>CM060325.1:50293677-50313677 GCA_030674155.1 Stramonita haemastoma | reverse complement strand
AGGTTTGCACTTGAAGTTGACCTGGGAGATCATAACAATCCCCACCCTTAAATCACCAGTGGCTGCCAAGATTTGAACCCATGACTTCATGGACCCATGAATTGAAATCAAACAATCTTAACCACTTTGCTATAGCGTCCATCATTGTTGTTTTATTTCTCACATCTTCTCATTTGTAAATGGACAAAGGTCTGGTGTCCTGAATGTGACTGATGTAAGAAGTGACAGACAAAGCTGTTTAGCCTTGTGGGTCTTCATTGTGATCAGATGTTATGAGAAAATGATGGGTGTATATCAGATTGGTTATAGATTTATCAGTTGTTTCTAAAAGAGTGTGTATGTAGAGTATGTAATAGTAGTGTGTGTGTGTGTATGTGTGCATGTTTGCATGCATGCGTGCTTGCATGCTTGTATGTGTGTGTGTAGAGGTCTGAATGAATGGAAGTATCAAAGTTAGCTGAATGTTCTGAGCATTTTGTAGTGCAATGTAGCTTTATTAGGCTTTCGGGTTTGGTTTTGGAAGTCTTCTTTTTTGTTGAAAATATGTTTGATGATTTTAATTTTGTTCATGAAATTGATACAGTTGATGACTTGCCCTTTTGGATGTATAATATAATTATAATATATAATAATAATAATAATATAATAATAATAATAATAATAATAATAATAATGATAATAATAATGATGATTGATGTGATGATGATGATGATGATGATGATGATGATGATGATGATGATGATGTATAATAATAATAATAATAATAATAATAATAATAATGATAAATGGAATTTATATAACGCTATATCTTGCAAAAACAAATCAAAAGCGCTTATGATGATGATGATGATACTGGTACATAATAGATCGTACTAAATGCTTTACACATTTGGGGTTGGGTTTTTTTGTTAAGGCTGTCGGACAGATCCTCCCAGCGCTTTGTTCGCCTGTACACGGAGTCTCTGCTGGTGTCTCTGCCCACCCCGACTTCAGCATGCCTTACAACGTCATCTGCCTAGCATGCACTGTGGTGGCCATTGCCTTTGGCTCCATCCACAACCTCACCACTCGCCGCTTCATCCTCCTTGACCCCAGCAAGAAGAAAGGTCTTCTGACCAAGGTCAAGGCTTTTTTCAGCCGCTCCAAGAAAGGGCAGGCAGCAGCAGAGGAAGAGAAGAAAGAAACGTCGGAGGATTCGAAGACAGGGACGGGGGAAGAGGATGGGGCGGAAGTGAAGACGAAAATGTCTGAGGAAAATGATCTGAGACAGAGAGTGAAGTGAAGCTGTTGTTAGCTGCTGATGCTGCTGCTGTTGTTGTTGTTTTGGTGTTGTTTGTTTGGGGTTTTGTTTTCTTTGGGTTTTTTTGTTGTTGTCATGTTTGCATGAGATGTTTTTATTCTGCTGTTTTTGGGGTGGGTTTGAAGCTGTATGGGAATACTTGAGTATGGAGATACTTGAGAATGGAACTGTTTGAGAATGAAATACTTTGAGAATGGAAGTGTTTGGGAATATGTGTTTTGTTGAAAATGAACAAGTGTTTCCAGCTGAGATGTGTATGATCACTCTGTAGACTTCATTAGAGACTTTACTTTGCACTGATTTGCAGACTGCCAACAACTATGAAGTTTTTCCCTGAAATCAGCTCCCAATGAGATCATATCATGTCACCAAAACACACTATGATCCTCATTGAGTCAATAGACTTGTCAGTCAACACATAGGCTCATATTTCACTCTAAAAATTCTTCCCCATGGGGATGCTATGGTCCTGTCAGTATGAATAGTCTCCACACCTTCTGGAAATTCTGTGCGTGGAATTCCTCTTTTCTATCCCTTTCTTTGTTTCTGCCTCGTTCCTCTATCTTCCTGTCACCTTCTTCTTGTCTATTTTCTGCCTTCTTGGTCCAGTATCCTGCCTTTCTTTCCAGAAAGACTTAAGATATAACAATTCTGTCCCATATTGAAGTCAAATATGCAGGGCCTGACTTGTCAGGCGCTAAACGACAGCACAATGCATTTTTGCTGATTACGACAGACAATGATTTATTCATTTATTTATTTTTTTTTATTTATTTATTCTTGTATTCTGAGGATAATGGAATAAGCACTTATATGATAGTTGCTGTCAGTGTGTTTGACAAAGAAGAAAAAGAAGACATGAGAAGTCAAAAGGAGGTGTAAAACTCTCCATGGATTGATTGAAAAGGGGTGGTTTTATTTATTTATTTATTTATTTATTTATTTATTCTTTTATATCGAGGATAATGGAATAAGCACTTGTGTGCTTTTTTACATCTAATCCCCGTGTGTATGCAGTTTTGTAAATTTTGTTCATCTGTTAAGATCAGGAGACTAAAGTAAGACAGGTCAGAGAGGAGTGACTGACTTGCCTTGATTCCTGCATGTGTTGCTTAGTAAAGGATGCAGTTTATGCCATTGTGGGGTTGGTTTTCTTTGGTTTTCCATTGTGACGGGGGTGGTGATAAAATTACTTCCCGTGTGAGCAGAGTATGCCTGCAGCACCTTTACTTCTTAATCTAAATAGGGAGACACCAGCGAATTGTCTAAGGCTCTGTTTCCCTAGGTAGTGGATTTTCTTTGTTGCATACTTTTTGCCTACGCAATGAACTGTGGAATTTATCCTGCCTCTTTTTAGAGGCCGCATCCTCACTGTTCTGATCATGTTTTGTAGCTCAGAAAATGTCAAAGAGGTGGGAGCCAAAATATCTCCACTCTGTTATACACCATATTACATTAAAGCAACCAAAACACACTATGATCCTCATTGAGTCAATAGGCTTGTCAATCAACACATAGGCTCATATTTCACTCTAAAAATTCTTCTCCATGGGAATGCTTATTGTTGAATGCTCAAGTATTCTGTAGTCTGCCAGATTTTTAACATGCCAGTGTGGAAAAGATATGATTTTCTGAATGGGTCTTTTTGGTGTGTGTTTTGTGTGGTATGGCATTGGTGCTGAGTGCAGGGCAGATGCGGTAACAGTGCAGAACAGATGCCTGATGACAGTGTGTGTGTGCATATGTATCTATGCAAGTGTTTTTGTTATGCGTTTGGTTTGAAGCATTCACATGGTGTTTTGGACACAGCAGGTTTTGGGGTGTGTTTGTTTGTTTGTTTGTTGTTTTTTTATCAAAGAATATTGATCATTCCTCTGTTGATTATCACAGAAATAATTTGTTCAAGCATTTCTTGGCACAAGTTTGTGTAAAGGTATTTAAATCAGAAGAATGATATTATGTATTAGATTTCAAATACAGCTACAATCAAGTTTATGAGAAAATTTTGTTCATCAGCTTTAACAAAGTTGAAATGGTTGGGGGTGGGGGGGGGGGGGAGGGGTGTTGTGGATTGCTATTGTTGGTTTTGATTTTTGATTGAATTGTAAAGTATCTCTTACACAGTTCAGAAAAAATACATATCTGCTTAATGTTACATGCATCTGTTTTCCAAATATTACTGATGAATGCAGACTAATCTGCCAGTTCACAGGGGGGAAATCCCAGCATAATTGAAGGAATAAATGTTTAGGGACATGAAGTATATGAAATGCATATCAGCGACAATCACAATTCAGTAACATAAAAAGTTCAGATTCCACTTTGATGGAAGCAGCACCATTTTGAAGTTAAAGTTTCAATTATGTCCCCAAGGGAGCATGCCTCCCAAATCCTGTATAGATTTTTAGGGATTTGCTTTAAGTCCGTGAAATCCCTCATTGTTCTTCATCACTGGCATTACTCAGAGGCAGAGCAGACATCAGTGGCTGAAGTTTGATAATAGTGTAGAATGACAGTGTGTGTAGAGGTCTGAATGATTGGAAGTATCAAAATTAGCTGAATATCCTGAGCGTTTTTAGTGCAATGTACTTGTGCCATGAATCACAACACTGGAAATTGAAGCAGTTTGAGTGAAGAGCGGCAAGTGGGAATTTTTGTATGTGTGAGTAGAGAACAAAGACATGTTAGAACTGTGCGTGGTAGTCTGCAAGTCTGCGTACATCTCTCTGATTTTTTCTTGCCCTTTTATCTGTGGGGTAAGTGATTTATTTACATAGAGGTGTTTTTTTTTCAGGTATGTCTGCCTTTGGTTTTGTGCATTTATTTACACTTTTTCACCTGTTTGCACATGTTTCTGAACACATGTTGAATAAAACTGTCGCTTTGTACACTTGTATTTCTCCTTGAGTGATGAAGATGTGTATGCAGTTATGCATTTAAAGAGTGAATGGATGAGTGCATAAGAAAGACTTTATGAAAACTACTTGACATTTTAGCACACACAACAGAGTGAGATAGCCTGGTGGTCAGCGTCATACTCCCAATTTGATTGAGACAGCTGGTGGTTGGTGTGTCATGCTCCTAATGTCAGTGAGATAACCTGGTGGTCAGTGTGTCATACTCCTAATGTGAGATAGCCTGGTGGTCAGTGTGTCATACTCCTAATGTGAGTGAGATAGCCTGGTGGTCAGTGTGTCATACTCCTAATGCGAGATAGCCAGGTGTTCACTGATATACTCCTAATGTGAGATAGCCTGGTGGTCAGTGTCATACTCCTAATGTGAGTGATAGCTGGTGGTCAGTGTGTCATACTCCTAATGTGAGTGAGATAGCTTGGTGGTCAGTGTGTCATACTCCTAATGTGAGTGAGATAGCCTGGTGGTCAGTGTGTCATACTCCTAATGTGAGTGAGATAGCTTGGTGGTCAGTGTGTCATACTCCTAATGTGAGTGATAGCCTGGTGGTCAGTGTGTCATACTCCTAATGTGAGTGAGATAGCCTGGTGGTCAGTGTGTCATACTCCCAATGTGATTGAGATAGCCTGGTGGTCAGTGTGTCATACTCCTAATGTGAGTGAGATAGCCTGGTGGTCAGTGTGTCATACTCCTAATGTGAGATAGCCAGGTGTTCACTGATATACTCCTAATGTGAGTGAAATAGCCTGGTGGTAAGTGTGTCATACTCCCAATGTGATTGAGATAACCATTCAGACAGGTGAGACAGTGGCCACTCCATTCACACAGGCGAGACAGTGGCCACTCCATTCACACAGGCGAGACAGTGGCCACTCCATTCACACAGGCGAGACAGTGGCCACTCCATTCACACAGGCGAGACAGTGGCCACTCCATTCACACAGGCGAGACAGTGGCCACTCCATTCACACAGGCGAGACAGTGGCCACTCCATTCACACAGGCGAGACAGTGGCCACTCCATTCACACAGGCGAGACAGTGGCCACTCCATTCACACAGGCGAGACAGTGGCCACTCCATTCACACAGGCGAGACAGTGGCCACTCCATTCACACAGGCGAGACAGTGGCCACTCCATTCACACAGGCGAGACAGTGGCCACTCCATTCACACAGGCGAGACAGTGGCCACTCCATTCACACAGGCGAGACAGTGGCCACTCCATTCACACAGGCGAGACAGTGGCCACTCCATTCACACAGGCGAGACAGTGGCCACTCCATTCACACAGGCGAGACAGTGGCCACTCCATTCACACAGGCGAGACAGTGGCCACTCCATTCACACAGGTGAGAATGAGGGTGGACAGACCACTGTTCAGACACAATGCACAGCAGGCAGGGAGAGAACTACTTCAGACTTTATTCATTACAGTTGCATTGCGGTTTCTACAGTCATGGCTGGCAGTTCAATCCAAAAGCACTCATGTGACCTTTACATCATCTGAACACATGGCTAAAATGGGATAGAAAAGATAAACCAAAACATGATAAATCACTTCAACGAAAGAACACATTGTTGTGGAATGCACCTTCAAAAAAAAGCAACAACAAAATTGACAATTTTTTTTTAAAAATGTGTTCAGAACATACAATGTTCATTCTTTATCCTATGTTATTATTTCTATAGAATCTATATAAAAAGATTTTTTTTCCAAGATGACTAAGAACAAGATGAACACTTACTTTTAAGTTGGATGATGATATAATATGAAAGACAAAAGATATTTTTTTTGTTATTCACACCAAACAAATTTTTTTTAACGGACATAACAAACAACTTCTATCAGAGTGGGGTTACCAGCCGGCTGGCATGAAATAAACATCACTAATTTTTTTAAATAGTTCTAAAAAAACTATATCAGCAAACACAAGAAAATTGGTGCATGATTTTTCTGCTTTTCTTTTTTTTTCTCTCCTGCAAAATATGTCAATAAAAGTAACACAACAAACATTCAGGTTTTAAGCACCAAAACCCCCCAAAAAAATCCAGAACAAACTGGCCACATTGCAAATTAAAGATTAAATCATGCTGACTTTATGTCACAAATCATACCAGAAAGGTAAGTAACTTTTCATACTCTATGGCTGTGGGTAAGTGAATAATTCTGGAAAAAGACGGATATTGTTTATGGGGGGAACAAATCAAACAGTCTTTACTGTTACTAGCTGGGAAGATCATGTCAACCTGCAACCTCCCAAGGAAAAAATTTTACAGCTGGCAACAAACACTAACCCCCCTCTACCCATCAGAAAGTAGTTTTGTCAGGTAGGGTGGGCCAGGGTGCAGGAGAGAGACTTGATGGCACAGCAGGAGAGACTGTTGTGTTACAGTGTATGTCTGTGCTGAAGGCATGTACTCCAGCCACCTCAACAAGCCACACCTGCATCAGATGCAACAGAGACTGCCACTCCTGCATTGGACTGACCAGCCACAGCCGGCGCTGTCGCTGAACAAATGACCTTTCTTCTGGCGCGAATTCCATAGTCGACACTGACTGACGGAGGCCTACTACTACTACTACTACTGTGCTGAAGCCAGAGGAGAACTGCAGAAGACCTCAGTGTAAAGTCTCACCCATGTGACATACAATCTCAGTGTAAAATCTCACCCATGTGACATACAATCTCAGTGTAAAATCTCACCCATGTGACATACAATCTCAGTGTAAAGTCTCACCCATGTGACATACAATCTCAGTGTAAAGTCTCACCCATGTGACATACAACCTCAGTGTAAAGTCTCACCCATGTGACATACCATCTCAGTGTAAAACCTCACCCATGTGACATACAATATCCGTGTAAAGTCCCACCCATGTGACATACAATCTTGATGTAAAGTCTCACCCATGTGACATACAATCTCAGTGTAAAATCTCACCCACGTGACATACAATCTCAGTGTTAGTCTCATTCATGACACAGGGTCTAAGTGTAAAGTCTCACCCACATGACATAGGACCTAAGAGTACAGTGTCAGCCACAGGAGTTAATTTAATCAGGTGGGGTCAGAACCAGCGCTGACAGACAGAAAAACAACTCTCTCTCCCATGAACAGACACCGGAGTCAGTACAAAATCCACCCAGCTGTCTCACTCAAGAGACACCCCACCCACCCTAACATCCTTCCTTCTCACCACCACCCAGCAGTCCACTCCACACTGACAACAATACTGCAGTAACAAGATGGCCACAACAACAACTGTTCATCACTGTACAGTTAAGTAGATCTATGTCTCTCATGTAAAAAAAAAATTTTTTAAAAGACTATTGCACTCTGTAATAATCAATCTCCTTTTGATTTTCATAGTTCTAGAAACAGGTATTCAAGCTGATCTAAAATAAAATTGATATTTTTGTACAGTGATCCCATCAGAACTTTAGCTTGTAAACTTTAATCCAATGGCTTAAAAAGAGCAAAATATCAAAGCCTCTAATAATTGTTGCAAAATGTAAAGCCTGCTTATGACAATCCTTAAAATAAAAATATCCGTATAAACAGGTTTTTACCAAAAAAAAATCATTAAACAAATAAAGTATACTAAGAAATTACTAAGAAGTACAATTTACACAAAATTATCATGTAATGGAACGTTAGCTAAGCTTGTATGTAGTCTCTCATCTACGGTAAAATTGTTCTTCACTAACAATAGACTGGATACAGGGAAACACTAAATACTAGAAAAATAACTGACAATCTAATGAATGCATAGATGTGAGCAAAACCAAGGCAATGAATGACAATTACATTCTGGATTATCAGTTTCTTTCCTAGAATAAATTCATAAACAAAGCTGGAACAAAACTATCTTCACAGAGAATCACTCTACACAGTATAGAACTTCTTTTGAATCAACACAGCAATAAGATGCCACTTCTTTTCTTTTTTTTAAAACCTAGTAAAAAGATTTAATATCAAAGTTGATGATAATTACAAAAATAATCTGTCCACCTAATTTGTAACCATACCAAGGATAGTATGAACAAAATAGCTGCAAGAAGAGGGGGTAAAATATCAGAAATAATAACAAGAGAAGTGGGAGAAAGAATGTGCAAGTCAAGAAAAAAGTCCAAAAAGAAGTAAATACAGTTTTGATCATCAGCAACAATCATCGTACACAAAGCAAAATTTTATACAGCAGAACTACATCATAATCTTTTTTTTTTCAAACACAAACTGTAAATGGTTTTTCTTGAATACGCTACCAACTTTGAAAATCCATAACAAAGAAAACACATAAAATCATGTTTTGAATAAAACAAGACATAAAGACAGACGGCTGGGCTCTGAAATTAAACTGTAAAAAGATCTAGTGGTTTTGAACATGGAGTTATCTATAAAACCTGTCACACACTACAATATGTTGTCTGTAATTATCACAAAGTATGGTTTTCAATATCAAAACACAAAATGGAATGACAAAACCACACCAACAAACACAACCTCAAAACAACAACCACAAAAAGTGACAAAAATCTCCATCAGAATTCCTGATTATTGGTCAATGCATATCACTTGCTCCACCGATAAACATTAAAAATCTTGGTTACAAGCAGAAACAAAAACTCCAGTGGAATGCAAAATATCACACAACAACAACAAAAAAACGAAATAAAAAAAAACAACAACAAAAGTAGACACACATCACCAAAGCGAGGCTCTAGATTACATACATAAATGCAAATCTGATGAGTGCTTAAAAACATTCAGTAAAAACATGTAACATAAAACAAATCTTTCCCACGATATACAATAAAACAGATCTTTCCCATGACATACAGTAAAGCATATCTTTCCCATGATATACAGTAAAGCATATCTTTCCCATGATATACAGTAAAACAGATCTTCCCATGATATACAGTAAAACAGATCTTTTAGAAGGTACAGATAAAATGATATACCAATCCAACAGAATGTCTCTTGTACTCAACCGTGCTATTTCACATTTCTTTAAGTGTAACCTACACAAGAAACATAATGTAGGCCTTCAATCGCCTCTTCTAATTGTATTCCAAACGCAATAATAATCATTCATGGGATGATATTGTTCCCATATTGACACTGACCTAAAATCAGACACACTGAAAGGATGATATTGTGCCCATACTGCCACTGACCTAAACTTACTGAAGGGGTGATATTGTTCCCATATTGACACTGACCTAAAATTACTGAAAGGATGATATTGTTCCCTTATTGACAATGACCTAAAATTACTGAAAGGATTATATTGTTCCCATATTGACACTAACTTAAAATTACTTAAGGGATGATATTGACACTGACCTAAAATTACTGAAGGGATGATATTGTTCCCATATTGACACTGACCTAAAATTACTTTAGGGATGATATTGTTCCCATATTGACACTGACCTAAAATTACTTTAGGGATGATATTGTTCCCATATTGACACTGACCTAAAATTACTTTAGGGATGATATTGTTCCCACACTAACACTGACCTCTAATCAGACATACTTTATTATCTAAGATTATCATCAAATTGTACATTTGGTTTTGTTGTTGTCGGAAATCATGTTAATGTCCTTCACATTTAAATGAAGCAGAACAATTTGAAAAAAAAGAAACAAAAACAGAGAGACAGACAAACCATTCATCACAAATATCTTGTACATTGCATGTTGCCTTTCAGACCTTCTCTGATAACGCTGAACATTTCCCTGGGTCGGTGATATCCCCAACGCCCTTTTATCACACTTCAACAAGAACAAGAACAAGGAAAAACATGGTCAATATAAAAAAGTCATGATATACAACTCTGTCTCCAGTCATAATCCATTACAGCCACGACTTTTCACAAGAAGCTGAGTGATACCCAATGATTATTTCTAACATATAAACAACAGTGCTTTCATGTTGGACAAAAAAAAAAGTAGCACGCACCAAAATCATTCAACTGACACTTAAGAACAGACTTGCAAACAAAAACTGAAAGCACGTAACGCCCTAATTCATCTTCCTGAAATGGCCTCTGTCATCGTTTATGGTTGTTGTTTTCTGACCTTGAATTATAATATTTGACGCAATATTGACTTCGAATGAAACAAAGACTTAATATACTGTGTGTCTGCTGGGAATAAAAGTGATGAGCTGAAAACCATATTTCCAATCAACAGTCTTGTTTTAGGTAGAAGTTTGCTCACTAAAAGTTATGGCTGAAGAAACACTTCTTAAATCACTATGTAATTATTTCTTAAATGCTGTATGGAGAGAAAGCCTCCATCCATGATACACTACCAGCATAACCTGGAGCTTATCTGTTTTAGAGATAATAAAGTGTTTTGAATTTGAATAACCACCCTCCTTTACAAGACAAAAATCCTCTGAAGCCAGAGTATGGCTGCCTCCATGGCAAGGTCTTCTAAGAACAGCCATATACACATAACCTTTTCCTTCACAGTGTACTTCAAGGCCTCACAGTCATTTCCACATGTGATGACAGAGTCAGAGTGCATGTTCTGGGTGACTCCTGGGGTGTGAAGATGGAAGAAGGCCATCTGTATGGTTTGGTTTTCACTCTCTGGCAGAGACATCACACACACTTACAGCTACACACACACACACACACACTCACACACACACACACACTACACACACACACACACACACTCACAGCTACACACACACACACACACACACACACACACACACACACACACTCACACACACACACTACACACTCACAGCTACACACACTCACACTACACACACTCACACTACACACACACACTCACACACACACACACACACTACACACACATACACACACACAACACACAGCCACTAAATTCAGAGACCTGTTCACTGACTTCACCTGTCTATCCTCTGTTGCTACTGAAAACACTGGGAGACAGGAGTCAGAGGGACTTGAGTTCTGTACATGACATCAAGCCCCAGGCTGAAAATGCATGTGACAAGACCCAGCCACTAGCTGTGACTATCATGGATTTCTGTGTGGAACCAGCTTTGCTACAGTGGTTCATGGCTTTGACTTCTCGGTAGCTCCTTCAGGAGTCATCAGGGCACTGCAAGGAATATTTCGGACAGTATGTATGGCACACTCCTACTGAATCTTGAAGCCCATCTCTCTCTCTCTCTCTCTCTCTCTCTCTCTCTCTCTCTCTCTTCAGTAGCTGGGTGCATGCTGGGTGTGTCTGTGTTGTCCATTCCAACACTCACAGGAGGAGGTGGAAAATTTTCACCTGAGTGCAGGTGTGTCTATGTGTTCGCACATGACATCTTTGTGTTATATCATATCTACACTTGTACAGAAGCGGAGAGGGCTTCAGGTGTGTGCAAGATGTTTTGTTATGTCCTGAGCCTGACATTTTGAATATATCAGTGTACACTTTACACATGGGTGTTTCATGTCTGAGCAAGATGTTTTGCATGCATTTACAAAATGACATTGTTGTGAATCATGTCTCCATTCCACACAGGCATTGTCAAACCAAACACTTTACACTTATCAACACCACTAACATACATACACAGCATACACACTTTACCACTTGATATATCGTCTTCATAATGAAGGCAAACCATGGAGATGAATAATTTCTTTTTTCCGTTCATTAGGTTTGCTTTTTCTACTGTAACATTTTCTTATACATACATACATTACATACAGTACATACATACATACATACAACATACATACAACAACACACATACACATCACCATCACGACATACCACGCACGCATGCACACACACACACACATATTTACTCTCCAATTTTGATAGCTTTTCTTAAAAACCAGTTTTAAGAACATTACAAGTTAAGAACTGACAAACATTTTTCTTGCTCAAACTCTGAAAATGCACCTGCAGAGTCCTTTCTGTTTGAGCTCATGTGATTGTGTGTGCGACGTGCGTGTAGCTTGTGTGTTGTGTTGGGTGCCTGTCTGTCTGTCTGTGCGTTTAGTTACTGAAGGATGACATCAATGTTTGTCACATAACAACAATGGCTCAAACTGAGAGACAAAACCAATGATCCCAACACATGTTAACACCAACTTCTCTCCTCGTGTACACTGCAACAACTTTCCTCAAATCTCAAACTGACTCTGATTTTTTTTTAAAAAGCACAAACATAAAGAAAAACAAAAATGGAGAAAAAAAAAAACCAACAATAAAACCACACGAGTCAACAAAACAACCAACCACAAATTCATCCACACCCAACATGCAGGAGCATTGTCATGCCGAAGTGTAAAAATTCTTATTGCAACTGTCTATGAACCACGCAATATTTATCAGAAAATGGAAAATAACAACAAACATGATTGACTGCACTACATAAAATCTTCATCCAGGATATACTGGCTTTATCTGAAAAAAAAAAATCCTACCTGGGTAATGTTTGATTATCTCTATAATTAAAGTTTATATAGAAAAAAATACACAAACAAGTCACATTCCCAAATGAAGTGCCCTCCCGCAGTCTTTTGATGTCAGTCACAAAAACTCAGCAGAAACAAGTCATCATAACTTCTGCATGTTGAAAATCAACTTACCCACGGTTTTGTGACGAGAACAATTTGATAAGCAGTCAATCCTTTCTACAGCGTTTGATGAAGCAGTCTGCTAACCTACTGTGTTTTGTTGTTTCCTTTTTTTTTTTTTAACCCAAAACGATGGAATGATATGATGTCATGCACGACAGATGCCATGAAGGTGAAGGCCGATGGAGCACTACGAAGCGCAGGAGCAGAGAACTCTGACAGCAGAGAGAGAAAAGGGCGGTGGTGGTGGTGTGAGGAAAGAGGACAAAACAGAGGGCAGTTGGTCGGTCAGTTGGTCTAGCAGCCGACAGGGGTGGCCCTGAACTCTTTGTCCATCTGCAGCTGAGCGTGAATGGCCCCTGCCGTGCTCTTGTTCTGAATCAGCGACGGAACTGCAACAAACATACATATTAATTGTTATTTATTCTGTATTATCGAAGATATGGAATAAGCATCTGTGCTCTTTTTAATCCAGTCCCCATAGCAGTTTTGTAAGTCTCATCATCTGGTCCAACTGGCAACACAATGCCTACTCTTACAAAAAGCGGAACAGGAATTTATAGTGTGTGCGCAAATATTATTTGTAATGTATTGTACTGTATACACTTTAAGTATGAAGATATTGTGTATGAAATTCAGCTGCCCTCCTCAGGAAGAGTGTGTCGCACAAGAGCAGCACAATAACAATACATACATACATACACAATACACAACACACACATACATACATACATACATACATACATACATACTACATACAACAACATACAACACATACACAACCATACACTCTATACATACATACATACATACATACATCTACACTACATACATACATAGCATTACATACTCCATCAACCCTACAACATACATACCTAGCATACGATGTAAATATATTGTATGTGTATATATATAGAATATAAATATATATTAAATGATTAAAATTATTATATTGTATACGATAGATTAAATATATCTAAGTATGTATAGTATTATGATAAAATAATATATTTAATTGATTTTCATATTTTTATATATATATATATATATATATATATATATATATATATATATATATATATATATATATATATATATATATGAATTTAAAAACACACAACATACACTATAGCCAAGTGATTTCAATCCCATGGGTCCATGAAATCATGGGTTTAGATCTTGGCAGCATCTGGTGAATTAAGGGTGGGGATTTTTTTACGGTTTCCCAGGTCAACTTCAAGTGCAGACCTGCCAGTGCCTAAATTCCTTTTGTGTCTATACTTATGCAGAAATTCAAATATGCACATTAAAGATCTCAAAATTCATCTCAGTATTCAGTGGATTATGGATACAGGAACTTACCCAGCACATATTCCCAAAGTCAGTATGCAGCTACCTTTATGGTAGGGCAAAAACAGTCACATATGCAAAATTCCACCAGTGGTGAACATCTAAGCTCTAGCCAATGATTAAATAAAAATTATAATAAAAAAAAAAATAAAAAAAGCTGTGGTCCTAACCCCTGGGCTGTAGTGTAGTGTGTAAGGACTAAGGTGCAGTAGCTACATACCATAGTCCCCATATGTGATTCTATCACACTGTGGTTGATGACAGGAAAAACTGAAATCTGATCTTTAAAAAAAACATCGTAGCTGATGACAGGAAATTCTGAAAATCTGATCTTTAAAAAAAAAAATCTTAAAAAAAAGAAAGAAAAACAAAGCTGTGGCCCTAACCACAGGCTGTGGTGTGTAAGGACTATGGTGCAGTGGCTACATACCATATCCCCATATGTGATTCTATCACATTGTGGTTGATGACAGGAACAACTGAAAATCTGATCTTAAAAAAAAATTAAAAAAAATTAAAAGCATACCATATCCCCATATGTGATTCTATCACACTGTGGTTGATGACAGGAAAAACTGAAATCTGACCTTAAAAAAAAACCACACACACAAAAAAAACCCATACCATATCCCATGCCCTGCAGGAAGAGTCTGAAGGCTCACACACTTTGCCCGGCTGCTCCTCCAGAGGCATTCCCCCACATCTGCACTGCAACACGCAACACAGTCAGGTCACCTTCTCATCATGCAGCACGCATCTAATGGCTTTCTGCAGTGCAGTGCTGCGACACTTATCACACTCCAACTTTCCAGCGTTCATGCATGATGCTGTATCAACCCAAACCATACACAATCACGCATGCACACACACAACATACACGATACTGTACCAACCAAAAACCAACACACACACACACACACACACACACACACACACACACACACACACACTCTCTCTCTCTCTCTTTCTCTCTCCCATAAGTCCTTCGGATGAGACTTTAAACCGAGGCCGTGTGTAAACGCACGCAGAACATCCTGCGCATATGTTAAATCCTGTTCAGTTTTTCATAAGAGTAGGCCATCGTGTGTCATGGGAACAGATACATTTACAAAACTGCATACACACGGGGACTGGATGAAAAAAAGCACAAGAGTGCTTATCCCATTATCCTGATATAAAAGATTAAATCAAATCAAATCAAATCTTCTCCCTCTCTGTCTCCCTTCCTCCCTCACTCACTCACACACACACACACATACACACACAAACCCACACAAAACCCACACAACCCCCCCCAACACACACACACACATACAAACCCACACAAAACCCACACACACACACACGCACACACACACACAAAAAACACACACACGCAAAGCACACACACAACACACACACATAACCCCCCCCAACACACACACACACCTACCTTGATGAAGTCTGTTTCCTCAGGCATCATGCGACCATTCATTTCCACCACCTGGTCAATGTGAGGGAGTCATCACCCACCAGGATCAGGTGCGACACCTGCACAAAATTCATTACCAAATTCAAATTTCAAATTCAAAATTTTATTTCAAGAAAAAACCCCAAGGGTACATGAAATTTTACAAACCAATGCTTGCAGATAATTATGGGCGTGTGAAAAATACTCACAACAAAATCGTAACACAATGGATGGCACAAAAATGAAAATAGAAAGAGTATTCACAATACAGTAGAGGAACAAAAAATCAGCATGATGTTTAGATGACTCGACAATTAATGCGTACCATTTTTTGGCTCAGGCCAAAAGCTGTGTCAATTATTGATGTCAGCTCATTGCCAAGGCCTACACTAAAATGTTGTGATGTGTAAAATGTTGTGTTGAGATTGCCTTCAGCCATGACAAGCTCTTAACAGAACAACCTGCACTCTCCTTTAAAGGAGAAAAAAATCCTCTGAAGTCAGAGTATGGCTGCTCTTTGGCGAGGTATTTGAAAATGGTCATACACGCAAACTTATCATTCAGTGTGTGCAATTTTAATCTCACAGTGATTCCCAGGTGGGATTAGTGAGTCAGAGAACACATTCCGGGTGACCCCCAGAGTGTTAAGCTGGGGAACAACAGCAACAACATCACCATTTTTACCTGGTCTTCTTTGATACTGAACGCTCAGACAGTAACTACTGTTGTCTGTTATATGAGTGAAAATGTGTTGCACTGCCATATAATGCCTGACAAGTCCGGCCCAGCGCATCCAACTTCGGTGTGGGAGAGAATTGTTATCTTTTAAGTCTTTCCTGAGAAAAGGAGGAGAATGGACCAAGAAGGCAGAAAACAGACAAGAAGGAGGTGACAGAAGGAACAGGGCAGAAACAAAGAGAGGAATAGAAAAAAAGGGATTCCTAGTACAGAATTTGCAGAAGGTGGGGATGCTAATCATACTGACAGGCCCCTAACATGCCCATGGGAGATTTACCATATCTGATATGATATGTATAAAAATTTCTATAATACATACAACAGAACAACATTAGCATACCTGCATGCATACATGTATACATGCAAACAAGCGTGCACTCACTCAAACACACGCACGCACGCACAGAAAACAGAATACAAAAACCCAGGACAATACAACACAATACAATACAGTACTAAGCAATACACAGCAATACAACCCAAGCAGACTGACCTGACAGAGCGTGCAGACACTTTCCTCATGGGGTCCATCTCCCTGACAATGCCCAGGTCTGTACGTCTGCAGCAAACATCACACATTAGCAACACACACACCTGTCTGCAGCAAACATCAACAATAAACACACACCTGTCTGCAGCAAACATCAGCAACAATACATAAGCAATGCACAGACACCTGTCTGCAGCAAACATCAGCAATAAACACACACCTGTCTGCAGCAAACATCAGCAATAAACACACACCTGTCTGCAGCAAACATCAGCAACAAACACACACCTGTCTGCAGCAAACATCAGCAATAAACATTAGCAATAAACACAAACCTGTCTGCAGCAAACATCAGCAATAAACATTTAGCAATAAACACAAACCTGTCTGCACAAACATCAGCAATAAAACATCTGCAATAAACATTAGCAATAAACTCTTTTTCCATATACATGAGGCAAGTCCAAGAAAACGAACTCCACTCCTAAACTCAGGGGACAGGATAGCCTGGAGTAACGTTAGAGCGTTGTGCATTGTATTCCCAAACGAATGGTTGAGTCAAATCCCGTTCAAGGGGATTTATGTCCCTGAAGTTAAACATCAGTGCTGATTACAACCCCCCTGCAGCCTAAAGTTTTTTTCAGATGAGACTATAAACTGAGGTCCAAAGTGTGAATGCATGAAGAACATCTTGCACATTTGTTTAAACTTGTTCCCCTTTCAAGAAGAGTAGACCATTATGTTCCGGTGGTAATGGATGACAAAATTTACAATACCACATGCACACAGGGACTGGATGTAGAAAAGCACACAAGTGATTATTCCATTACCTCAAAACAGAATTTTTAAAAAAAATTTCTTTAAAAAAATGCCATAATTATGCTTCAAAGAATTTATCTAACTGCCATGATTATTTGTTTCTACATGTCCATTGAAACCAAAAGTACAGTGAAAAAAAAAAGGAAAAAAAGAGAAAACAATAGTGGTGACTTACTTGAGGTAGGACTCGATGCAATAATTATGCTTCAAAGAATTTATCTAACTGCCATGATTATTTGTTTCTACATGTCCATTAAACCAAAAGTACAGTGAAAAAAACAAAAGAGAAGTACACTAGTGGTGACTTACTTGAGGTAGGACTCGATGAATAATTATGATTCAAAGAATTTAACTAACTGCCATGATTTTTTTCCCCTACAATGTCCATTCAAACCAAAAGTACAGTGAAAAAACAAAAGAGAAGTACACTAGTGGTGACTTACTTGAGGTAGGACTCGATGAAAAGGGCCAGGTTCTGAGCGTTGATGGATTTGACATAGTCCTGGTACACTGTGATCAGGTCGTTGTTCTCCCAGCGGGTTTTCTGCACACATGTTAAGTACACGTTGAAGAACCCATGGCAACAAAGCCAATCTGAAAAGAAAAAAAGCAATCCTGACTCATGCACTTTCCTACTCAAGGCCTCCTGCATGCAAATCATCACCAGCTTCATCTCCCTGCAACAGCCTTGCCATAGAGCAGGTGGAGAAAGCAAAGGTTGTGAGGAAGAATGGTACGTTTCACACCTCATGCCTCACCTTGCCAAACCAGTGCCACAGCAGGTATTCCTCAGTGAAGTTGGTCACCTGGCCTCCAAACAGGTACCACGAGTTCATCTGGGGGACAGGGCAATGACAAGTGAAAAATAAGAAGAAAACACCTACAAAGAATATATGAAATGCTTTAAATTACATAGCACACAGCTCTATTGACCCATAGGGCCATTGTGTGCAGGTGGGAACAGATGACAAAATTTACAAAACTGCATACACATGGGGACTGGATGTAAAAAAGCACACAAGTGCTTATTCCATTATCCTCGATATAAAAGAATAAATAAAATAAAATCAACAAATTACCCTTCAAGCACTCCTAAATAACAGTGATGATTCATTCTTGGTTTTTCTACATCAGTCGAAACTGTTCACAGTTAAAAGTCCGATAACTGAATATTTTTCAACCAGTGATGTGCCCTTTACACATTTTTGTGAGCAGAAGTAGTGGGGAGGGGTGGGGGCAAAGGGGACACATCAGTTGTATGCAACTTTCAACAACTTCCTTTTCTCTCATAAGTCCAATCCAATCCGATCCAATGATGTTGCTTAGAGCCCCGCCGACCACACAGGCCATATCAGGGCTGTCACCTCATCACATTTTAAAACATTTAAAAGTGTGCAACTATTTACAGTTTAAAACGGGGTATAAAACCAACTTGACTGTCCTTGCTTGTATCGACGACCAAGGTCAACCATAAGGGTCATCCCAGGTCAGCCACTGCATTGTGGGAAAACCCACATCGATCACACATAAAATGAGATAAAACCAAAACCAGATTCCTTAAAACAACCTTGTCCTTAAAGACCAACTATACCACTTTCACTCATATCAGACGGAAAAAGCTGGATTCTCTCATAAGTGTCAATTCATGAACACAATCATCGCTTTCCTCCTTCCACTCATCATATAAACACAAAACGCACATGTATGTATGTACAATACAGTACTGACCACAGCCTTCCACCCCTCACCTTCTGGTATCCCCACTCTACCCAGCCTGCCTGTGTGGCACAGGGTTGATCATCACGAGGGAGTCCACTCTGTCGTGGTGAGCCAGCTGAAACATCAACCACCGGGCACAGTCACCACAGGTCAGTCAGTCACTGGGGGGGAGTATTTGTATACTGTTCATCATTTCTTACTATATTTCTTTATATTATTTGCTACATAAAGGAAGGAAGGTGGCAGCAGGACAGTTTAAGACATTCGCCTGCCCAGCAAGTAAAATGTAAGGTCCTGGATTCGATTCCAGCCTTACCCTTTCTTTCCAGTTTGTTGAAGTTCTTCAGATGAGACTATAAACCGAGGTTCAATGTACAAATGAACACAGAAGATTTTGCCCATATGTCACAAAACCTGTTCCGCCTTTCAGAAGGGAAGGCCATTTCATGCCGTTAAAAACAGATGACAAAATTTTTTAAATGCATGCACACGGGTATCATGTTTAGACACCATCCCTAAAGTCAGAATGCAACTACCTAAATGGGGGGAAAGGTCACAAACACAAAAATCTCACCCACTGGTAAATGTTGGAGCTCTAGCCAAGGAAAAGGGGGAAAATTG
>CM060325.1:50226177-50288677 GCA_030674155.1 Stramonita haemastoma | reverse complement strand
AAATTCTTTTCACTAAATCAGACATTAAAAAAAGTATCTAAAACAAGAACTATGATCAACAGCTAAAGGAAACAATATAGCAAGTAATGAAAAGCTGAAAGTTTCATGCAAAGGCATGCACACACACACCACACACACACACACACACACACACACACACACACACACACACACACACACACACGTACATACACACACACACACACATTACACACATGTACACACACACACACACACACACACACACACACACACACACACACACACACTACACACACACACACACACACACACACACACACACACACACACACACACACACGTTCACACATGTACACACACACACACACACACTAACAATAATAATACCAAAGAAGAAAAAACCCAGAGCAAAAGACAGGCAACTGAACATACCTGCTACCTAAGGATTGCGGGTTACCGAGCACATCTTGTCTGTCCAGGTAATAAACATAAAACACAGCCATCATCACATGCACGTCACCCAAATGCTACAATCCATACTGCTACCAAATGATCAAGCAAACATGCCACATTCCGTTTTCAAAGCTAACTGCCAACAGTAATCAATCATTACAAGCCACATTCTATCTTCAGAATATTTAACTTGCAACAGTTATCAGTCAATCATAACAAGATGATTTTTTAGGGATTTTTTTGTTTTGGTAAAAGCAACTTAAAAGATTTTGTTCTGTTAAAACTTGAAAACAAATGTTTTAACAATGCTGTCAACAAGCACTACATGCAAAGTTCTGCAACACAAGATAACTTCACGAGTTTCAAGATTTCAGATACAAGATTCACAGTTCTAGTTTTGGTATGTATGTGGCTAAATCCTTACATGGAGGTTCTATGGAATTTTATCGATATTGATCTCCAAGTTACTGACTGGGCAAAAATGACACTCTAGTTCAAATCTTTATTAATTTTAGTTTCTACACCATGCCGGTCATTATGTATGATCTGTACGATTGTTTGTTAAGTATGATTCCTGCTAATGTTTGTTATGTATCATTTGTACTAATGTTTGTTGTTATGTATCATTTGCACTAATGTTTGTCGTCATGTATCATTTGTACTAATGTTTGTTGATATGTATCATTTATACTGATGTTTGTTGTTTTGCATCATTTGTACTGTTTGCTGTTATGTATTATTTGAATTAATGTACTAGCAATAAGTTTCAGGTGGAAAACATGTGTAATTTGATGTTCAAAACCTGAAACAAATAAACATCACAGGAGCATACACACATTTGTTTCTCTATAAGAGTAGCTTTTTCTACATATCATATTTTCCAAGGACAATATTCTTGGTTTGGGGGGTGGTGGGGGGGGGGGGGAGGAGGGGGTGTTCTGTGACTTCCCTCGAGACCATGGTTTATCATCTCATCCAAAAGACTAGCACCAAGACCACCACCTGCAATCTTGTCAATGAGAAGAAAGTCCAGCTTCAGAGAGAAACTAAACCGACACCCTCTGGCATTCCAAACAGCTGCCTTTTTCCTGCAACAAGCTGTAGCCAGGCCTGTCTTCTTCTTCTTCTCTGTCAAATGCTCAAACAGCACTTATTTGTGTCAGTCATATGAATGAAAATGCGCTGCACTGCCGTAAAGCACCTGAAAAGTCCAGGTCCAGTGCATCTGACTTCAGCATGGGAGAAAATTGTAAAATCTTTTTTTAATCTTTCTGGGGAAAAAAAGGCAGGAGAATGGACCAAGAAGGTAGAAAATAGATAAAAAGGAAATGAAAAGATGAAAAGGAACAAGGCAAAAAAAAAGAAAGGGATAGAAAAAAGGGAATTTCCGAGCACAGAATTTCCAGAAGGTGGGGATGCTATTTATACTGAACTCCCCCCCCCCTCCCCATCCCAGGGGAGGGAACTGCGCTCATACTCAGGCCTGAGGTGCAGAGCCCCCTCCTCCTGGCCTGAAGCGTTGACATGGTAGACGCAGAAATGGCGAAGGATGGGCTGCATCTCCTGGAAACTGAAGAACCCTTGGAAACAGGTCACGTCTGCAACGCAGCCACACACACTACCGTCATAACTGCCACGGTGCCTCAATCATCATCATTTTCTCCCATCCTACAGTGACTGGAAGTTGGCATGTGTGCCAGTTTCCTTACACTATCCCTCTAGCATCTCAAATCTGCCTTAAAATGATAATACAAAAAACAGCAATCGACATAAAGAAGATAAAAAAATCAGGCCATTACATGCCACTACTTTTTAACCCCCCCCCCACCCTCTCTCCCATACAATAAATTCAGCCCATAACTATTCGTTTTCCTTTGATTTCTTGAATGCGACAATGGAGACAATTTTTGTTTCCCCACAATTTTTGGGGGGTGCACTTTAACTGCAGTGCAGCCTACAATCCAGAAAGAACGATGTATCTGCTATTCCATACCTCACTGAATGTTAACATCCATAGCAGGACTTGCCCCATGTGTAGTTTATCCTCTGAAGTCACAGAGGTCAAAGAAATCACGGTTTAGTTCTAAGCCATGAAAAGTCATAGTGTGTGTGTGTGTGTGTGTGTGGGGTGTGTGTGTGGTGTGTGTGGTGGTGTGTGGTGGTGTGTGTGCTGTGGTGGTGTGGTGTGTGTGCACGCGCGCGTGCATGCGTGCGTGTGTGCGTACATATCGAATTTTGCTAAAACTATAAATTGTTATTGATTGCTTGTGTGTTGTAAAAGTCGAATGCAAGCGCTTTGATTTGTTCTCACAAGATATAGCGCTATATAAATTCCATGTATTTATTATTATCATTTAAGTCACAGAAGTCAAAGTACTCACGGTTCAGTCCGATGTCATGAAAAGTCAAGATGGCGGGTTTGGTGCGGTCGCCCTGAATGGCCACATGCATGTTGCCAAAGGAGTCTCCACTCATCTTCCTGTGTTCAACACAGAACATATGGCATACATGGTGTGAGGTTGATCCACAGATTTTTTTTTCTTCATGTCATTCTGTTTCTTTGAATAGAGTTTTTGCAATACATCAGGTTTAGTTACTACATATTAGGGGTATCGTAAGGTATAGTCGTACACTCACTATGGATCTCTCTCTCTCTCTCTCTCTCTCTCTCTCTCTCTCTCCTCTTGCTACAGTTAATGAAGATGCTGATGGCAATGATTATGTAGATGATGAAGATGACAATGGGAATGATGATAACTGGAAGGCAATGAGTGTGACTTTGTGTACTTGCAGAACTGGAAATGCAAAATGGATGAAAATGTTATCTGCTGTGGTGTTACTGCCCCTGACCCAAAAATGTTTTGTATAGTGGCCCAAGGCCAATAACAATAAACTTGTGTTCTGTGTTCCTTTGTTTATTCTCTTGTCTCTCCAGAACCTCAAGTAAATGTACAGATTACTTCTGGAAAGAACATAAAAAATGATGTGGTTAAAACTTTTTAGTTTCCCCTAATGCTTTTTTCCCTACATTTACAAAATCAATGATAATAAATAGAAATAATAAATTAATTAAAATATAAACAAACAAACCAACCACAGACAGATGATTATCAACCAAAACACCAACAGATAATTATCAACCAAACCATCAACACAGATCTTTAAAAAAATTAAAAAAGATTTTAACAGAATAAAACAGAAACCTGAAGGAGGACGGCAGCAGCATCGTTGGCAAAGGAGCGAGGCATGGGTCTGTGGCCTCAATGCTCATCACTCAATGTCAGTCAGCTTTTCCATCGTTCGATTCTGTGCAAACACAAATAATAATAAATAATAAATATAATATAATTAATAATAATATGGAATTTATATAGCGCTATATCTTGTAAAAGCAAATCAAAGCACTTGGCATGATTACTCCATTTACGACAAAACAGCACTTTTCTCTTTTGTTGGTTGACATGTATTCATTTTTACATGATCTGGATGTTACGTCACCATGTTTGCATCATCCCACATTTCCCTGGCTAATGGTTTTCTGTCTCTGTCTCTCTCTCTCCCCCTCTCTCAGTATTCAGCTTCCCTGTTAGAATAGAACAGGAGACTGGAAATCAAACTGCAGCCTACCTCTGGGAAAATATTCAAGAACAAATTTCCTGCGTCCATGTTTTTTTAGTTTACTTATTCACCCTCCCTTTTTGGTATGGTTTTCGTTTTGAAGATAGGAAGTCAGGCAAGTCAGGCAGGTGTGTGTGGTGTGTGTGTGTGTGGTGTGTGTGTGTGTGTGTGTGTGTGTGTGTGTGTGTGTGTGTGTGTGTGTGTGTGTGTTGTGTGTGTGTGATGTGTTGTGTGATCTGTGTCTGTCTGTGCCATGTTTTACCGTCTGTAACTTAGTGTATGCACACATGCATGGTATACAAGTTTACATTATGGCAGACTATAATTTAGTATTTAAACTTATCCTTCCTTTAATAGTACTACACTCAATTTATTGCAGTCTTGTGGTCATTCACACTGCTGCATACATACACTTACATACAAAAACATATACACATGTATATACATGCATGTATGCATGCGATGTGTGCACACGTACACACACTGTTTTCCAGGATAGACATTGACTTTGTTGTGCAATTGATAATTATATACATATTTGTAATCACTACAATTTATCCACACCGAAAAAAAATCACAAAATACTTTAAACAGAAAGAATTCACGATCACAGTACAAAAATGAAAGAAAGGAACAACAACAAAAATTAAATGACAAACAAAAAAAGAAACAAAATAACTTTAAAATAACAAACAATATTAAGCAGAAAATAGAACAGAACAATGAACATACAGAACTCATACATGTATAAGATATAACACACTAAAACAACCAACAACAACAAAAAAAGAAAGAAAAGAAAAAGGAACTAACATTAACAACAATGGGGTAAAATGAATACAAAATGAAATAAGACAAAATAAACAATAAACACACTATAGCATTTTTTTCCTTGTTGATATGACATGCTTATGAATTATACACAAATAGCACCTGTGTATGATATCAGATCTAGCTGATTTTTTTGTTAAAAAAAAAAGCATAAACATGAAAATAATAATAATATTTCTCTAGAGTGCAAAATATAAATGGTGTGAGACTGCAGTTGTTTTAATACTGTGCTGTACAACAGATGGTGCTATGGAACAAAAAAACAAAACAGAAAAACAGAATGGTCCATCAATTCACTCCACTCACAATGTACCCAACACTGGCAACAGCTTCTTTTACTTCACCCGTTCCCTGTGTATAGAGTAGTCAAACAAAAAAAACAACAAAAAAACTTGTAGATCAAAATAAAAATTTAAAATTTATCATTTTCTGTTTTTTCAAATTTTCTCCCTTCAATCAATGTGTGTGTGTGTGTGTGTGTGTTGTGTGTGTGTGTGTGTGTGTGTGTGTGTGTGTGTGGTGTGGTGTGTGTGTGTGTGTGTGTGTGTGTGTGTGTGTGTGTGTGTGTGTGTGTGCTGTCTGTCTGTCTGTCTGTGTGTGTGAGTGTGATGTGTGTGTCTGTTCTGTCTGTTGTGTCTGTGTGTGTGACTGTGTGTGTGAGACTGTGTGTGTCTCAATGTCTGTGTCACAGTGTGTGTGTGTACAAGCAGCCAAAGTAAAAAAAACATTCTATATGATTATGAGCAAACGAAACTGAAACACTACTCATAAACAGTATGGAATTGTTTTAAAAAAATAAATCCGTCTTTTCTTTTTTCTTTTCTCTCTTTTTTTTTTAATCATTTTTTTTTTTTTTTTTACATCAAAACCTGAAATTAGTAAGAACTCGGATTCCTGACAACAAAATTTTATAACTTTTTATAACTTTAAATTTAATCCTTAGAAATCATAATTTAAGGCCTTCCGCTTGAAACTTCATCTTCTTTTATCATAAGGAACCAAACAAAACAAACAAACAAACAAAAAGAAACAAAGCATGAATGCTAACCTCTGGACGATTTGTTGTCAAAAGACGTTCAGTCTCCATTATTAAACCAACTGCACTTCAAAAACAGAACAAAGCTGCAAATAAATCATACCAAACCAAACAAAATTAAAATCAGAATGATGGTTTGTTCAAAACAAAATCAAAATGAAAATGAAGATGTGGCGCAACTGAAAATAATACGGGGAAAAAAATCTATGAATGTCTACAACTTGTACAAAATCATTTACAACTGAACTCTGAAAGTATGATGTAATACTAGTATTTTAAAATGCATTAATACCATTATGATTATGCAATCAACATATGCAAATTTGTCATTGTAGATGAAACAAAGTAACACACACACACACACACACACACACACACACACACACACACACACACACCACACACACACACAACACAAAACAACACACCCCTCCCCCCAAAAAAAAACAAAACAACAACAACAGAAAACAGAAAACTTACACAGTGAAAATAATGAACAAAACACAGACAAAAATGTCCACAATAGGCCTAGTACTTTTTTTCAAACTGACAGTCTAAATTAGTAAATACTATCAAACAGTTTACAAATTACATATGTAAATAATAAACCACTGACTATCCATCATCTAGTATTAAACACAATCTGTTATGAAATACAGTGATTCCACTGACAATGATATGCAAGTCTTTAGGAATTTGTGGCATTGGCAATGTACTCATAATGTGACAATTGATACAAAATAATTTCTTGCAATGGTACACACACACACACACAAAACACACACACACACACACACACACCACACAGTGACAACACACACACACACACACCGGCATGAGGGATAGATGATCTATCATTCATCACAAACTTAACAAGTTCTAATGGTTTTAATTATCATGTTATGATGTTGGTTTCACACGAGATGATTGAAATTAAAATCAATGAATTCGATGTGATAGTAAAAATGCTGTCGAAAATAAGCGAGCACTTGTTCAAATGCTACAAATACAATGCAGGCTTTGGAAGGAACTTCTCACTTTTCTCTGTCTGACAATATTGTTCCGATCTTTGTGCTTGGGTGTCTAAAATTATTCTGTAAAAACTGAGTGACAGTAGACCTGTGTCTTTCTTGGGCCTAAGACAAGATTCTTCGTGCTAGTATGATAAATAAAAAATGCGATCTGTATACATTAGTTACACACCGAAAATGTCTTGTCTTCTTTAGTGTGCTTCTGTGAATCACAAACCTGGCAAACACAATTTCGAAACAGTTTCCTGATTTCTTCAACAAAATCCACAAAAGGATAAATAATCCCAGGCTTAAAATATTACGATTTACCTTATTTGACCTACAGACGTCCACCACAAATTTTACCACAATAAGGGTAAAATATTCTGATTGGCTACACTGTAATTATTCAACCAATCAGCTGAGTCTAAACAAAAGAGCTCTTTTATGGGATAAAACAAAATTTGGTTAGTTCCAGAAGCCAGCAGACTATGCGTCCTTGACGGCGGCTCACTTTCGGTGGAGTTACAATCAAACTTTGTGTAAAAATAAGAAGCTCGAAGGTTTTATAAGAGTCAATATCATATAGTTTCAGAAGCCTTGAAAATATTTGGAAAAATAACAGATGTGTAATCGATGTATTGTGGCTAGAAGCAGTGTAATATTTTAGAAATAGAAATGAATAGGATTTGTCGAAATAGAAAAGTAATTAAACATTTAATATTAGGCAAGGAAGGAACCAAAGATCACCCGAATTGAAACGCGCAGAAAAGCTTTAGCCAAAAAAAAAACATTAAAAGATTCTGGCATTGATGATAGTTGATCGGAATGAGATCCCAAACTAGCTGTGGTTTACGCACCCTAATGATCTGATGTCGATTATACTAACAGGAGTGTGTTTGTGGAAAGATTTCTCTTCATTTCTGGGTGGGTTTGTGATATTTGGACATAGTGATCTAACAGATGCGAGAATGTTGTGGTCATGACGGAGGAATTAATGTACAATTGACATATTTCTGTCTTTTCCTGTTCTACTTTCGCTTTCACCTCATGCTCTCAATCAGTTACTGTGCGTGTTCTTCTTTTTTAAATATCATATTATTCTTTTATTTCAATGATAATGAAATAAGCACTCATGTACTTTTTCACATCCAGTAATAGTCTGTGTATGCAGTTTTATCAACCGTTCCCACAATAGCCTACTCTTCTGAAAAGGGAAAACAGGTTTTAACAAGTGCGCAAGACATTGTGCGTGCATTCACACAAGGAAGCACGGTTTATTGTCTCATTCAAAGCACTTGTGAAGGGAAGTGGAGTCAGCACTGATGTAAACTCCACGGGAAAACGGGATTCAAACTCAGTTGAGCAGATCACTAGTGCAATGCGCAATGCTCTAACCAACCAGGCTATCCATTGTCTTGTTGTGTGTGTGTGTGTGTAAGCTGAAACTTCATCCATGGGTCATAAAGTCATGGGTTCGAATCTCAGCCCTATCCAGGGAATTAAGTGTGGGGATTTTTCTAATCTCCCATGTAAACTTCAAGTGCAGACCTGCCAGTGCTTAATTCCCTTGTGTATATATTGCATGCAGATCAGATATATACGTTAAGATCCCATCACTCATGTTGGCATCCAGTGGGTTACGGAAACACGAACAACCCAGCATACACCCCAAAGTCTACAGAATCTTCACAATGCTGAAGGTGGTAGAGGAAGGGAAAAGGAAGGTATTCATGTTGCGACAAAGAAAACGAACATGCCAAAATGTGCGTGGATCACTCTGTGTGTATTCTTTTCTATTCTTTTTGTTTTGAGGGTAATAGAATAAGCACTCATCAGCTTTTTTTCATATCCAGTCCCTGTGTGTGCAGTTTTGTAAATTTTCTCATTCATTCCCACAGGCACACAATGGCCCACTGTTCCAAAAAGCAGAACAGGTTTTAACATCTGCGCAAGAAACATGTAGTGGACATCAGCCTGGCTATGAAAAGTAGGTGAGCAGTGTGACACAATTGGTGGGGATTCAATACCATGTTTGCTCAAACGACTCCTCCAGTTGGTTCAAGGGAGAAGCCAGTCTGAGTCATGTCAATCCAACAATGCCCTCTGACTCTAGAAGCACAAGGACAAACTGGAGACCATGTACGCAGTGAAGAATGAAACAATCAGCTTGGGGAAAAGTCTACATGAACACCCAGCTCAAATGAGAGCTTTTGTACAGTTTTTAGATGGGGATACTTGTAGCAGTATCAGTATTACTGTGAATGGCTTGTGTGTATGTATGTGTGTGCGTGCGTGCTAAGGGTGATAACTTTGTCCACAAAACGTGCACTCAAGATGTGCACACTATGCACATCTTTCTTGCTCTTGCCTTCTCTGAGATACCACAACCAAGGTTATGGCCGTCAGAATTTTGTGATATTACCTCCATTATTCATATGCAGTGTACTACCCAAGCACATCCAAGATTGAATCCACACAAATTTTAAATCACTGAAAATTCGTGTTTGTGACCAGAAGCAAAGGATCTATGTACAATGCTCATCTAGCTTGTCATTAGCTTGTGTGTGCCTGCGCTTGGCAGTGTATTGTGTTTATATCTTTGTGTGCTTCTGTTTTTGAGCTTGTAAATAAAATTGTTACCCCTCCTCTTTCATTCCCACCCCTTTTCAGTTTCATTTTTCTCTAACACTGCAATTCGTCTATAGATGTGTACAGTTCTATGAGCTCTATGAATCATAATTTGCTTGTTCATTCATTCAGACTAGTACCTTTTTTTTCAAGACTAGTGCCATGTGTATATTATTGTTATACAATCACCATGCCACATCATGACATGACCAATATATCATGTTTTTACATTTCTTTTTTATTAAAATACTCAAGTTCAACCTGTCAGTATGGCAAGGGAAGAGAAGTGAGAAGCAAAGCCATGCACATTAATTTCTAGGTGAGATGCTTTTGAATAAATTGCACAGAAACTGAACAGACCTTGCTTACATTATGCCTTGCAGGCCACATAACAAATTATAAACATAAAACATATCATTCTGCAAAACATTTGCAAAAAAAAGCTTTCATTGTTTATCAACCAATTTATAAGCCTAACAAACATAAAAGTACTTTCTGATCTTCTATCTAAATAAACTTTAAGAAAAAAAAACCCAGCAACAAACAAAAAAGCATCTCTTTGGTAATTCAATATATTAGAGAGGTCTGATGACACCTGTTCTCAAAGGTAAGGTTGAGGGCAGAAAGAAAAGAGGCAAACCACCAACATCCTACATTGCCAACATCACTGAGATCAGTGGTCTGGGAGGGATGCAGGACATTGCAGAGCTCAGCAGAGACAGAGAAAGATGACGAACCCTAGTGGCATTTCGTGGAGCTCCTACCAACAGGCAGTTTTGCTCCATCCATGTGTCCTGGGTTTCCCCATTTGTATAACATTAAATCTATGTTTAGGTATATCTGCACGCTAATGGAGAAACTGATGTCTTTATCAGACTTGCCTGAGAATGAGTTGATTAAATATCATGTTGTGGGTTTGTCATGAGTACAATCTACCATGCAGTCATATGGTGTTCATTTAACTGTGAAAATAGTGGGTAAATTCAATTATCCATCTTACATGATTATCAGTAGCCAAAATAATAATTTGCTTTGAAATTGAATTTCATTTCCTGAAACATGCACACAATTTTTACACAAATGCACATTGCATTGTAAATATTACATTCAAAATTAAATAGGGACCATCAAGCTGATGAATAATCATTTTACAACAAGCATTTTGCAGAATAGGAAAAATGTTAGTCTATGGCAAAGGTTTGCACAGAAGTGACAGGCAGCGCAATACTTCAACACACAACTACTTGCTTACGTCAAAATGAGTATATCAAGAGCTATACAAAACTGTTGACAAATTGTCAGCAAGCGATTTCAAAACCCATCTTGGGACCACCAATAGCCAACATAAAAAAAGGATGTCATCACAGTAAAATAACTTTTCAAACAGAAGGGTTTTTTTTCTCTCTCTGTCGTTTCTTGGTTAGAGCTCTAAGTTCACCAATGGCAACTGTTTCTACCCACCATTACAGTATCCACATTCCAACTTTGGAGAAAACAGAAGAATAAATCAGATTCCCTGCCAACTGATTACTTCATATTCATCCCATCAGCCCTACATGACCCATTTCTTCTGAGTCATTGCTGGATAGTATTAACATAAACTCCATATCATTCAACAACAACAAAAACCAAACCATTCATCCCATTAGCCCTAGCTGGCCCATTTCTTCTATGAGACACAGTTGGATAGTATTAACATGAGCATATGTTGTCACGCCTGTGTTTGCACCCTGGGGCGCAACACACAGAGAAGATTAATCTGAAAGGTTTGCAGTGGAATAGTTCTGCAGTCAGTACCAATACTAACCCCAAGGCTGACAACAGACACCTCAGCGGCATTTCATAACCAGCACCCTCTGTTACCAGCACACTGTGAGTTTCACTCTCTGTTTCACCCCCCTGTATGCCAGTACAGTACTTTTTCACCATGAACTTGTGACCCTGCATAATTCTTCCAAGGTGACGGTCAAGAGTCAGGGGTAGTAGTTTTTGTGGTGGGGGTGTAAACAGGATCCGAAGAAGCAAAGGTGTACATATTTACAAAATCTCCAAGAATCTGTACATTGCATAGCTGACCGTAGCAGCACTAGTGTGTAAAAATGATAGAGAACTATATCGCTGGTGACTTTAACCACAGAACTACCTCCATAGCGACTGAACAATGCTGACTTGATGTCCCAGCCAGAGAAAAAGTCTGTCAAGTCAGTGAATAAGTACAGCCTGAACCCACATGAAACAAGACCTGCTATAAAACTGTAATGTCCACACATCATCATTTATCTTGCTCCAAACTAATGTCAAGACAACATCATTGTTTATCTTGTTCTAAACTGTAACGTCAAGACGACATCATTGTCTATCTTGCTATAAACTGTAATGTCAAGACAACTACATCATTGTTTATCTTGCTCTAAACTGTAATGTCAAGACAACTACATCATCATTTATCATGCTCCAAACTGTAATGTCAAGACATCATTGTTTATCTTGCTCCAAACTGTTATGTCAAGACAACTACATCATTGTTTATCTTGCTCCAAACTTTAATGTCAACACAACTGTATTGTTTACATTGTTCCAAACTAGTTAACACAAATGCATCGTTTATCTTGCTCCAAACTGTAATGTCAACACAACTGTATTGTTTAACATATTGTAAAAACTGTCAGCTATGCATCCGAAGACTTAAGTCAGGAGACACAGATCCAAACAGTAACCAGGACTTGCTGGTTTCTTTTAGGCTGCAAACATTTGTCTCCAGCAGAAACAGACACAACTGATAAGCAAAATACCAGCTATACTGCAAAACGAGTATGAATATGCAAATGGCGATCTGTTAATCCTGACTTGTAAACATGTGGTTTTATGATTTAGAACAATAAAAGACCTACACAAAACGATCAAGAAAGAGAGAAGTACAACAAAAAAGGCAAATTGTACATAAGAAGTAAGAAAACTAGATTTTTTCCCCCCGTAAAATCTCAAAAAACCCCACTCACACACACACAAAAACTTTAGTTAGCTAAAAATACAATTAAAAAAAAACCAAAAAAAAAGAAATAAAAGGAAAAAAGAGGACAGAACGAGAAATGAAAAGATACTGCATCACTTTTTCAGTTTATCATACTCACAATGGGTATGTGCCCAATACAGTAACCCCCCCCCTTTTTTTTTCAGTAGACCAGGCTCACTCACTCACTCACTCACTCAGTCCCAAAGGACGTAGGGGGGACATGAGAGAAGACGCAACAGAGATCTTTTTCCATGCTTCACGATCCTGTGTGGCTAGTAGGAGGTGTTGCAGGGGTTGGGCGGTCCAGTCTTTGATGTTGTCAACCCATGATTTCTTTTGGCGGCCTCTTCTTCTCTTGCCCTCGACTGTTCCTTGCAGGATGGTTTTTGCTAGGGTGTTGTGTCTTGTGGTGTGACCAAACCACATCAGCTTTCTCCTCTTTATGGTGGAGAGCAAAGGCTCTTGGGGGCCCACACGCTTTTTGATTTCTTCTTTCACATAGTTATTGGTCTTGTGTTCTTTGTATGATATTTTGAGGAGTCTTCTGTGGCACTTGTTCTCGAATGCTTGGAAATAAAGATGAATGGAGAAACACTAGAAGAGGTGAGCCAATTCAAATACTTAGGCTCCATCCTAACAAAAGATGGCACATCAAACAATGAAGTGAAAGCTCGCATTGCAACAGCAACATCTGCTCTAGTCAGACTCGAGAAGATCATCAGAAGCAACAACATCAGCTTCTGCACCAAATACCACCTTTACAAATCCCTCGTGATATCTATCCTCCTATATGGCTGTGAATCATGGACTCTGACAGCAGAGTTAGAGAGGAGAGACCAGGCTACACATGCGCATACAACATCATTCCTACACTCAGACTGAACACTCTGGTGGATTGCCTGCAATGACACAGACTAGAAGGACACAGAAGAAAATATAACTGTCATGGACAAAGATGTTGCTTAGATATAACAATCATCTTCCAGCCAAAATCGTCAGCAAAAGGCAGCATAACTACATCAGTGATATTTGACCAGTGCTGTTCAGCAGACCGTTCAGAGAATAATGTATACAGCAGTTGCATGCATGTAAACAATTTGAATGCAAGTGCTTTGATTTGCTTCCTTTACAAGATTCAGCACTCTATAGATTCCACACATTAGTATTATTACACTTCACATCAGTGATATTTGATCAGTGCTATTCAAAGCAGTTATACATCCACATCAGTGGTATCAGATCAGTATTTTGGGGTAAACAGTCACTATGTATAAAGCAGTTACACATTCACCAATGCAGATATGTCAAAGCAGCTTCAAAGCCAAAGTATAATCACAAATACATAACAAAACATTCACACCAATCTTAAGTTTTTCAGTAGGCACAAACTGGGAAGACCGATAGTATGTGTAAAGGTGTGTACACCAGCTTCTAAAACACATTGTTTACATCGATGCTCACTTCAAACCCAGAACCTACAAATCTGAACAACATAAGATTTTCCCTGGATTTTCAAGTCAACAATTCACAGACAGAAAAGTCGCCAAATGGTTTCAGTAAGCAAGAGACAGCAATGTGCTATGCACACAAGAGAAGACGACAAGCGAGAATTTGATACAATTGTTAGTTGAAGTGATTTACAATTTGGTTTTCATTATTGTCACCCTATTGACACAATCCCATCTTTTAGACAAAAAACCAACAGTAATGCTGTACATGTTCAGTTCAGTGTGTGTGTGTGTGAGGCCTCAGCGCAGTGGCTGTGACAGTTATTTGTGGATGGGTCTCATGGCGTCAGAGTGCCAGGTGCGGATGTTGGCCAGAGCCTGGTTGATCTTGTTGCACCACACGATGCGCTCCTCTTTGGTGTCGGCAGACAGCATATGTCTGAAACAGTGAACACAGCATCACAGTCTGAATCAGGGCAAATTTAGTAGGGACTTTCTTTTTTAGAGTACACGACATATATACATCTTTTTTTGCGTTCCCTGGCAAATAGCCACACTGGGTGGAATGCATCATGCCTGGTCTTCTTTTGTGGCTTGTAAGGTCTGCCCACTGGCCTCGCCAATAGCATTCTGACTTCAGGAAAGCTCATTAGAAAATTCATAAGAAAAATTTTGTTTTAGATTTTAGAAAATAAACTTGAGAGAAAAGAAGACTGAGAGGTGAACAGAGAAACGGAACAAAGGAATGATAGAAAAGGGGAAATTTCTAGCACAGGATTTCCAGAAGAGAGGATGCTATTTATACTGAAAGGGCCCCCGGCATTCCAAGGGGAGAGGATACAAACAACAAAAGTGAAGATATCAATTTCCTTTTCTGGTCGCTCTTTTAAGTTCTCATAAATTTGCATTCTTCATACACCCCATCTTGACAGCAAAACACACAGCTACACTCGGGGTTATCCTAGATCAAAGTCAGAGCCACCAAACACTGCCCTCCCCCCCATTTCCACCTTCTGCTCCATTTGGAGGCACTGGGGGAGGTTGGGGGAGATCTATTGCAGAAACAGCAGTTGAGCAAAAAAAAACAAAAACAAAACCCAACTGAAAGATAAGACACTAAAAGAAACAAAGTATTATTTATTTATTTATTTTTATATCGAGGATAACGGAATAAGCACTCATGTGCTTTTTTTCATCCAGTCCCTTGTGTATGCAGTTTTGTAAATCTTGTCGTCTGTTCCCACCGCCACACAATGGCCTACTCTTACGAAAAGCGGAACAGGATTTAACGTGTGCGCAAGATGTTCTGTGTGCTTCGCAAACGGGGCCTCAGTTTACAGTCTCATCCAAAAGACTTTTGGGGGGAGTGGAGTCAGCACTGATGTTAACTCCAGGGGGAAAATCCCCTTGAATGGGAGTCCAACTGGGTCGTCAAATTGCAAGCGCAATGCTCTGACCATTATGCTATCCCGTCCCTTAAAGTAGGAATCCTGAGCACTAGAACACAGACAACTACATACACAGGTATACACAAACAAGGTACACACCTGACAGTGGTCATGGTGTTGTAGGTTCTGGAGGTCAGCGTGTCCCTCTCCCCGGCGCGCGCGGGCTGTCTGACGTGGATCAGCTCAAAGGTGTTGGGGCGGGCACAGACATCGCGGAGAGTCAGCCCCACCTTCTCCGTGATGCACCGCTTCAGATCCATGTACCCCATGGGGGTCCTAGGGGAAACACCACACACACATACAGAGGTTATCATTGTAACGGAACACTGTTCGTGGGATTGAGAGCCAAGACACTGACTGACATGACTAGAGCCCATGGGGACCTGTGGGAGGTAGTTGAGGTAGTTGTTTGCACCCATTTATTTATTTATTTTATTCTTTTATATTGAGGATAATGGAATAAGCACTCGTGTGCTTTTTTACATCCATTCCTCGTGTGTATACAGTTTTGTAAATATTGTCATCTGTTCCCACCGGCACACAATGGCCTACTCTTACGAAAAGCAGAACAGGATTTAACGTGTGCGCTACAGTACCTACAGCACTACATGGCTACTACAGTAATGATAATAATATAATACATGGAATTTATACAGCGCTACATCTAGTAAAAACAAATCAAAGCGCTTGCATTCGACCTATACAACACACAAGCAATCAATAACAATTTATAGTTTTAGCAAATTTGAATGTACACACACACACATGCGCACACACACACAGTGCCTACCTTTCTGGTTTCATCGTCGGGGTATTTCCAGTACTGCAGCTTGTTGCCGCTCAGAGCACACCAGCGACGATGCCACGACCCAAAGCCGCTAACGTCCTCAAACATTGTCTGCCACAACAACACAGAAACCATGGTGATGTAAGAGCACTAAAGTAGGCAGCTGTTCTTTTTCATCGGTTATAGGATGCTGTCAATCACTAATTTAAATTACTCTATTCAAAGCTGTGACTTTTTATCAATCGCCTTCAAAACAGTAGCCATAAAAAGGAATAGCCAATAAGTGTGTGCGTTACATGTGTATTTGCAAGAAGAAGCACTGACTAGTGCACACATACAAAATGTACCCCACTGCATGCTTACTAGTGTAGTGTGTACCCCTGACAGTCATAGCAGATTTTTCCTGCACCTTTTAGACTGTACCTTAGCACAGGTGCAATGTATACCCCCCCCCTCAGCACCTCTCCCCTTATTGTTATCGTCTGTCGTCAGTGAATGTTTCTATTCTCACTGTGGTATCACTGATTAGTGAGTATGCATTAGCCGCCACATCTCGATGACACCAACCTGATTCTCCTATTTCCTATTGAGATTTTTTTCTGTAGAATTTTGCACAGGTCAACTCTCCTGTTGCTGTGGGCTCTATTACATGTGCTAATCATATGTTACAAACTGGATCATAATTTATCGTATCAATTGAAAGACTAGTTGACAGATCACTAGTCATGATGTAGTGAAGGTATAAAGAGTTTGGGTTCACACAGGATTCAAGCCTGCACCTTTTTCTATTTTCTAGTTTGTGTGTTACCACTCTCCACTTCTATTACCATTTGTGCAATGAAACACTACTTTCAACACCATCCACAGCATGTTTTCTTCTTTGTTGAACCCTCAGAAAGCAACTGTTTTAGTCTGTAATGAGCCATAATGTGTTGCACTGCCTCTAAGCGCCTGACAAGTCAGGCCCAGCACATTGTACTTCAGCATGGGAGAGGATTTATCTTTTAAGACTTTCTGAAGAACAAAAAAAGGCAGGAGAATGGACCAAGAAGAAGAAAATAGACAGAAGGATGAGACAGGAAGAAAAGGAACAAGGCAGAAACAAAGAGAAGGATAGAAAAGAAATAATTCCCAGCACAGAATTTCCAGAAGGTGGGGATGCTGATTCATACTGACAGGCCCTGGCATCCCCATGGGGGACAGCATGTTTTTGTAATGAGACGAGACAAACTGCCTTGGAGGCCTTACCAGGAATCCTCTTTCCTCCACATTGGCCTCCATCAGACATCGCAGGTTCATGTAGATGGTGCCGTGTAGTGGGGACAGGTGGGACAGCTGCAACATCAATCATCATCATTCTGTGTCAATAGTGTGCGTGCCTGTACTCACGGGCTCATACATTTTGTATGGGTTTTTTTGTCAGTTATTAGCAGATATGTCAACTGCACCATCCTGGATGTACAAACTGGCTTTGATTTTTAAAATTAAAAAAAAAAAACAGCAGCAACTGCAAGGAAAAAAACGCAACAAACCACAACCCCCCCCCAAAAACTAAGATCGAGCATGCACTTCATTTAATCACAATGCATAGCTTTTAACAGTAGTGACGCAAATTACCAATAAATTAATTTTATGAAATAACATGTGAATCTCAAAGTCAGTTTTATTGAGTAACTGTCCAAAACTGCCCAAGCTAAGAAAGCTGCACAAAGAAATAATTCTGTACACAACAGTGTGTAACTACAATGAAAAGAACAAGCCACCCTTCTGAAACTTCTTCATGAAAACTAGACAGTAACTATTGTTGTCTGTCATATGAGCAAAAATTCATTGTGCTGCCATTAAGCACCCGACAAGTCAGGCCTCAGCACATCCGACTTCAGCATGGGAGAGAATTGTTCTCTTTTAAGTCTCTCTGGAAAAAAGGCAGGAGAATGGACCAAGAAGGCAGAAAATAACAAGGATGTGACAGGAAGAAAAGGAACAAGGCAGAAACAAAGGGAGGAATAGAAAAGTGAGAATTCCTAGGACAATTTCCAGAAGGTGGGATGCCGTTTATACTGACAGGCACCCCGCATCCCCACAGGGAGAAAAAGAAGAAATATAATAGTCATAGGTAGGAAGGTGGCAGGATGGTTAAGACGTTCAACTGCCAACGAGTGAACTGTGAGGTTCTGGGTTTGTACCCAGCCTGCCCTTTCTTCGAGTTTGACGAAAAAATCGAACTGAATGTCAAAGTCAGTCAGTCATTCGGATAAGATTGTAAACCGAGGCCCTGTGTGCAAACGCACGCAGAACATCTTGCGCACAGTTAAAACCCCGTTCCACCTTTAGAAGAGTAAGCCATCGTGTGCCGGATAAAAAATAATTATTTAAAAAAACACCAGCATGCACACAGGTGTCATGTTTAGACACCATCCCTGAGGGAAAAAAAAATTATGGGTAGGCGCTGCACTTGTGGCGACGCGCTCTCCCGGGGAGAGCAGCCCAAATTTCACGCAGAGAAATCTGCTGTGACAAAAGTGGTATAATAAATAAATATAAATAAATAAATAATAGTCACCCTTTCCAGGTGGAAGCTGCGTTTGTCCAGGCACTTCATGGTCAGAGGCACTGTGGTCACCTGGGAGAACTGGTGGTGCGGGTGGCGATGGGGCCCCCTGGGCTTTGAACTGTCAACACACAGAAATGGATCAGGCCAGCTATGGCTGGTGTGTCATGGATGATACACATACCCAGCATGCATCCCACTATCTGGAGAAGCTCCACTAAGGTTTGACTTGCCCTTTATCTTGCACACACGTTAAATCCCGTTCACTTTTGTGAGTAGGCCATCGTGTGCCAGTGGGAACAGATAATTACAAAACTGCATGCACACCGGGACTGGGTGTAAAAAAGCACAAGAGTGCTTATCCATTATCCTCTAATAAAAAGAATAAAATAAAAATAAAAATAAAATTACATGCTGTCTGATAAACTCAGTGCAGTCTAACAACTGCCTCAAGGAGTTCTGCAGAAGTCAAGCCCTGTCCATGCAGTCAAAATTGTCATCAGAACATGACCTGCTGTCTTGAGCTCTAAGACTTCAGCCCAGCTCTGTGTGTGTGTGAGACGGTCTGTCTGTCTGTGTGCTTAAAAGGAGGGTGTGCACATGCATATCTCATACAAAAAATGTTTGTCAGGAATTGTTATGCTCCTTGTAACTAGAGCAATCGAACTTTCGATTCAGACAGAAGAGATATGCATTTTGTTAGGAAATAGTGGAGGGCTGGTACATCAACAAGAGTCTTTTTGCCATGAGAAAAGACTGGAATCAGCACTTAAATTTGAAATGTTTTCTTCTGTAGACTTTCAAAAAGGAGATGCACATACTTGTAATACACAAGACAAAATTTCTTGTACTACAAAAATGGAGATATAAACCAAAAAAAAACCCTAGAAAAAAAAACCTAACTATTACAGACAGTTATGAACAGCAACCTGATAAGAAAGATACTACATATGATGTCCTCAAATCCTACATTACATGTTTACAAACAACACACACACACACAAAATCCAACTAATTGCACAATGCAAGAAAAGCAAAATATCACTGATGCTTAACACAGACAGCCAGTGAACATACAAAACTTTGATTTCCAAGCATGACATGTTATACATATTACAAACACAACAATAAAAAAAAAAAAAAAAAAGCAGAATATGACAGATGAGTGATTACTTGTACACTAAGCCAACTGATATAAAAGATGGCATGTAGAAAGCCACACATTCATATCGTTACACGTCACAGACCTGAACTAACTTGATGATAAAAGCAGCAGATTGTAGAGGGTTTTCATTACACAGAAAATGGTCTAAAATATACCCAGCAGAATGCTTCACATTTGCAGGTTACATCATTACAAACAATACTGACTTGACACTACAAGAAAGCAAAAATATCAGTTTATCACACAGAACATAAGGATATAAAAGATGACAGTAAGGTGTCTTATATTGCCAGCATTACAGTGTTCCCATACATAGCGTTACAGTGTTACATGACATAGTGTTACAGTGTTACCATTCCATACATATTACAGTGTTACCATACAGTAGTGTTACCATACATAGCGTTACAGTGTTACCATACATAGCGTTACAGTGTTACCATACATAGCGTTATTCCCTACATAGGTTAGTGTTACCATACATAGCGTTACAGTGTTACCATACATAGGTTAGTGTTACCATACATAGCGTTACATGTTACCGTACATAGCATTAGTGTTACCAATACATACCATTACTCGTTTACCATACATAGTAGTTTACATGTGTTTACGTACATAGCGTTACAGTGTTACCATACATAGCGATAGTGTTACCATACATAGCTTACAGTGTTACCATACACAGCATTAACGGTGTTACCATACATAGCATCACAGTGTTGCCAAACACAACAGGAGGATATGAAAGATGCCAGGTAAGGTGCCTTACATTCCTGAACCATGCCCAAGTAGGCTGTACCTGTGTGAACACCACTCTTCCCTGCCTTTTTCGGCGTCTTCTTCTTCTTCCCCTTGCCCAGGGCTTCCTGGGACACCGACTGAAACAAACAACAGCAAATTCACCATGTCATGAAAACTTACTGAAAAGATTCTGTCTGAAAAGAAACACGTGGACTTTTGTGTGTTTCTGCTTTGATTTTGTAGCTTTTAAAAAATCTCTGCCACCCTCCCCATTCCCCTCTTTCACTCTCTCTCCTCCCCTCCCCCAACACCTTAATTACACACACCTCTAGGTGCACAGTTTCCTGCACAGGATAAATCATGAGGGGGTGGGTGTGATAGCCTGGTGGTTAGAGCCTCAAATGAATCGTGACCTGATGGCAGCTGAAAGAATGGGTCGAATCTCTGCCAGGTGTCCATTACAACAGATCTTATCATTAATACTGACTCCCTCTTCTAAAAGTCCTTCACATGAGACTGCAAATGAAGATTTATGTGTGTGAACAGACCCTCAGTATCTTCTTCCCTGATCAGAATACCATCTGCCGTTTGTTGAAGAGTAGGCCAGCTATGGCTGGTAGGGTGGATGACACCAACATACCCAGCATGCATCCTGTAACCTCGACAGAGATGAGCTGCTTTAGGTTCATCTGGCCCACAACATACACACCCTGTGCGTGTCACTGCAGTGCATCAACCACCTCTGAAGAAAATGAAGGAAGTAACGTGGAGTGCAGTGTGTAAGTAAGGAGACGTGTCACTGAAAGAGGTTACCCCGTGGGATGCTGGGGGCCTGTCAGTACAAGAGCATTCCCACTTTCTGAAATATCATGTGCTAGGAATTCCCTCTTTTCTATCCCTCTCTGTGTTCCTACCTTGTTCCTTTTCTTCCTGTCATCTCATCTTGTCTATTTTCTGCCTTTTTTTTCCAGAAAGACTTAAAAGATTACGATTCTCTCCCAAACTGAAGTAAGATGCACTAGGCTTGTCTTGTCAGGAGCTGAACAGCAGCACAATCCATTTCTGCTCATATGACAGACAACAATAGTTGCTGTCTGGGCACTTGAGGAAGAGATAGAGGAAGAAGAGAGAAGAAGAAGAAGAAGAAGAAGAAGAAGAAGAAGAAGAAGAAGAAGAAGAAGAAGAAGAAGAAGAAGAAGAAGAGGAAGTAGAAGAAAAGAAGAAGGAAGTAGAAGAAGAAGAAGAAGAAGAAGAACACGAAGTAGAAGAAAAGAAGAAAGAAGAAGAAGAAGAAGAAGAAGAAGAAGAAGAAGAAGAAGAAGAAGAAGAAGAAGAAGAAGAAGAAGAAGGAGAAGAAGAAGAAGAAGGAGAAGGAGAAGAAGAAGAAGAAGAAGAAGAAGAAAAGAAGAAGAGGAAGTAGAAGAAGGAGAAGAAAAGAAGAAGAGGAAGGAGAAGAAAAAGAAGAAGAAGAAGAAGAAAAAGAACACGAAGTAGAAGAAAAGAAGAAGAAGAAGAAGAAGAAGAAGAAGAAGAAGAAGAAGAAGAAGAAGAAAAAGAAGAAGAAGAAGAAGAAGAAAAACAACATGAAGAAGAAAAGAAGAAGAAGAAGGAGAAGGAGAAGAAGAAGAAGAGGAAGAGGAAGAAGAAGAAGAAGAAGAAGAAGAAGAAGAAGAAAAGTAAGAAGCAGAAGAAAAGAGGAAGAATAAAAAGAAGAAGAAGAAGAAGAAGAAGAAGAAGAAGAAGAAGAAGAAGAAGAAGAAGAAGAAGAAGAAGAAGAAAAAGAAAAAGAACACGAAGTAGAAGAAAAGAAAAAGAAGAAGAAGAAGAAGAAGAAGAAGAAGAAGAAGAAAGAAGAAGAAGAAGAAGAAGAAAAGTAAGAAGCAGAAGAAAAGAGGAAAAAGAAAAAGAACAAAAACAAAACAGAAGCACAAGAAAAAGAAGAGGGAAAAGCAGAAACAGAGGAAGAATGCAAAAATGAACACTGATGAAGACAAGCAGAAGCAGCAGAAGACTGCAGCAGAAGAAGCAGCAGAAGACTGCAGCAGAAGAAGCAGCAGAAGACTGCAGCAGAAGAAGCAGCAGAAGACTGCAGCAGAAGAAGCAGCAGAAGACTGCAGCAGAAGAAGCAGCAGAAGACTGCAGCAGAAGAAGCAGCAGAAGACTGCAGCAGAAGAAGCAGACAGAAGAAGACTGCAGCAGAAGAAGCAGACAGAAGAAGACTGCAGCAGCAGCAGCAGAAGAAGCAGAAGGGGAGAGCCCTGACTGACTGACCATAGAGTAGATTTCCAGCTGCAGTCTGAAGGAGCCAGTGATGCCGTTGATCTTGATCAGGTTGGGGAAGTCCAGACTGCCGCGCATCATGGGGTCGTGTGTGGACAGCATCTGCGTGCTGATCACCTGAGGGCCATTCCGCAGCAACAGGATAAAGTAGTAGGTGGTCGTGTCTGCACACACATCCAATCAAGGTGGATCGGTGGTCTAGGTGATAATAATGATAATAATAATAATAATAATACATGGAACTTATATAGCGCTATATCTTGCAAAAACAAATCAAAGCGCTTGCATGGTAACGCGCCTTGTCTAGAAAGCAAAAAGTCTGGGTCGGAGTGTGCGGTGGTGGTTCGTACCTCGTTAGGGCCCTAAACTTTTTCCCCATCCATTAGACCCTGAGTGGTGTGGCCTGGGCGTTAGTCTTTCGGATGAGACGATAAACCGAGGTCCTGTGTGTTACACATCAGTATTTAGTGCACGTTGAAGAACCCACGGCAACAAGGGGGTTGACCCTGGCAAAATTCTGTAGAAAAAAGCCACTCTGATAGGGAAACAAAAAACAGTTGCATGCAGGAAAAAGAAAAAAAATGGGTAAACGCTGCACTTGTGGCGACGCGCTCTCCCTGGGGAGAGCAGCCCGAATGTCATGCAGAGAAATCTGCTGTGACATAAAGTGGTACAAAATACAAAAAATACAATCTTTTTGCTTATAGCCCCCACAGCAGTCAGTTTTCCCCACTTTCAGCTCCTCTCAGCTGCTATTTAATCAATCCCATCCCCGCCCAGATGGGGGCAGGCTGGTGCTAATTATAGCAGGAACTAACTACACTTGGAACTAGGTAAAAGGAAGGGGTGTGTTAAATTTAGCACTCAGGACTGAGTGATGTTGGATTTGTGCACTGTGAGGCCCCACCAACTTCAGAAACCACACTCACTGTCACTATAGACATATCTCTGACCGTACAGATATATATTGTATCAATGTGTCATTTGAACATTGCTCACAGCGTGAAAATCTAGCATAACTCAGTCAAGGGCCCAGGGCACAACCAGTACTAAAATCGGTGCACCTCTTCCTTTCACTATGTCCAGGTGTGGTCAGTTCCTGCTACAATTAGCACCAGCTGGCCCCAGCCCAGGGCTGGGATAGGATAGAATGGATAGCAGCTGAGAGTAACTGAAAGTGGGGGAAACTGACAGCTGTGCGCAGTGTTAATTTCCTTTACTCATGATTATGTTCCAACAATGTGACTGTGCCTATGTTTATTTTCTTGAACCTTTCTTTTTCTTTTTTTTACACTTCCTATGCCATTGACAATGTTCCAACACAATGGAGAAGGAAGACTGACAATTTCCATAACTATGGTGAGAAAGGTGATGTCATTTGTTTTCTCCGGCATCCATAGATAAGTCATGGAAAAGCAAAACACGACATGGACAACTTTCTTTAACCCTTTGCTGGGCAGAGCATGGCCGATTTTCTACTTCCTGCCGGGCAGACAAAATGGCTGTGCAGAGTGTGTGAGAGGGTGTGTCTATTCAATTTGTAATAACTTTGGATTGCATGCATGGATTTTGATCAAATAAAGAGAAAAACATGAAGAAATGAATAAAGAAAAATGTTTTTCCTACCTTGTGCTGATCTTCTTGTCTTGTTTTGGATGAATGATGCAGGAACAAAAAAAAAAGTGTTGAAAAAAGTCCACTGTACACTATTTACATCACAAAAAGTCCTACTGCAATCACTGTGGTGCCTCAACCACAGCCCCAAGGTGCTGTGGGAAGCAAGTGTCCTTGCAGTAGTTCACTTGGCACACATCACAACCAAATGTAGATTCGACAGCCTTTCCTGAAGGGGTACGTCGACCTGCTCTCTTACAGGCAACACAGGCTCTTTTTCGTCCGTCAAACTTAACAAGTACATGGGACTGAACATTCTCTGGGTTGACAGTCTGGCTCTTTCTTTTGACACCCTTTTTCTTCCTGGAGGAAAAGCCACCTATGAGCTGATCAGCAAGGTCCATCCTGTAGTCCAAAAGTGCATACCGGGCCTTCGGTTTTTCCTCCACACTTTTGTCGTACAGGATGAAGGCATTGTTGATGGCAGCATCAAACACAAAACTGAGGAGGTACCTCCAGTATCTGATGGATTTTTTCAGAGTAGAATAGTACCCCCTCATTTGGTCAGCCTTGTCCACTCCCCCCATGTTTTCATTGTAAACTTTTACAACCTTGGGGCAGGGCACATCAATTCTTGCCCGAGCACGTTTGTCCCACCTTTGAACAACATCCTGGCTGTGTGACACATTTGTGGACAGCAAGTTCACATCACGCTTATCATGCCACACTGTTGCCAAGATGTTGCCTTTCTGGTAGACAATGTGCTCACCTTTGTTCAGTCGTCGGTGGCTTTTCATGCCGGCAGGTAGACCTACACGATTTGCGCGAACAGTTGCACATGCATAGGTGCTACGTGCCAGCAAATCCTCAATCAAAGGCACAGAAGAAAAGAAGTTGTCAAAATAAAGATGGTGGTTTTTATCCAGATACTTTTGTGCCAGCTGCATCACCACATGATGTCCCAGTCCCACATGAACTCCCTCAGGTCGCCTACCACAGTACACGTCAAAGTCAAGAACAAAACTGGTCTGAGCATCAGCAGCACACCACACTTTCATGCCCCACTTGATAGGTTTGATAGGCATGTACTGTCTCAAAGAACTCCTCCCTTTGAAAGGTACCATAGCCTCATCAATGCTTATTTCTCTGCCTGGAAGAAATTTTCCTGAAAATGTTTCCTTGGCCATGGTAAAGAGAGGTCTGACTTTGAAAAGTCTGTCCCTGTTTGGGTCCTGAGGGTCAGGCTGGTTGGTGTTGTCAGCAACATGTAGATACTCAGAAATTTTTTTGTATCTTTTCAAAGGCATCACTTTGCTGACACCTTGAACACCGTATCTATCATCTGTTGACCAGTACATATCATCTCTGGGCAAACTGTGAATTCCCATAAGAATGAGAATGCCAAAAAACGCCTTTATCTCATCCGGAGTTGTTTCACTCCACAGAGGATCGCCATTTGGTTTTCCGGCGATTTTGATACGCGCATACGCGTTTGTTTCGTCAGATATCTTTTCAAACATCTGTGGAGTAAACAACTGATAAAAGAAATCAAGTTGTGAACCGAATCTAGGGTCAAAATCATCGATTCTAACTCCAGTTTGCTGCGTAAAGTTCGCGATCCTAATCGGCTGTGTTTGCTCAGACCAGTTGTTTTCGACTCGATCGTCGTCATCGTCATTGTCATCTCCGTCACTCCAGTCACTCAAGTCAGATGTGTGCACGCTACTAATATCACTTATGTCGATGTCTGAGCCTGGTTGCACTTCCCTAACTTCGATATCTTCAGCACGAAAGCCGTAGAAAGGCTCGTCGTCATCGGTATCAAACATCTCCGCCATCTTCAGAAATTTTCAAATTTTTTCGTCGGTCACTTTCACAAAAACGCTTCGTAATCCACCTCTGGCCGTGAAACAAAGAACAAACACGGAAGAGGATGTACCGGAAGTCTCGTAGTTAATATTCAAATGAGACTTGATGCGAGAACCGCGACGGTTTCGATGTTTGAACGCTCTAAAGTGGCGGTATAGTAGCCGGGCGCTTTGGGGCGTTTTGCCCGTATCGCCAGCCGGGCGCTTTGGGGCGTTGTGCCCAGCAAAGGGTTAACTAGTAAACGTGACACGCTACACTTTAAATCAAAGTAAATTACTTTCTAAAATAGCACAAAAAACAAAAACAAAACAAAACAAACAAATGTTCACACAAAACTTAAAGTTCTAATACAAATTTTTTTTCAAAGTACAATTTTGGGGGAGGGGAAAAAGATATACATGCTTTGCGCAAAAGTCAGTGAAAAGGCATAATACAAGCAAACAAACCCAAACTCTCAAAGTTCAGAAAACAAAGTGATATTCCCATCAGAGTTTTTGAGACACAGCGTTACCCCACTGACCCTGTGATGTTCCGATCCTGGTGACAAACTCCTTCTTGAGGGGCAGGCGGATGTCGCTGATGGTGAGGGAACCTTTAGGGCCGGGCCCCGAGGGGTCCAGTACCCGCGTGTCCCTCAGCCTCTGGATCTCTGTCATGTACGCCTGCCGCTTCTGACCTGTTCAACCCAGCACACACATACATGTATCTTTCTCAGTTGTGTGGCTGTTGTTTTGCACCCTACTAACAGAATACATGAGATTTTTTTAACCTTTCCTCTGTGGATTGGTTTTTTAGCTGTGAGATGCCCGTCTACAAAAAGCGAGCAGTCGCAAGTGTTTTGGTTTTTGGCATTTTTGGTAAGAGCTCCAAGGTTCACCAATGGTGAGATTTTATGTAGGCAACCATTTTTAGTCACATTCTAATTTCAGGGATGTCTAAACATAACACCAGTGTGCATGTAGTTTTGAAATTTTGTCATTTGTTTCCACCAACACACAATGGCCCACACTTCTAAAAGGTGGAACGGAATTTAATGTGTGCGCACAATGTTCTGCACATGTTTGCACATGGGACCTCAGTATACAGTCTCATCCGAAGGTCTTTGGGGGAAGTAGAGTCAGCAATGATGTTAACTCCAGGGGAAATATCCCCTTGAACAGGTGCTTTGGGTGATAGCTCAAACCTGGGATAGACCCTTGGCCATACGATGCAGCAGTAGCAGTAGCAGCAACAGTTAGTAACTTACAGGCAATGAGGAGAATCCTGTTGCACTCCACTTGTTCTGAGGATCCGGCAAAGTGGGAGGAGGAGGAACAGCACTGGTTGAGGGCGTTGCTGGTCTGCATGATCACTGTCTGCTGCTGCTGCACCAGTTCCTGCAGCTCCTGTCATCATCATACACAGGTGATAAACAGGTAATAATAATAAGGATAATAATAGGGGCTTTTTTTTTGTTCCACACCTAGAGCTCTGAAGTTTACCAATAGTAAGATTTTGCGTATGCGACCATTTTTGCCTACCATGAAGGTAGCTGCATTCCGACTTAGAGGATGTATGCTGGGTCTGTTTGTTGTTTCTGTAAGTAACCCACCAGAGGTTGATATAAATTACAGAATCTTTTGTGTGTATACTTGATCTTCTGCATGTGTATAGACACAAAGGAAATTAAGGCACTAGCACATCTGCACTTCAGCCTCCGCTGTAGTCTAGTGGTTAGGGCGTTGGACTCGTAATCTAAAGGTTGCGGGTTCGACCCCAGCTTTCGGCTAAGGCGTTGTGCCCTTGGAAAAGGCACTTTACGGGTATTTTCTCACCCCACCCAGGTGTAAAAGGGGTACCAACCTTGTGTTGGGGGTTAACCCTGCAATAGACTGGCGTCCTATCCAGGGGTGAGTCTATGACTCTCAGTCGCTTAACACCACAGAAACCGGGATAAGCACCGGCCTGATGAGCCTTAGGCTCGGGACAGACTTTAACTTTAACATCTGCACTTCAAGGTGACCTGGAAGATCATACAAATCCCCACCCTTAATTCACCAGACACCGCCAAGATTTGAATCCACGACTTCATGGACCCACAAGATTGAAGTCAAAAAGTCTCAACCACCAGGCTTTAGTGTCTGTCAAAAGTGGTTTAGTTATGGCTGACATGAACATACCCAGCATAAAATGTGGGCACCATATGAAAACTGCTAAGTACTGGGGAAGTACAACAGTCCTGCTGGAACAAGACCAGACCTGTACAGCCTACAGCCAGAGGGTCTCACCAGCCTACATCACAGAGTTTGGTGTTAGCTGCCATGCCCAATGATGATGACATGATCCTCCTCTATTTGCTCTGGTCTTCACTGGCCCTGCTGATTTCATGGATTGCCATGAATCAGAGTGTACATCACCTGTATTCTGTACAGTTAGAGGATACACCACCTGTATTCTGTATAGTCAGATATATCAACTGTATTGTGTACAGTAAGAGGATACATCACCTGTATTTGTACAGTCAGAGGACATCACCTGTATTCTGTGCAGTCAAATACATCACCTGTACTCTGTACAGTCAGATACATCACCTGTACTCAGTACAGATACATCACCTGTATTCTGTACAGTCAGAAGATACATCACCTGCACTCTGTACAGTCAGATACATCACCTGCACTCTGTACAGTCTGATACATCACCTGTATTCTGTACAGTCAGATACATCACCTGTATTCTGTACAGTCAGATACATCACCTGTATTCTGTACATCAGAAGATACATCACCTGCATTCTGTACAGTAAGATACATCACCTGTATTCTGTACAGTCAGATACATCACCTGTACTCTGTACTGTCAGAAGATACATCATCTGTATTCTGAACAGTCAGAAGATACATCACCTGTATTCTGTACAGTCAGAGGATACTTCACCTGTATTCTGTATAGTCAGATACATTACCTGTACTCTGTACAGTCAGATAATTCACCTGTACTCAGCACAATCAGATACATCATCTGTATTCTGTACAGCCAGAAGATACATCACCTGTATTCTGTACAGTCAGATACATCACCTGTACCCTGCACAGTCAGATACATCACCTGTACTCTGTACAGTCCAATACATCACCTGTACTCTGTGCAGATACATCACCTGTACTCTGTACAGTCAGATACATCACCTGTACAGTCAGATACATCACCTGTACAGTCAGATACATCACCTGTACCCTGTACAGATACATCACCTGTACTCTGTACAGTCAGGTACATCACCTGCACCCTGTACAGCCAGAACTCACCCTGACTCTCTCCTGTACGGACTGGCGGGGGGCAGGGGTGGGGCGGTGTGTGGGCATCTCCACCCTCTCCTCCTCCACATTCATGCCGCTGTAGTGGCTGTTCCGCACAATCGTCTGCTTCACCTCCAACACCTGCATGTTCCTGCCAACAGTCAGATTTTTTTTTGAGTCTCATCCAAAGGACTTTCGTGGAAGTAGAGTCCGTACCCACACTAACACAATGAGAAAAATACTTCAGGCTCACACAGATTGCCTCAGCATAGACTGAAAACTATGGCTTCAGTTATCATCAGATCAGGGATCTGACCCTCTAACCCTCTGTCTACAGGACGCTAACATTCCATACATACAATACACAGAGAAGACGTGGATCACACCCCATACCTGCTGGCCCGATATTCGTTGACGCTGAACGGAAGATTTCCATCCTCTGTTGCCTTTCGGTGACTGGACCTCTTTCGCTGCACAGGAAAATGGTTTACGGTGATTGGAACGAATATATTCAAGGTGCTTGATGATGCTTTTTCAATGGTGGTAAATAAAAATGACCCCCCCCCCCCCCCCCCCATCATTTGTATAATTATTTCAAGCGTGCACATCAGATGATTCCTTGATTCATTATAATGTTAATGTATTTCATTAACAGAAGATAGATACAATATATAAAGCATCATACACAGAAATCTGCCATGATCTTAGTGGTACTGAGTGAAAAGTTCATACAGAGGCATGTACCAGCACTATGAGTGGCATACAAGCACTTAACTCCAAACCACTCACCCTGACTGGTGTGTTTTCTGTCCGACTCAGTCCTCTGATTCACTCACCCTGACTGGTGTGTGTTTTCTGTCACCCCTCAAGCTCTCATTCACTCACCCTCACTGGTGTGTGTTTTCTGTCATCCCTCTCACTCACTCACCCTCACTGGTGTGTGTTTTTCTGTCAGTCCTCTCATTCACTCACCCTCACTGGTGTGTGTTTTCTGTCATCCCTCTCATTCACTCACACTCACTTGTGTGTGTTTTCTGTCATCCCTCTCATTCACTCACCCTCACTGGTGTGTGTTTTCTGTCACCCCTCAGGCTCTCATTCACTCACCCTCACTGGTGTGTGTTTTCTGTCATCCCTCTCACTCACTCACCCTCACTGGTGTGTGTTTTCTGTCAGTCCTCTCATTCATTCACTCACCCTCACTGGTGTGTGTTTTCTGTCAGTCCTCTCATTCACTCACCCTCACTGGTGTGTGTTTTCTGTCATCCCTCTCACTCACTCACCCTGACTGGTGTGTGTTTTCTGTCAGTCCTCTCACTCACTCACCCTGACTGGTGTGTGTTTTCTGTCATCCCTCTCATTCACTCACTCACCCTGACTGGTGTGTGTTTTCTGTCATCCCTCTCATTCACTCACCCTCACTGGTGTGTGTTTTCTGTCATCCCTCTCATTCACTCACCCTCACTGGTGTGTGTTTTCTGTCATCCCTCTCATTCACTCACTCACCCTCACTGGTGTGTGTTTTCTGTCAGTCCTCTGATTCACTCACCCTGACTGGTGTGTGTTTTCTGTCAGTCATGATTCACTCACCCTGACTGGTGTGTGTTTTCTGTCAGTCATGATTCACTCACCCTGACTGGTGTGTGTTTTCTGTCAGTCCTCTGATTCACTCACCCTGACTGGTGTGTGTTTTCTGTCAGTCCTCTCACTCACTCACCCTGACTGGTGCGTGTTTTCTGTCAGTCCTCTCACTCACTCACCCTCACTGGTGTGTGTTTTCTGTCAGTCCTCTGATTCACTCACTCACCCTCACTGGTGTGTGTTTTCTGTCAGAGGCAGCCAGGTCTTCAGACTCCGAGGAGGAGTCCATGGCTTCATCCAGCAAGTCACCGATAGCATTGCGGTCATCATCCACAGAATCCTCTGTGTCCTCAGGACTGTAGCCTGACTGAGGAGGTCTGCTGTCCTGCTGGTAGGAGTCACTGCTGACAGTGGAGCCGTGGCTGGTCAGACTGCTGGTGTCCTCTGTGTCAGGGTGCCTGCTGTGCTGGTATCTGCTGCCCGCCTCTCTACTGCTCTGGTGACTGCTGGGTACATTCCCTGCACAGAAGTTGATTTATACCTGTACCCTGTACAGTCTCAGTAATATACTCTTCCAATACAGTGAACATTTCTAGTTACATGTACTGACATTTTTTAATCAGTCAAAGTTTTCAGCACCAATGAAATAATGCGTACATCTTAAACAGATTGAAATGAAAGTCAGCAGCTTGTAATGATGATCAATCACAACAGATCTGCATGAGACCAGATGCAACAAGTTTCCACCTATTACAAAAACACATAGAATTAGTGATGGTGAAATTGGGAGGGAGGGAACGCAACTTTTTTCCCCGAGTGCCTGTAGTTTTATTACTGTGATGACATCAAATCATCAACACGAAAATGCAATCCATTTACATGGATTCTGCTACTGTTTACACAGTATGAAGAAATGAAGCTGTTGCTTCAGAGTCCCTTTATGCCCTGGTATGCATGACACATGTATACAACATCGCTTCCTTTTACATTCACAGAATAAACCCTCATTCAAAACTAGAGAATCAACAACACTTCATCCTGGGACACCAGCACAAAAAACACACACACACCAACAACCACAACGAAAAAGAACAAATAAAACTTACTGGGTAATCTGTCAGAACTCTCCGTGCTGGAGTCCCGCCTGTTTCCATTGGCCCGCTGCTGCTGTGGAGAGGGCAGAATACTCTGTCGACGAACAGATGCCGGCACAAACGCACTCAAACTCAAATCGTCGTCATCCTCACGGGCTCTGGGTCTCTGTGGCGTGTTTCCAGAGCGAGGAGGTCGCCTGAGGACGACCTCACAGTCGGCATCCTCCTCGGCTGCCGAGTCCTCTGAAGTGTCAGACTCGGAGAGGTCATCTTCCACACCTGTCAAGGGGGTGGTCAGTGCGCTCCCTGCAAACGCTTGTTTCTGGGGTGTGGTGGGGACTTTAAGGTCGTCATCATCATCATCATCATCGCTGTCAAAACCGTCGTCAAACTTCACCCTGCGGCCGGCGGCTTTGCTGGGACTGTGCACTGCGACAGGTCTGGCTGCACTGACGGCGTCATTTTTCTTCTGGCTGACGATTTTGAAGAGGGAGGTCGACTGCTGGGGTGGCTTCCCTGTGACCTTGCTGGATGATGAGGGGAGGGGTGGAGGGACAGGAGGGGGTTTGGGGGTGGAGGAGGCATGGCTGGCAGGTTCTGTTTTCCGTGTAGGGGTGGCTGATGACTGTCCACGACTGGCTGTTGCTTCAGACGTCCCCAAGCCGATAGAAGCCAGCTTCTTGTCAAAATCTGCATGAGAAAAAGAGGCAGTCTTTAAGTTTCTGCAGCTAAAAGGGATTTTTAAGGAACAAATACTCAGGCCCCAAGAAGACAATGGCTCTGTGATAATTTTGTGTATGTTATACACCCCTTCTGCAGTGACACTGACCAAACCTCTTTTCAACTTTTAAAAATGTCCTCAAAGTCAAAACTACCTCTATATCTCATGCATTTTCAAAAATTAGTCCTGAGAATGTCAGTAATGAAATCAGAAATTGATTTGTTTAACTCTGATAAAAAATTCTAAAAAAACAGAAATGTGACATGCTAAATTATACACATTGTTTTCTTCAAAAAGAGAGGATTTTCTTGCTAAATTTCCAACTAATCTTAAACTGTATCCAATAATTACTTTCTGTTCTGAAGAAGAAAAACAAGCTTGATACTAGACAGATTTTTTGTTTTATTATTCAAAGACTGAGCCAAAAATGTATGACCTGCATTAACTCACAGTAGAGCCTCTGTATCCAAACACAGAACAAGAAGTAATGCATACTGTTCAGTAAAATTCATTGTTAAACCACAATCAAATTTCTGTAAAACAAACAAAAATAGAATTCACTTCAAAAGCACAGACATTGTTATGAAAATATAATTTGGATGTAATTCTGTGACTGTATACTCATCAGATCTGCTAAAACACTAAAACTTAGCAAATAATCACATCACAAAATCAGCTCAAACCATAAAATCAATTAATTCCTTTTGAATCATTTTTGTTGTTGTTTTTTATTTGTTTTAAACCCCAAGGTTTGACCAATGGTGAGATTCTGCATACACTGCTGTTTTTACCCACCATTAAGGTAGCTGCATTCCAACTTCAGCAATATCATGAATCATTTAAAAATATAAAAAGTAAACATGCACCTTTTTCTTTTGTTTTTGTTACACATTCCATTCAGATTTTTTTTTTAAACTGAACATAGAACTACAAAGCAGTTAAGATTTATCACTTTATTATATTGCTAAGATTTTACTCCAAATAACAAAAATAAAAATAAATGAATAAAAAAGATAAATCAAGAAAAACAGCAAGCAAACAGTAACACCAAATCACATACCTCAAAGAATGAAAAAAAACAACCAAACCCCAAACAAGTAAGAATAAACAGCAAGCTCCAACACTCCAACTGTCAAACACTAGTTGTAGCGAACAGTTCACTGTACCATACACAACCGCTCTGCCCACTGTCAGCCTCCTTCAACAGGTTAAAATAAATTATTTTTCCATTTTGCTGTAATGTCTCAGTGTCTGCAACTCCAAATGTTGATATGTATGTAACATGTACGTACACCCATCCACAGACATACACACTCTGTCATACACACTCACCCACAAACACACCCTGTTAACTTGCTCACACACACACACACACACACGCACACACACACATCACACGCAAAACATGCAGAACACCTTGCGCATACATTAAAACCCATTCCACCTTTTGGAGAGTAGGCCATTGTGTGCCAGTGGGAAGGGATGACATTTACAAAATTGCATACACACGGGGACTAGATGTAAAAAAAAACCACATGAGTGCTTATTCCGTTATCCTTGAAATGAAAGAAATTTACAATTTTTAAAAAAAAATCACCAAAACACAAACACCCCTACAGTCACAAATGACCACACACACACACACACACACACACACACACACACACACACACACACACACACACACACACACGACATACACAGCACACACAGTCAGCTACACACTTATTCAACATACCTGCACGGCTTGTTCTCTGCCATCTTGCCTTTTGGACATTGTGTCTGGTTTGGGTGTCTGTAAATGCAAAACAAAAAAATTAGTCAGAAACTGTTTAAACAAAGAAAAAGAACAGATTTGAGGTAAACATCAAATCTTCAAAGAACCAATAAGCAAACAGTTTAACATAAGCTTTCTGAGATCAAGGGAGAATTTCTAACAAATCGTATGTTTTAAAACTAAATGTCTGACAGTGGATACACATCACATGGGGACTGGCATAGCTCGGTGGTCAGAGCACTCGCTTTCTCCAAGCTATGGTTATGCAGCATTAACAGTGGTCACAAAGATGGGTGACCACTTGCATGCCTTGGCTTCAGTATAGTCCCCCATTTCATCCAGCTGTAAATGGGTACCTGTGTTCTTTAGGATCAGGGAAAGTAAAGCAGCAAGGTAGAGGAGATGGGCGCTGCCCTCAAATGCTGGCACCCGGAGAAGCTGAGGTCTCTAACATCTTACTCCCTAACAATTGCATAGGTTATGCCGCTTATGAGAACACTTTTACCTTTTACAGATCACAAAGACATCCAAACGTTCATGAGATGAACACATCATCAAGCCTACACACTCCTCTCTCTTTTACCCACCCTCCTCCCAAACCTTATCTGTACTACATTACTACATGTGTGTGTGTGTGTGTGTGTGTGATTACCTCTCCCGCTGGAGTCTCTTCGTTTAAAATGCCGTTCTTCCAGCGTTCCTGAATGGACTGCAGTTCCACCATGCGTTCCTGTCGCAAGCGTTCGCCATGCTGGTGCTCTGTGTCTGCTGCACCAACTGCTGCTGCACGGCTTTCATGGCGGAGCTGGCCTTTTTGGGGGACACGCTCCTCGACTTTTCCGGGGAGGGGCTGTTTCCGTGCTTCAGCCGCCGTGACAGGGTTGACCTGCGCAGCGCGCTCCTTGATGCTGTCCTTGAAGCTCTTGCTGGGGGTCAGGGAACCACCCTTGCCCGGAGTAGGCGTCATGGAGGATTTCATGGGAGACCGCCCTCTGGCCGCTGAGCTTGGCGTCTTTGCCGGAGTGGCGCTGCCTGGATTGACCTTCTTGATGTCGCTGATGGCCTGGGCAGAAGACATGTGCTCCCAGGCAGACATGCGAGCAGACACGGAATGGGCTGTGGGCTCGTCGTCGATGGACTTGCGCACTTTGGGCCTCATCTGAACGGCGGCGTCCTCCTGGGCAGGTGGGGCTGGGGGTCTGGCAGGTGTGCAGGTCTGCCTCACAGAGGACGACACCTCCGAGGAGCTGGTGACCCCCGACCAAGGTCTACACGGCGTGGTGTTTCTAGCGTCTGACGTTGTGGGGTCCACATTCCCGCGACCTCCATACAGCGGTTTGCTTGGCGGCTTTGGCGCAGTCTTTGGGGCCGGCTTATCTGGCTGGGTCGCTCTGCCCGCACTCTGCGTCATCTCCCCTAGTTTGGGGCGGCTGGGAGAGGGCGCTGCTGGAGATTTGACGGTCACGGGTCCTGGGCTGCGTTCAGAGTAGGGCTGGAATGGTTTGGGCGTGCTGTTGAAGCCAGCTCTGCTGCCTGAACGCAGGGGGTGTTGAGGGGGGGCTTGCTGCTAAGGGAGGGGGTGGACGTCAGCTGGCTTGGGGGCTGGCTGATGCTGCTGGAGGGAGGGGGAGGGGCTCGTGTCTTCTTTGGTGAACTGATGGGCGCTACTGGTGTTGCTGCTGTCACTGCTGTTGGAGGCTTCCACCTGGGCTTCTTCTCCTCCTCTTTTCTGAAACATAACATGCTTAGTTTTGCTTTTTTGTTGTTGTTGTTTTTAAAAATTCTTTTATATCGAGGATAATTGTTATTAAAAATGTGCCCAGAGGCACTGAGGATGAAACCATATCTAATATAAAGACACTTGTAACAGAACCAAACACAACATGATAGTACTTAATATAACAGAACAAAACACAAGTCTGAGGCACTTATGGTCAAACCAAAGCCAATATCAAGGCACTTACTGTAGAAGCAAGCCCAACATCCTTACCACACAGATATAACAGTGCCCATTGCAAGAGTCCATTCCCATGCATATTGTTACTGTATTGTAATTTGTATATTCTAGTATACTGTACTATATTGTATCCCAACAACAAATTTCAAAGTGTGCTATTTGAACCTGCTCTCAGAAAGACTACCACCCAGACCACCACTCGAAGTCTAGTGGATGGGGATAAAGTTCAGAGGTTTCAGGCAGAACTTTGGGGGGGGGGGGGGGGGGGGGGGGGCAGGGGCAGAATAGCCTAGCGAGTAGAGCATTGTGCTCATGATCTTACAGCCTAGGATCAAGCCATCACAGAGGTGGTGCTGTTTTAGAGAATTTTACCCTGGAATTAACATTTGTATTGACTCCACTCCCCTAAAAGTCCTTCAGCTGAGACTATAAACTGAGGCCATGTGTGCAAACGCATGTAGAACACCTTGCACTTATGTTAAAAACCTGTACCTCCTTATGGAAGAGAAGTCCATTTCATACCAATAGGAATGGATGACAAATCTTTGTTAACACTGCTATCCCCTAAGTAGGAATACAGGTACCTTAATGGAGGGAAAAATGGCTGCATACACAAAATCTCAACATTGGTGAACCTCAGAGCTCCAGCCCAGGAATGAAAAAAAAGAAAAGAAAAGGACCTTCTGTTTTCCAGATGGGTGAGCTATCTCATGACTGAGGATCCACCAATTTTCCAAAGTACTTGGAGAATCAACAGTGCAACGAAACACAAAGAAATTCTTTAAACCAAAATCAGTATAAACGTATGTTACTACCTGAGGGGAAGAGAGGAGGGAAGGCAAGCTTTGGCTAAGAAGTAAGATCGTCCTCTCAGTTTACAGTTAAAACCATTCACTCAGTTTACAATTAAAATCGTTCATTCTTTGCCACAAACAGCCATAAGCAAGGTTAGTTACTTGAAAGTTGGCTGGCGGTGCAGATCGTCCTCCCAGTTGTTGATGTCGTCAGCCAGCTCGGCAAATCGTTTCCTGCGCGAGAAGCCGGGTTGGTTACTCTCCCCTTGACCCGACACAGCCCTGGCTCTCTCCAGAGGCGGAGACGACATACTCTTCCTGGGGGCTGGAACTGGAGTGGAAGCCTCATCCTCACCTGTAACATGGGACAGTCTGAAGGTAAATCTCTCAATATTTTCTATCCACGGTAAATCTTATTTAAGCCTTTTCTTGTCTTGGCTGCTAATAGAAGCTTAAATTTGCATTATTGCACAAGTCAAATCAAAAATGCTTTAATCATCCCATGACAGGCAATTACAACAAAGTCAAAGCTTTTTGTGATAAATAAATGTTAGCATAACATTTCATACTGCTTCATTTAACTTTTTCCCTTGCTTTCACTTCACTGATATTATTTTCAGTTCATGATGCACATTCCCCTAAAATAAGGAACCAGTTTTGTACATGATGAAAAGTAGTGCCAGTACAGACTAGTAGTACTTACTGCTTTAAAATCACACGGTACTTTAAAGAATATTCCCATTTTTCTACGATACAGTCTGTAATATAAACAAATGAACAACCCCCAAGCAACACACTCTACAAATTCATGACAAGATCATACCTGCTCCTGACTCAGAGAACTGTGCATGCTGGGCAGCAAGATTCTGGAGGCGAGACCGCACGCTGGGAATGGCTGGTGTGTCAGCTTTGATGGCTCGTTCATTCCCACGCATACACTGACGCTTGGGGGAGTCTAAAAGCAATCAATCCATACAATTACTGTTACTGCAGTACCAGACAGGTTAATTGATAGAGAGTACTAGTATCATCACAACAACAAAAACAACACCATATTTGTAATGTTTAAGTGAATGTTGATGTACAAACATATATCTTCCACAAACATCTTTCATGTAGTACAAATATTTTTAATATCACATTCTTCATATTTCAAATACTCACAAGAAGAAACCATTTACTGCTAAATGTGAGCCACATAAAAACACACAAAAAACAAAGCACACATAAAAAAAAAGGTGTGAAAGCTCTGTCGTCAGTGCTTAAACAAACTGACCATCATCAATCTCCTGCTCAGGTGCAGTGTTGACAGAGGTCAAATCCTCCTTGAGTGGGCTGCGACGTTTACGAGGTGCAGCTTCCGGGGTCTTTCCCATTTTCTGGTTGAGGAGCTCTCGCCTCTGCCGAGTCCTTGCAATCAACCGCTGAAAAAAGAAAAAAAAAAAAGAAGAATCTATACTCTCAAATATAGAACATGAGAATCTTCTACAGGTCTCATTCTCCTATTTGTGACTGCTCATGTGTTTCAAATTTAAGCGCCTTTGGCTTAACTAAATAGCATATTTAGTGTGCGGAGTGTGCGGGGTTCGTACCCCGTTTGGACCCAAAACTTTTTCCCCATCCATTAGACCCTGAGTGGTGGTCTGGGCGCTAGTCTTTCGGATGAGACGATAAACCGAGGTCCCGTGTGTTACACATCACTATTTAGTATTTAGCGCACGTAAAAGAACCCACGGCAACAAGGGGGTTGTCCCTGGAAAAATTCTGTAGAAAGAAGCCACTCTGATAGGGAAACAAATACACTTGCATGCAGGAAAAAGAAAGAAAAAAAGGGTAGGCGCTGCACATGTGGCGATGCACTCTCCCCGGGGAGAGCAGCCTGAATTTCACGCAGAGAAATCTGCGTGACATATGATAAAGTGGTACAAAAAACAAAAAAAAATAAAAAAAATATAAGAAGGACTAAAACAAAGACCTCTGAGAATGTGTCCAAATCATAGATCTCAATACAAATAAATACCCATGTAATACAACAATGGGGAGGAATGAAAGCTCTAGATACAGATTAAAAAAAAAAAAAAAAAAAAAAACCAACAGAAAAACAAAAAACTCTTTCCAATCTTACTTCAAGTTAATGTAGCCGCATTCTGACTTTGTGTTTGAAGATTAGAATTTGGAGATTATCTGCGCCTTTTGTGTATATATGCATATACACACACATATATGTATATAATATATATGTGTGTGTACACGCCACACGTACACACACATATATTTATGCATGTATACACAAAAGGCACACGGTGTGTGTATGTGCATGTGTGTGTGTGTGTGTGTGTGTGTGTGTGTGTGTGTGGTGTGTGTGTGTGTGTGTGTGTTTGTGTGTGTGTGCGAGTGTGTGTGTGTCTACAATATGTGTGTGTGTGTGTGGTGTGCGATGTGTGTGCGTGCGTGCGTGTGTCTGTCTGTCCCAGTGTCTGTCTCACTGTCTGTTTGTGTGACTGTGTTTTGTTCTCTTTTAATTTTCATACCACTTTTAGTTTAAGTCACAGCTGCGATTTTTCTGCATGAAATTCAGGCTGCTCTTCCCAGGGAGAGTGTGTCACCTCAAGAGCAGTGCCATCCTTTTTTTTTCCCCCTGTTGTTCTGTATTTCACTATTTCGTATTTGCTTCCCTATCACTAGTATCAGTATCACTGTATCAGAGTGGAATTTTTCTAAAGATTTTGCTGGAGACAAAGTATCTTGTTGTGGGTTTTGGAACTTTTCTGTGTGCTGAATAATTCTATTTAACACACGGGATCCCAGTTTATCATCTCATCTGAAAGACTAGCACCCAGACAACCCCTCATGGTCTACTGAAAGGGGGACAATTTGGGGGCCAAAACAGGGATTGAACCACCACACACTTCTCAACCTTCTGATCCGCACTTTTCCCTCTCTAGGCAGATGCGTTGCCTCTAGACAGTCTAGACCACCAATGTGGCCTAATGTGACTATAAACCGAGGTCCCATGTGCAAACGCAATCAGAACATCTTGCGCACATGTTAAATCCTGTTCCACTTTTTGTAAGAGTAGGCCATCATGTGCCAGTGGGAACGGATGACAAGATAAAATTTACAAAACTGCATACACACAGGGACTGGATGTAAAAAAAGCATATGAGTGTTTATTCCATTATCCTCGATATAAAATAATAAAATAAATAAATAAATGTGTGTGAGCCCTTCCTGGCAAGGCCCTTCTACTAGTTCTAGTCAATTGTAAAGATAGGAAAGGTGTATTAATTATTATGCATCTTATCTAAGTAATGTAGGCTCATCAAAACTGAAAAGCCTAAAGTACAAGTTAGAAATGAAGTGCATGCATTTGATTTAAACATAGTCCTGAACAGGCAATTTATATCATCATTCATTGGCCCTCACACAGGTGGCCTAACTTGTAATATATTTTTGTTGGTTTTTTTTTAATCAATATTTATATTAATATCTATCAAATATCATACTATGATATCATACACTATATCATACACATTGACACTGTATACTAACTGATATTGTGACATAAGCACAGTGATCACAAGGCACTTCCTGGATTCCACTTCTTTCTTATAAATTATACATTTTTTGCATGCCTCATTGGGGCTGGGCCTGGGGCTGGGGCTGGGAGTATGAATAGTTTTGCACTTGGTAAAAATAACATTTAAAAAATGACACTAGTTGATATGGCCGCCGCGGTAGTCGAGTGGTTAGGGTGTTGGACTCGTAATCTAAAGGTTGCGGGTTCGATCCCAGCTTTCGGCTATGGCGTTGTGCCCTTGGAAAAGGCACTTTACGGCTATTTTCTTACCCCACCCAGGTGTAAAAGGGGTACCAACCATGTGTTGGGGGTTAACCCTGCGATAGACTGGCGTCCTATCCAGGGGGAGTCTATGATTCTCAGTCGCTTAACGCCACAGAAAACCGGGATAAGCACCGGCCTGATGAGCCTTAGGCTCGGGACAGACTTTAACTTTTTTAAGTTGATACACACTGACACAAAGCCCTTTTAGTTTTACATTAACTAGATGAAGGCTTCCTTATGCTGGTTACAGAACATCAATATTATGTTAGGCCTATGCCGGCTATGGCCTTTAAAACAGTAAAGCCAAACAAGTTTTTTGTATGGCTATTAACAGAAGAGCCATACAAGTAAGGGATTTTTTTTTTGTTCAAGGTCGTTTTCCGTTCCTTTTTTGTTTGTTATTTGGGTGGTTTTGTTGCTGTTGTTTTTGTTGTTTGTTCTTTTTTAACAAAACACATTCACTAGCTGCAAAGGTGGCACACTGCCAAGGCTTTACAGAATGCTGACACTTACAAGATCGGAAATATTCTGTTTCAATTTTGATTCTCTGACCGGTCTGAATATGGGTGGAATAAATGGATGCTAGGCCTGACGCTGGGTGGCCGATCGCCAACCTCAGTGGCTGACTCACTGGTCAGTGAACTGACGACGTGACAGAGACGAGTGATAGGCTAGAGGCTAGTCCTAGAGCGGGTGCGTCGGATCTTTATAATCTACTCAAATAGATTATGCACATATTTACAAACTATACACAATCAAGCACAATGTTTGCTGTATAGTTTTCTTCTTACTTGGGTTTCCGCATCCATGCTGATCGTGAAAGAAGACCATAAGCGTACGAGCAACACAACAGACTCGTTGTTTGGTTTCAAAATTGGCGGTCGAAACCACGCAGTTTCTCGCAAAGTTCACGAGTAGCACCACATATGGAAATCGAAAGTTATTTTCACTTCCGCTGCATTTTTGGATTGGTATCACTGTGGTAGAGTTTGTGATCTAGGTGGTAGGTCACTATCAGTTCTACATCCATGAACTGGATCAGAGAAACAGAAGACATAAAGAACACAAGTGCCGAATTTCCATCACCCTCCGCTTGCCAGTGAAGGAAGCCTAGATGTTTGAAATGATTTCTTTGTTCATAGGATCGGTTCCCTCTACTTGTATGCATCTAATGCAAATATAAAATGTTTGCAAGTGCATTACGAGGGAGTTTACATACAATGAGACAAATATATGCATTCGCACACATGCACTAACACACTAGCAAGCTCACAATATAGACATGTATAATAAATAAGTATGCGTGCGCGCGCACGCACGCACCACCCACCCACACACACAAAAGCAGCCCCCACCCCCAACTTACATACACCCGGACTTCTTTTCAGAAACAATCTGTAATCCAGACTTGCATGTGCTCTAACAGTTTGCCCATGACATTCTGTCTGACAATGTTTGTGCAATGCCTCGACACACCAGAAAAGTGAGGTAGTAGTCCAATATAATTCAATTGCTTACCCAGGAAAACTGACTTTGTACTGATGAGTTTTTATGCACATATGGCTCCTCAAACAGATTCCTTTACATTTTTTCTCTGCATTTTGTTGCATTTCACAGATGTGTCAAGTGGGGAAGACATGTCTTTCAAGTTATAATTGTTGGAGAAATTGCCTGGTTAGTTTGATGAATGTGCAGAAATAAAAATATTAATATTTTGTTGTTACTGTTCTTTGGCTAGAGCTCTGAGGTTCACTGATGGTGAGATTTTGGGTGTGCAATCATTTCCCCCACTATTAAGGTAGCCACATTCCAACTTCAGGGATGGTATTATGAATGAAGGGGGAGCTAGGGGAGCCAGGAACTGCTCTTGTATTACTTGTGAGGTGGCTTTTGAGTTTTCTTCTTGTTGTGATCTTGTCAATGTAAATGTTCAGATCTTTTCATCTAAATCTACATCAACTACCATTCTGATTGCATGCATTATCATAAAAATACATGTTTGAGAACTGGCAAGTTGTAAAAGTATATATTTGAGAGCGGTCACATTGTAAACATACATGTTTGAGAGCTGGCAAGTTGTAAAAATACATGTTTGAGAGCTAGCAAGTTGTAAAAATACATGTTTGAAACCTGGCAAATTGTAAAAGTACATGTTTGAGAGCTGGCAAGTGGAAAATATACATGTTTGAAAGTTCATATGCTGTAAGAGTACATGTTTGAGAACAACAACAACAACAACAACAACAAAACCCAAACCAAAAAATACCCAACCATGTTTGAGTGCTGGTAAGTTGTGTGTTTAAGAGCCGGCAAAATGTAAAACTACATGTCTGAGAGCTGGCAAGTAGTAAAATTTTGTTGACAATGGCATCTTCTTGGTCTTAGTCCGACACAAAGGATAATTAAGCTGTCCCTGCACTCAGCACCATGACATTGGGGATAGGCGATGAAAAGGGTTAAGCACTGTGCAGTGTATTATGTGATAGTCATAGGGTGACAGTATAGTTTAGATACTTCCCATGATTAACCTATTTGCAGCATTGCGCCGTTTTGAATTCATACCTACAATAAGGAGGGTGGCAGGACAGTTAAGATGTTCACCTGCCAAACAAGTAAACGTTAGGTTCTGGGTTTGATTCCTGGCTTTGCCCTTTCTTCCCAGTTTGACAAGAAAATCAAACTGAAAGTCAAAGTCCTTCAGTGATACTTAAATCAAGGCCTCAGTCTTGCAAACATTAAATATCCATTTGCCTTTTGAAAAGTAGGCCATTTCATGCAGTAGGAATGATGACAAAATATATTTTGAAAAAAAAAAACACATGACACAGGGTGATGTTTAGACACCAAGCCAAAGTCTGAATGGCACCTAAATGGTGGGGGTGGGGGGGGGGGGGGGGGCAGATAATTATATAAAATTCCACCATTTGATCCTTGGAGCTCTAGGAGGACAAACAACAAAAAGAAGTACACCTACAAATTGCAAGGCCCTGCTCAGCTTTAGTGATGGCTGAGGATTTCCTCAACACTCTCTCAAGCATGAAAGTAGTGATGAAGAAAAGGGCCACACTGTCTACGGTCTGATCCTGAATAGTCTGTAGCAGAAGTGCAGAAATAAGAGCCACACCATACCAGCTGTTAAGCTGTACTGTATTAGTGCTGTCTTCTTTCACCATGTCAGGGAAATGGTGACCCAAAAGTGACAAGAAACCAGATTGCTGCTAGAATAATTATAGATACGTCTTTTTTTTTCACATTCTTCCTTTTGTTCACACAACCAGAGAATTCACAGTTGAGGCCAGTAAACAGTCATTCACTCACAGCTAATTTTTAAAAACGAAAACTTTATTCATTTTTCATTCAGTACACAGTCAAAACCTTGCCTCGTAATCTAAATGAACTTCTCTGTTTGATAATAAAGTATTTGATGTTAAATTTGAAATGAGTCTGTCATTGGATAATACAGATTTTGCTTGTTGACTACATGAAGTGTTTATCCTTACTGTCTCTGGAGTTACCTTCAGGGGAAGAAACAAGTCGGTGTTCCTACTCAATAGTGCTGTCCCTGGGCAGGCAATCCAAACTTCATTTTGTGAAGTCTGTTGTGATTGTATAGGGTGTGTTACTAAAATTCATCAGACACTATGGCTGAGTGGTTAAAACCATTCAACTTTGGTTTCGTGAGTTTGAATCTTGGTCACTTCTGGTTAATTTAAGTGTGGGGACTTTTACAATCTCCCAGATAAAGTTCAGGTGCGACTTGCCAGTGCCTTAAGTCCCTTTGTGTATATATACACATGCAGAAGATCAAATATGCACGTAAAAGATCCTGTAATTGATGTCATTATTTGGTGGGTAATGGAAAAAACACGAATATACACAGCATACATCCTCAAAGTCAGAATGCAACTACCTTCATGGTGTGCAAAAACGGTCACATATAGCAAAATCTCACCATTTGTAAACCTCAGACCTCTAGCCAAGGGACAGAACCTACCCTTCCCCCAATCCAAAACTTACTAAATCCAATACACCATGTTTCACATCAGATAAACTCATTTCCATCTTCCTCTCCAATCAACATTCATTCATTAAATACATAGAGATTTTAAAAATAGAAGCCATATCACAGTGACATGGTTCACCTCAATAGAAACACCCAATTTAACTGTAAACTTCAGATAAATGCAAATAAAATCTTTCCAGTCATCTGTTTCAATAAAACTCGCATTAGAAAGGAGATTTAAGAATATATGTCTCACTAAGGTTAGAGACATATTTTCAATAGAAATTCACAGTAAGTATATTACAAAGTTCATTTCAATAAGTAAATGTGTATTATACAGTATATATCGAAAAGGCTGGGGTCATAAATATCATAAATTTGTTCTTTGAATCCTCTTCAAAAAGATAATCCTTTCTTAACAACATGTCACTAATTACATACATACTACACACACACACACACACACAACACACACACACACACACACACACACACACACTAATTATTATATATATATATATATATATATATATATATATATATATATATATATATATATATATATATATATATATATCACCACACCAACTGTAAGCTCTCATGTCAATGAATCAGTTTCTTTAAAGAGACTCTCATGGAGCATAATATCTATAACAAAAATAAATTTGTAAAAAAAGGTAAAGGTGTCCCATAACCGTAGCGGTCATAGGGGAGTGAGGCGTCAGAGACCTCAGCTTCTTTAGGGCCCAGCATATTGAGGGTGGCACCCATTCCTCTCCCTCACTGCTTTACCTTCCTGACCTAAAGAGGGCAGGTACCCATTTACAGCTGGGTGAACTGGGGGAACTGTACTGAAGCCAAGGCATCGCAAACAGTCACCCATCCAATTGGTAACCACGCTCGACACTGCTCAACATTGGCTGGGGGAAAGCGAGCACTCTGACCACTGAGCTATCTCGTCCCCTTATAAGATCTATATCATATGTAAAATGTCATCAGAAATGCTGAGATCACTTTAGGTGTGATTAACATATTTTTAAAATCTCTACAATATGACTTTAACAAAGAACACGAGCGAATCTAAATACAACAAAAAGAAATTAAAATAACAAATATATTAATCTCTATGTACATGACTTGCACAACATCAGCAAAGAAAAAATGACATCAACACCAGCAACAAAGAAAGCGAAGATCATAGCAGTCACTATGTATGATACACTCAATATTGGTACAATTTCACTATCACAAGTTTACAAATAAAAGACAATGGAGGAATACCTTGTACTCATTCATGATTCAACATTAACACAATTTTACCATACCACCACAATTTCATGATCATATTGCTCTGATTAAGCTGATTCCACAATGGAATAAAAGCACTATCTTCAAGTTTAACAACACAAAAGTATTTTTCCCCCTCCATTCAAACATACTGGTCAAATTTTATTAAAAAATATGATGTAAACATATACTGCATGACAATCTCTAAGTCTGAAGTATGTTTTGGCTCTGTCATAAGTTGGTCATGCTCTGTACTTTCTGATAAAAATATCACTCAACATATCAGTTGTTTTACAAAACTATACTACCATTCAGTATCATTTTCTTTTACTAAACACATCAAAAGATGACCAGCTGATAAACCAGAAAGTACATGGAATGATTGGAACACCAACTTCTGAATGCATTGCCTTTGCTATAGAAAAATTTGCTCCTCAAGGACAGCCTATGGTTGCCATAATGGCAATACCAAATCAAACAAAACTATACACTCAAAACTCCACCTCCAAGATCAGCCAGATATGATGCTGTAGATACATATCATGATACTGAGAGCGCTCACAAAAGTTGAAGGCCTAAGAGCCAGAAGAACATGAGGGGAAAAATGGATAAACTTAGAAGTCTGGGACATATGCCACTTATTAAAAATCAAGTTTTGTGTTATTAAACAAAATATTGTATGGCATGATAACCTGCAGTTGTTGGTGTGTGTGTGTGTGTGTGTGTGTGTGTGTGTGTTTAAAGTGTGTTGTGTGTGTGTGTGTGTGTGTGTGTGTGTGTGTGTGCATGTGCATGTACTTCCTACATGCCAGCATTTCATACTGCAGTATGGAGACTTAGCTAGACTTGATATGACCTTTTAAATGTATTTACTATTATTTTATCTTATATCGAGATATGGATAAGCATTCTGTGCTTTTTTCATCATCCCCGTGTGTAGAGTATGTAATATTGTCATCTAAGTAAAATTGTACATGTTTAGGAGAAATTCATCGATGTAACCCATGTAACAACCAAAGGTAGAAGTGGACAGGGTTCATACCAGAGATGTGATAGATAATTTGTTTTTTCTAATATCAAATTATCACCAAAAGGCCCACAGTGAAACAAACCATTGCATATGATACAACAACAAGCCAGCACAGTGACAGGATGGAGTGTGGCAGTGTTTTTTTTTGTAAGAGATTCACACTCTGCGATATGTATGTCAATAGATCGTCTTACACTGAATATGTGGTCGGGTCATGTGAGATTGATATAACACCATATAATAATATCAGAACAAAACGAACACAAGACAGCTGTTTTTTAACATGTCTTAAGTCTCCCAGATGAAAATATAATACTGTCTAGTGTTTCTTCACCTTGTCCCACCCCGTAGTCTTAAGTAGACTGTTGGGCACCACTGTGAAGATTTTGCCTAGTGCCAAGTGTTTACAACCTTCATTCAGACTTTCACTAGCTTACACAGAACTTTGATCTTTATGCAGACATTCATACTTAAACATTGATTTATGCACACATTCATACATAGAATCTTGATTATATGCAGACATTCATACATAGATTGCTTTGTGCCCTTGTGGCAAAAGATTTACAAATCAACACATACTTTTTGAATGCCCAGGTTTTAAAGATATTTTACCACCTTTTGAAGGCAAGAAAACATTATCGCACATTCTCCCTGATGCTGAGTTAATGCTAGAGATAACGTTATGTTTATTTTATTCTGTGTTCAGTAGATTCCTTTAAATTCCGTTAATCTTGCTTGTTTATAGGTAGTTATTTGTTTGTACTTGATTTGTTTGTTTGCCGTCCAAATCACAAACTGTGCATGGACGTTAATTTAAAGACTACTATACATAGAACCCTGGTTTTATGAGGGATTCATACTCAAAACCTTGATTTCATGCACACATTCATACTTAAAACCTTGATTTCATGCACACATTCTACAACTTGACTCACAAAACCTTGATTTCATGCACACATTCATACATGGGATCTCAGCTTGTGTTCTCATCCACAGGGCTTGGAAGAGAAAGAGGTCAGAACTAATGGAAAATTCAAGGGAAAAGTGCCCCTCAGAGGTGAGTCATGCTGATATATTTGCAGGCGAAGGCAAGTAATGCATGGCACTTTGAAAAACACAGTAAACATGTTTGTACACACTCCTTTATCTTAATACAACAAATTCTGATTTTAATGTCACTGTTCTAGAAATGGGAAGAAAATCCAAAAATGTGGAAAGGATAGATATAATTCTGTGTGTGTGTGTGTGTGCGGTGTGTGTGTGAGAGAGAGAGAGAGAGAGAGAGAGAGAGAGAGAGAGAGAGAGAGAGAGAGAGAGAGAGAGAGGAGAGAGAGAGAAATGGTAGATGTGGTGGGTGTGTGTGTATGGTGTGTGTGTGTGAGTGTGCGTGCGTGTGTAAAAAGTAGGCAGCTATGGATTTAGAGAGGGAGGAGAGACTAAACTGCTTGTCCAGCACTGGGGACACAGGGCATTATACTAACTATCAAACTTTAAAAACAATATAACAACATCAAAAGCTGCTCTGGCCCCACTCAACTATTTGGAATTCTATATTGAAATAAAATATAATACAGAATAGCTATTTCACTAAATAAGAAATTTCAACACAGAAAACAAAATGAGACAATTCAGATCTTCAAAAGTGTTACACATGACAGCAAATGCGTGCATGCATCAGATCAGATATTATGCTATAAGTCATGATGTGCACGCACACATGTCACACACACGCACACACCACGCACCGTGCACACACACACACACACACACACACACACACACACCTACACAGCACAATGATTTAAAAAAAAAAAGTGAAAGCAATTCACACACTCTCTTGGATCATAACATAAATATAATCCCATCCACAATGGAAAATAATCATGCTGGATTCATACTGTCCTTACTTCACTGCATTCTTCAAGCTTACAATTTCTCTGTCATAATACGGTAACATCAAATGGTCATCACAACATATCTGTAATCTTAGGGCTTTTTTGATTTTATAGGCAAAAAATTCTCTTCCATGATTTTTACACATACCTTTTTTTCTCAAAGAAGTCTCTTATAACAACAACAACAACCTCATAGTTTGTTTTTAATGGTGATAAAATAACTATACTATGGGTGGCGCTACACTTGTGGCGACACACTCTCCCCAGGGAGGGCAGCCCGAATTTCACACAGAACAATCTGCTGTGACATAAAGTGGTATAAAATAAATAAATAAGAAATAAATAAAATACTTTGTTCCAACATGTAACAAAAACATGTTTACAAATTTTTGATTCATCTTACTCAACTAAGAGATAATTTGTTCTGCAAATATCAAAATAGAAATAAAAGTTATAAGACCTCAAAGTTAAAAAAAAAAAACCACAACCCAGATCTCTAAACACAAAAATAAACACCAATGACACAAATTCTACAATGATTTTATCTGCAAGGCTTTATACCAACACAAAACATATGAAAATTTGTTCCCCCTCCTCATAAACATGCTTTCAAAAATGTGAAATGATTTCAAGTGACTTGTTCTCATTTGACAGTTGAAAAAATATGCTAATCTTTATAAAGTGTAATTACATAATAACAGCTCTATCTGATATTTTTCTCTTTAGTTCTTAATCCCCCCTCCCCCCAATTTCAAAACAAATTAAAAAAAACCCAACCAAAACTGATTGTCATTGTGTCAGTTGTAATCTCAAAAAACTTGTGATCAGTCATGGTCCTCAGATCTTGAAATGCACACTGATAGTAGTTCATGGCACTATGATTTTCATAATATTGTCATGTTAAAACATAATTTACAATTGATAGTGATAAATATTCGACTGCATTCGGTGCCCAAACATGTAAGCTATTTAAAAAAAAAAAAAAACCCAAAACCAGAGACCCCCCCTAAAAACACACCCCCTCCCCCAAAAAACAAAACAAAACAAAACCAGCAACACATCTCCACTCAACTCCACACCCTCCCCCTCCCAGGGGATCTAACAGACTTTTACACCAAAACGAAAGCTTCACACCTTTTTCAAAAAACACCCATAACCCCAAAATGATATGTGAAAAATTCAACAACAACAAAAAAAAGTGTGAAACCTTTCCAAACAGACAAGCACACACAACATACAATAAATCCATCAATCACAGCACAACAACACACAGACATTCCATTTCGAACAAACACGTTCAGCGACACTGTTCACTGTTCAGGGACAGATCACTCAGCCACAGAGGCTGGCTTGCTGGAACATGGCGTAGATGTTGACCAGGATGAAGCTGGTCAGAGCCCCCACCAGAGATCCCACCTGGGTGAAGGCCCACACCACAGCAACGCTCGACGCCCCTCCTCCCTCAGGATGGAGGCTATGCAGATCTTGGTATAGGTCAGGCAGAACACCGTCACCACCCACGATGCCACCTGTAAAAACACGCACAGGTTGAAGTTGGGATAGTTGTTCTTCAGCTAAGAGCTGTGTGTGTGTGTGTGTGTGTGTGTGTGTGTGTGTGTGTGTGTGTGTGTGTGTGTGTGTGTGTGTGTGTGTGTGTGTGTGTGTGTGTGTGTGGTGTGTGTGTGTGTTGTGTGTGTGTGTGAGTGTGCGTGTGGTGTGTGGTGTGTGTGAGTGTGTGTGTGTGAGATTTTTGCATATGTGCCCATTTTTTTTTTTTTTTTTACCTCCACATTAAGGTTCTTGCTTTTCCACTTCAAGGATGGTGTAAATTCTCACCAAATTGAAAACCTCTTAACTTCTGAAGATACTTTTGTGGTGATATGGTTAAAAAACTTTTAAACATATCAAAGATCATATGCAAAGCAAATGTAAATATGTCAAGTTTGGATAGAATACGTCTGTTTAAAAACATGCCATTTTTAAATGGTGCTATCATGTATGTTCATAGCGAAGAAGAGAATATCATGGAAGTTGTGTTACAAGAAACAAATTGCATCTTCTTTGCATTTTTAATGATGATTGATGAGAATGATTAGCACAAGAAGATCTCTGGCATTTGCAAGATAATGGAAAAGTGTGTATCACACACACATACATGCATGAAAAAAATGCAAATATTTACTTATCATATACCATCTAGAATTAAGAATTTGACTTAACATCACACACACACACACTACACACACACACACACAAAAACACACACACACACACACACACACACACACACACACACACAAAGACACACTCTTCGGATGAGACTATAAACCGAGGCCCTGTGTGCGATCACATGCAGACATCTGTCACACATTCTGCTTTTCGTAAGAGTAGCCCATCGTGTGCCAGTGGGAACAAATGACATTTCCAAAACTGCATACACACGGGGACTGGATGTAAAAAAGCACAAGAGTGCTTATTCCATTATCCTCGATATAAAAGAATAAATCAAATCAATTAAATCAAAATAAATCAAACACACTAACACCACACACACAACACACACACACACACACACACACAGACCCACATCCACACACACAAACACACCACACAACCCCCCCACACACCCACACACACAGACTGACCACAGAGGCCGGGCCCAGAGCTGATGGATGAGGGGAGGGGAAGGACTGAGGACGGCGGTGCTCAAGACGTAGGCGGCCAGCAGAGAGCTGAGCACAGACAGCACAGACACCGAGCACAGACTGCGGGCCTGCAGGAAGAACAGACAGCAGCACGCCACAGGGTTGGCAATGGTCGACAGCGTCACTGCCAGGTGGTAGGCCTGCAGACCGAACAGAAAAACATACATTATTATATTACATATATTAATCCTTTTAAAAAAAATTTTTTTATATTAATCCTCCTCGCTCCGGGTGGAGCAAAGGCTGCCAACAAGTCTGTCTCCTCCAACATCTCTGTCTTTGGCGAGCAGCGGATCTCATGCCATGTTTTGCCCATTATTTTCATTTCTTCTTCTATAGTTCTCCTCCATGTACCCAAACGGCCTGCCCTCTTCCTTTCCAGGTGGTGCTATCTGAGTGCAGCATGTACATTACACAGCACAAATCAACATCACTCAGTCAATAGTGCTATAATTAGCCCGCCCTTTCCTTTTACTAGTCCAAGTGTGGTCAGTTTCTGCTATAAATAGCACCAGCTGGCCCCCTTCTGGGCTGGGATGGGATGGAGCAATTAGCAGCTAAGTGGAGCTGAAAGTAGGGGAAACTGACAGCTGTGATATTATATATATTTTCCATATTCATTCCTTTATGTACATTTTCCCCTGCCAATGAGGGACAAGCTCTTCAGACCCCTGGAGAACCATCAGAGTACTATGGCATTGTCAGGGCCTCCGGATTCGCTGTCTGAGTATTCAACAAAGAAAGGGACTTTTTTTTTCCCCTTGGCTAGAGCTCCGACATTCACCAATGGTAACATTTTGGGTATGCGACCATTTTTTTGCCCACCCTTATATTCTGACTTTGGGGATGTATGCTGGGTATGTTCAAATTTCTGTAACCTACCAAACGCTGACATGAATTCCAGGGATGTTTAACATACATATTTGATCATTGACATGTGTATATGAAGGAAATTAAGGCACTAGCAGATCTACACTTGAAGTTGACCCAGGCGAACATTAAAATTGCCATCCTTAAATCATTGGATGCTGCCGAAATTCCAACCCACAACTTCATGGACCCATGGGATTAAAGTCAAATGGTCTTAACCACTTGCATATAGTGTCTATCAAACGCCATTGAATCTCTTTGCCCTCTGTTGGGGTATGGAGAAACAATGAACATGAATCAGTGACTTGTCTTCTCCCTTCGTTTCTGGAGTTGTGGGGGCAGTGCACCGACTTTTACAGGCAGAGTGTATTGAGCAAGCTAAACCTGGCAGACCCTTCGCCCTCTGCTGGTAACACAAGGATGCTGGATCTCTTTGTGCTTTCCATACCACCAGCCATGGCTGGCTTAGTCTTTTACAAAAAGTACATGAATCACCAACAGACTGTGACTTTGACACTCTCACCACTAGACTGTCACAACTCCTGCACCACACACACACACACACACACACACACACACACACACACACACACACACACACACACACACACACACACCACAAAATGATCCCCACACTAAAAGCGCACACTCACATCAATGCCGTAGGGTAAACAGGAGTAGGTCTGTATAGAAGGCAGCACCCCATTGGCCAGCCCTTGACCCAGGCTGTCAGCAAGCAGCAGGGTCATGTACTGCCATCTTGGCAAAGTTTTCGCTCCACTGACGTCACTTCATCTTCTGCCACAGTGCCGTTTGGCAGCTCTGCAGCTTCAGGCTGGAGTCTGTGGACTGGCTAAGCAAGAGGCTTTGGAACGAGTTTCTGGCTGCGGTGACATCGTATCAGTGGTGGATGAGGGGGACAGGAATCTGAAGAGAGAATGATGTTCAAACGCTCTTTAAAACCTGTTAACTTTTTTTTCTTCTTTGTTTTATGTCAATAGTCAATGTCTTCAGAAATGGGAGTCTAAATCAAGAAATCAACCATTAGGTTGTAAAAGCTACCACATTTCATGTCTGAGAGTCTTACGTTATGAGGGATTTTTCCCCCTTCCTCACAGCATCATCATTATTTTACTATTTTATTTCGAAGATAATGGGACGAGCATTCATGTGCTTTTTTACACCCAGACCTCATGTGCATGCATAAAGGTGGGATACGGAGGTTGAAACAGATACCTTTTAATTACAAGCTCATATTAGAAGTCATACTATATATTGAAAGGCATCACTTGTAAAGCCCAAAAATCCATTAATTACTCAAGTTTTATGCACCATTGCCATGGAAGCAATCCAATTATGGCCACCAACGCTAAATCAGTAAATGTTTTCAAACTTTGATACCTTTTTAACTAAGCAAGTACAAGAAACCTCTACAACCTAAATTCTTTAAATTTACACATACAGATCTCTGTATTGGCATTAATTGTTTATATTATACTAAAAAACAACAACAACAACAACAACACACATGATTTTGGAGTAGACTAACAAGCAGAAAAAAGACAAGGAAAGAAGACAGAAGAAGAACAAAGCAGAAGTAAAACAAAAATAATAATAAAAAAAAAAGACGGCATTGCTAGTACAGAATTTCCAGAAAAGTGGGGACACTATTCATACTGACAGCCCCCCCCCCCCCCTTGCAAGCATTGCCACAGGGCAGAACTCAATATCATTGCGGGACACAGTGCACAAATCTAACATCACTCAGTTGGGCCTAGTCAAGAGTGCTAAATTTAGCAAGCTCCTTCCTTTTACTCAGTCCATGTGTGGTAGTTCCTGCTATAAATAGCACCAGCTGGGCTGGGCTGGGCTGGGATAATTAGCTCATGAAAGGAGCTGAAAGTGGGGGAAACTGACAGCTGTGGGGAAGGTATCAGAAATCTTAATTAACACCACAAACATTTTCCTCACCTGATCTGGCTCTCAAGCTCTGACTCGGGTTCGTAGGCAATGGCGGAAGCCGACTGTATCACTATCTTCTGGGAGGGGTCGTCGGTCTTCCTCCTGACCCACTCCAGGTCGATCTTCTCCTTCTTCACGTAGGGCCAGAAGTTGAGCAGCGTGAAGGACACGCCGCTGACCACCAGCATGCAGAAGAGGAACACGAAGAACACCTCCACAGAAAAGGCTGGGTTTCGTACTGGGGATACACCGCAAAGGACGGCTGGACAGTGGACACCCCATCCACCGTCACGTTTTCCATCACCGTCTGATTCACGCAGCGCATTTTGCCGGCTCCCTGAGCCAGAGCCATCAGACTGGGCAGCAGGCCGCTGAAACCTTCTCCCACGTAAAACGCCGGTAGGTAGTGTCGGGGGAAAAGCGCCCATAAAGGGGAGGTAAGCCACGGAAGAGGTGCAGTCGACCAGAGCCAGGAAGAACTGCAGGGAGAGCAGCCCCACGCTGTGCAGCCCGCCCCCCACCACCGCTGTGGCGTCCCAGAAAAACACCAGCAGAAAGCAGGACAGGGCACCCACCGTGATGATGGCGTAGATGACGGGTAACTCCAGCTGCTTGGTGGGGCATGCCGTACGCACCACTGTGTATGCAAAGGGGGCGATGTTGGCGATCTGTTGGAAGGAGAAAAAAACATAACTGTGTATGCAAAGGGGGCGATGTTGGCGATCTGTTGGAAGGAGAAAAAACAGAACTGTGTAGGCAAAGGGGGCAATGTTGGCAATCTGTTTGAAGGAGAAAAAAAACAGAATTGAACAAGTTTCTAAATCATAGTAAATGAATGACTAAGTGGATCAAGACATGTAGGAGTGAATGAATGAATATTACCACAGTTTTTGTTTAAATGAAAAATCATTTTAACTTTGATATGTTTCTTATAACATACAGAAATCCTAAATAAAAACAGTTCTCAGGTGGAAAAAGAAAGCCAGACATTTTCACATTCAGAAGTGAAATTGCTGAGTTGATACTAGCCTGGGCAGATCCCAAACGTGCCCGTCATGCAGAGATGGGTTCACATAGCACAGTCCACTTTTCAGTGGCTAATTTGCACCTTCTGATATCAAGTGGCTCTGATTGCAGTCCTCATCCCCCCCCCCCCACTCTCCTCTGAATAAAGTCACTTCAGACCAAAATGTATGTTTGTTTGGTGGTTGTTGTTTTTATTTTAAACTTTTATTTTGAGGATAATGGAATAAGAAGTTATGTGGTTTTTTTTACATCCAGTCCCCGTGTGTATGCGGTATTGTAAATTTTGTCATTCGGTTTGTGTGTGTGTGTGTGTGTGTGTGTGTGTGTGTGTGTGTGTGTGTGTGTGTGTGTGTGTGTGTGTGTGTATAGTGTGTGTGTGTGTGTGTGTGTGTGTGTGTGTGTGTGTGTGTGTGTGTGTGTGTGTGTGTGTGTGTGTGTGTGGTGAGTGAGAGAGAGAGAACAGTCCATAGCTCTTTACATAAACAGTGCAATGTCTTGCTTAATGGTCACTTGCGCAACTCTATCTATAACAAGAGGCACCAACAGAGCCCCTCTCTCTGGAATGAATAGATTATCTGTGTATGTGTATATGTATGTGTGTGTGTGCACGTGCATATGCATGCATGTGCATGCACACACATGCATTCACATGTATGTGTGTGTGAGAGTGTGCATTGGGAAAGGGGAGGGGGTGAAAGGGAGAACACTCTAGGAGACTAAGGATAAGGGCAAATGATAAAATATTTATTTATTTATTTATTATTATTTATTTATTTATTATTTATTTATTCTTTTATATCAAGGATAACAGAATAAGCAATCATATGGTTTTTTTCATCGGTCCCCGTGTGTATGCAGTTTTGTAAAAATGTCATCTTCCACCGCACACGATGGCCTACTCTTACGAAAAGCGAACAGGATTTAACGTGTGCGCAAGATGTTCTGCGTGCGTTCGCACACGGGCCTCGTTTAAGTCTCATCCGAAGGATGAAAAAAAAAGCAATAGCAGTACAATGATAGAAAAAAAGCAGTAACAGCACAACCAACAGAGATATCTAAATTACACTTGTGTCTCCACCCTCCCCCTCCCCCCTCTTCCTTCATCTCTTTATATCAGCTATCAAAAGTTTTTTTTTGTTTTTTTTTAAGTTAGAGAGAGAGAGAGAGAGAGAGAGAGAGAGAGAGAGAGAGAGGGGAGAGAGAGAGAGAGAGAGAGAGAGAGAGAGAGAGAGAGAGAGAGAGAGAGAGAGAGAGAGAGAGAGAGAGAGAGAGAGAGAGAGAGAGAGAGAGAAAAAAGAGGACTTTAAAAAGCTTCAGTAATCATGATATTTTTTACTTTAGAAGCCACAAGGTTTAGAGAAAATGCAGATGAGAAGTTTTTATCACTGCATTTATTACTGGGTTTAACTCGATATCCTTAGAATCTTTATAGTATCTAGAATATATTTCCTCTGTTCGAATAATTATCATTAGAATCTTTATACATTAATACCATATAAAATTCAAGTTATGATTAAAATAAAATAGTATCGGTATGATCACGAGCCAATTCTGGTTTAATTAAGGCATAATAAAAAGTTTTTGTGACGTTATATTATAAAGTAGTGGGTGGGATATCTTACTCCTAGTGGTTAGAGCTTCGTAATTGTGACACTCCACCATGAAATGAGTCGCTTAGCAGCTTAGCACCTTACCCACTTTTCCGATAGCAGCCATTAAAGGCAAGTGGGAGTCAAGTTGTCGATTTTATGATTCTGACGGGATTATAAAACTATAGCCATTATTCTACCTTGTAATGGAATATCAATGCATAATTTCATTTCCTTTTGCCTTTAAACGTGTTTTAAAAATACCCAAGCCTTCATTCTGACCACCTATTTGGACACTTAACTTGTCAATTTCTCATTTTTCACCTCCTGCAGTTTATGATTTCAAGTTGTAATAACTTTTGATAGAACTGTCCGATTTTTTATCTATTTTTTTTGCAATGTATAGCCACTTTATGCAGATTAATAACATGTCAATAACTAAAAATTGACCTCTGGTGCAATGCGACTCCTTATGTGGTGGAGCGTCACAATTGTGATCTGACATTCCTGGATCAGGCCACAATGGAGGCACCCAGGGGGTTACCCTGGCGTTAACATAAGTATTGATTCCCATTCCCCCAAACTCCTTCAGATGAGACTATAAACCGAGGCCTTGGGTGTGAATGCATGTAAAACATCTTGTGCATGCATTAAAAACCTGCTCCTCCTTTCGGAAGAGTTGGCCAGTTTGTCCTGGTAGGCACAGATGATAATAAAAAACAACAACCCCAAACCAAAAAAACAACCCAACTGTATGCAACGTATACACACTATCCCCAAAGTCAGAATGCAGCTACTTTAATGGTGGGTAAAAATGGTGTACATACTGAACACCACTAAGTGACCCAGCAGCAATGCAGGGCCCTTCTAGCTGGTGGCCTCATGGCAGTCTAACAATAAGAAGCTTTCTGAGAGCCTCTGGTCCTGAGGATTCAGAATCGCTAGTCAAGGTGTGGCTAAAATGATGTCATATGAGGTCAGAACATGGGAACAGTGGGGAAAGACTGTCACAGAAAACCACACAACCAAAAATGCAGAACAAACAAAAAAAAAAAAAAAAAACCTTTAGCTGAGAGTTCTTTTCTTGCTGTCTTATTTGTTGTTTGTTGTTGTCACATTGTCTTTACGAGATGGTATAGCCTAGTGGTCAGAACATTGTGCTCGCAATTTGATGACCTGAGTTCGATTCCTGGTCGAGGAGATTTTTCTCCTGGAGTTAACATAAGTGCCGACTCCACTCTCCCCAAAGTCCTTCAGATGAAACTATAAACCGAGGCCCCATGTGCGAACGCACACAGAACATCTTGCGCACACATTAAATCCTGTTCCTGCTTTTCATAAGAGTAGGCCATCGTGTGCCGGTGGGAACAGATGACATTTACAAAACTGCACACACACAGGGACTGGATGTAAAAAAGCACATGTGTGCTTATTCCATTATGCCTCGATATCAAAGAATAAATAAATAAACAAATTTTATACAAAACAACCCTTCCAGCCACATCACATCACATCCAGCAGCTAGCCAGCTAGGCAGTGTCTGACCTGAATGGTGACGCCATGTAGGAGGGCAGGTTCCAGCCCTCAGGCAGTTTCTGGGTCAGGATGGGCAGCTCCACAAACATGCCGTTGATGTCCACCCAGGAGGAGATGGCGAAGAGCACGATCAGCAGCACCACCACCAGGTTGGTGCCCCGCACCTTGCACAGGTCCTGACTCATCCTGACAATGTCCTTCACACCTGCACACCTGCACAGAAAAAAGGCCAGGTGTTGGGTCATCACCAACAGAGAGAACTGGTGGGGGGTTTTGTAACAGCAGGCATGGGATTTTGCTACCCCCCAAAAAGGGGAAATTTTCCCCCTCCCCCCAAAAAGGAGGAAAATCTATACGTTCTTTGTGGCAGTTCCGGAACTTCTGTGAGTCAATTTTTTTCTGATTAATAACCTATTCTAACCTCATATGCATGATAAATGTGCTTACAACATTGAAAAAAATTACAATATGTATTATAGCATTTATTCACTTCATTCATTCATACTGATTACAGCACAGGTAACCGCAAGGCCCATTTCACTTCAGTCAGACCTAGCTAAAATTTATTGATACAAGGTGTGAGGCTCCCACATCCACTCTGGTTAAGTGTAGTATATATATATATAGTGCTGTATGTTTTGTTTGTCTTCCTATGAAGGAAGCTTATTTTCTGCAGAATTATGCCATTGGAAACTCTTGTTACTGTTAAGTTCTTTTACATACACTAAATTTAGTTTGTGCATGACAACTTGAATCTTCCTTTATCATCTCTAAAAAAAAAAAAAATTTAAAAAAGATTGAGATCATCATTCATGGTCTTGTGGCTAGACATTTTTTTTAAATTTCAAACAAGCCCTTGCCTTACAGAGAGTGCAACGCCACTACATCACTAATCCATCTGTGACAGTAATGGTACATAGAGGGTCAAATTGCCCTCATATTCTTTCCTTCACAACAAAATCTGTAATCAGCGTTTGGCATCAAATTCTTTCCTTTTAATTATAACGTAATCAGCATTTGGCATCAAATTCTTTCCTTTATAACTGAATCTGTAGTTAGCATTTAGCTTCAAATTCTTTCCTTCATTACAAAATCTGTAACCAACATTTGCCTTCAAAACTTTCCTTCATAACAAAAATCTGTAACCAACATTTAGTTTCAACCTCTCTGCTCCATCATAATTATTCTACCACGAACCAGACCTCAGCAAAACATGCAGTCTGAGCAATGTTGACAATGAAATGTCAAAGCCTCTCCATTAATTCATTTATAATGCACAACCTTCCAATGTAGAGTGTTATATTCTGCTCTAAAGTGTCAGAAACTAATGAGGCTTGATAGAAACATGTCAACAACAGTTACACAAAAAACATATGGAAGAAAGCTGCACACAGGAGAAAATAAACAAGCGCAATCTCCTCAAAATATCTAGCAAGAAAAGCCTAAACAAGATGATGAAAAATGTGGTAAATTAGAGAAAACAAAACATAGTTTTAAAAAATTACAAATGAGCAAGAAAACAACAAGCACATCAACAGCATAATTATAAAAAAGGAAGAAAACAAAACATAATGAGTAAGCAGAACGACCAAACTCCAAGAAGCTGCATGTACATGATGCGGGTATATCATTCATGGCCATCTGTTCTACATTTTTGATACAAGTAAAAAAAAATGACTGCTTTAAATTACTTTACAACCAAGGCCTGTTTTTCAAAACTGCTATGGCAAGCTGTAAGTTACATGATCCAAATCACTTGATTCGCCCAAATTAGGGTGGGAGACGGAATGCAAAATCTGTTGGGTTTTTTTTCTGGGAAAGAATTTTATACGTATAAATAAATTTATAAAGAATAGGAAAAGTAGGTTCATGTTAGTTAAAAAGTTAAAGTCTGTCCCGAGCCTAAGGCTCATCAGGCTGGTGTTTATCCCAATTTCTGTGGCGTTAAGTGACTGAGAGCCATAGACTCCCCCCTGGATAGAATGCCAGTCTATCACAGAGTTAACCCCCAACACAAGGTTGGTACCCCTTTTACACCTGGGTGGGGTGAGAAAATAGCCGTAAAGTGCCTTTTCCAAGGGCACAACGCCATAGCCGAAAGCTGGGATCGAACCCACAACTTTTAGATTACGAGTCCAATGCCCTAACCACTAGACTACAGCGGCAGCTAAGGTTAGTGTTTAAGTGCATCGAAAACCACTGTAAGTCCTGGCAGATCTGTTTCTCAGTATGAAATTTGGGCAGCTCTCCTGAGGACAGCCATAAGAGCAGCACCACCCACAGATTTAAACATTTTTTTTATCCTTTCCATTCTTTGGATAGAGCTCTGAGGTTCATCAATGGTGATACTTTGCAAATAAATGACTCTTTATGCACACCATTTAGGTAGCCATATTCTGACTTCAGAGATATTTTGAATACATTTTCCTATTTGCTACTCTGTTTCCTTACGCTAGTGGCTTTTGCTACAGAATCTTACCTGGGATGATTGTCTTGTTGCTGTAGGTTCTTTTACTTGCGACTTGGTTTATTGTCTCTTCAGGACTAATACACTGGCAGGTAACCTAGCTTGCTAACAATATATATATATGATGGGAATTTCTGCAACTTTCAAACACTCAAACAATACAGCGTTGCAATCATTCTGATCTCACCAAATTCAAATATAGATTACCTGTAAGTGTAATCTGTAAGAGTGACAGCTGTACACTACACTTTGTGTCAATAGGACTTTGGTGAGAGGATAGTTCTAACTGCCTCTCCTGTGTACCCTGCATCAGTGGCAACAGATGGACACAGTACAGTGTGGGTTGAACCAGACAGTCCTTTTGTCCACACACACACTCAAGAATACTTTAATGTCTTTACTTGAGAAATTATGAGTGGCTTTCTAAAATTACAATTACACCGCATGCATTGTTAAACAAAAGAAAAAGTAAAAAGCAACAGTATCTTAAAATCGACAATACCCTGCGTCACATGCACACACGTACGCGCGCGCACACACCACACACACATCCTCGCGCGCACATTCACAAAAAATGTCAATCAAGGATATACTGCCTTCA
>CM060325.1:50218677-50223677 GCA_030674155.1 Stramonita haemastoma | reverse complement strand
GGGAAAACCAAAGTACACTTGATGTACACCGATTGTGCCATGCAATACAAACAAAACTGGAGAGTTTATATAAAACATTTTGGATTAACCAGAAACAAGAGTCCACAAAACTGAACTTTTATAATTTTGTGACTAAAGAATATAGACTAGAACCTTATCTGATTAACTGTGAAAACAAAAACCATAGGAAAACATTTTGTAAATTTCGTACAAGTTGCCATGATTTAATGATAGAAAAAGGAAGATATAAGAATATACCAAGAGAGAACAGAACTTGTCAATACTGCAACAAAATAGAAGACGAGTTTCATTTACTTGATGAGTGTATCTTATATACTGAACAAAGAAAACAAGTACTGGTAAATCTGAAATCTGATGTCAAAGAATATAAGAATGGTATAGACAAATTAAGCAATGTTTTAGTAACTGATAATCATCAAGCTGAAATAATTCAATATGTTTGTTCCTGTTTTGAAAAAAGAGAACAATTGAAATAAGATAGAATGCAACATGGTTTTGCTTTGTGGTGGTTTGGGCTGTTTTTTGCCTGCACATCATTTCAGTCATGCTGACCAGTGAATAGTATGTTGTATTGATGAATATGTTGAGTTTATTTTGTTGTGTCAATAAGTCCATGTGACTTTAATGGCAATAAATAATTTCTGATTCTGATTCTGATTCTTCACACACACACACACACACACACGCGCGCGTTTGTTGTTTCTTTTCTTATCTTCCTTCTAAAAATATAAAGTATGAACTGAAGTATAGAGATATTGTAATCTGACATAAATTTCTTATTGACATTTCAAGGAATCTTATTTTTTAAGTCTTAAATAATGGTTTTTGGTTACATTGTAACTGATATAAGATGGGGGTTTTTTTTTGGGGGGGGGGTTTGGACACTATATGATTTTTTAAAAGACTCTAAATGTGTGCATGTACGTACGAGTATACATGCTGAGTGGATGAGTGCAAACCGTGTGTGTGTGTGTGTGTGTGTGTGTGTGTGTGTGTGTGTGTGTGTGTGTGTGTGTGTGTAGGTGTAGGTGTGTAGGTGTGTCTCTGTGTGTGTGTGTGTGTGTGTGTGTGTGTGTGTGTGTGTGTGTGTGTGTGTGTGTGTGTGTGTGTGTGTGTGTGTGTGTGTGTGTGTATGTATGTATGGCTTTTGAGTGGGAGTTGTTGTTTTTTCTTTTAGTTGTTTTTGCTGATATTGTTGTTGCTTGTATTATCTATAGGCATACTTTATTTTAAAGCTGTTGAAATCATGTAAGCTAATTAATGTTGGTGAAATGTTTGTTGTTGTTGTTTTATTTGTTTGTTTTTTCCCCTTTTCTTTCTTTTGTTGGTTTTATTGTTTGCTAGGGATTTTCTGCTTTGTTTTTTGTTGGACTTTTTTTTGTTTTGTTTTGTTTTGATTTTTGTTGTTGTTTTGATTTTTTTTTCTTTTCTTTAGATAGATGGCTTGATGGAAAAAAGCAAATCGATGCTTATTGAATGTACCATCTGGAAATAAAAATTTGATTGTTTGATTGATTGATTGATTGATTGACACACACCCACACACATGTAATTTACTATATATATCAGAGGCCATGCATGTCTATCTGATCTGCATCCTCTGCTGACTTTTAATGTTGGTCGTCAGCTGTTTGTACAACCCTACTCTTACCCCACCCAGCTTTAGTTTATAATGTCACTGCACAGCAGATCTTTCTTGCCTTTCCCTTTGTCATCACTTACTCTAATGGGCGTACACTACAGCCAGGTGAGTTGGACTATCTGGCTTCAATTCCAGGTGTCCATGAAGTCGTGGGTTCAAATCTTGGCAGCGTCTGGTGAATTAAGGTGAGACACGGGTCCAAAAGTGGCCAAAAACATGTTTTTTTAGAATTAAAAATTGCTGGATGCATTTATGGAGATTCCCTGTGTAAAATTAAAGAATTCAGACCGTAAAATATGTCTGTAGAAACAGGTTATTCATACTTGTTATAGATTAAAAAAAAAAAGGCTTAGGATTTTGAAATATTGAGTTTTGGCAGCCATATTGGATTGTTTCCATGGCAACAGTGCAGAAAACTGAGTAAATCTTTTATTTTATTGCTTTACAAATGATGCCCTTTCAATATATGGCATAACTTTTAACATGGGCTTGTAAACAAAATTTCATCAGTTTCGACCCCAGTGTCCCACCTTAAGGGTGGGGATTTTTACGATCTCCCAGGTGAACTTCCAGTGCAGACCTGCCAGTACCCTAACTCTCTTCATGATATTTTCGATATGTGATAATTATCATATGCATACACTGGATACAGAAGATCATATGTATATATATATAATATATAATATATATATATATATATATATATATATATATATATATATATATATATACATGAGGTGCCAATATATATATATATATATATATATATATATATATATATATATATATATATATATATATATATATTATATGCACAACAAATATCCTGTAATTCACATCATCATTCAGTGGGTTACAGAAAAACGAACACCTATACCCAGCATGCATTTCCAAAGTTGGAATGTGGCTACTTTCATGACGGGAAAAAAACTGTTGCATACACAAAATCTCAACATTGGTGATTGATGCTCTAGCCATGGGGCTAAAAATTTTTTACTCGATCTGAAGAAAACTCATTTGACATTAGGGACCATGTGGTAAAAATCTTTCAGACTTTATTTCCTTACAAAATTTTTATCTGACACCCTCACTTGGCACCAGACCTGTGATAGGAATGGGTTAGAAAGTTCTTACATTAACATAACAAAATGATTTACTTGATTTTTTTTTAGTGTTTTTTTTTTTTTTTTTTTTTTTTTTTGGGGGGGGCGTCATAAGTTGGTGTTTATATTAAGACTGGTTCTTTGTCTGATTTTTTTTTTTTTGTATTTCAAAGATGTGTTGTAACAACACATAGAGGGATACATAAGCACACAGTTACACACCCACACCTTGACACCTCACCCCCCCCCCCCCCACACACACACACAAGAAAAGGATAAGAGTGAAACATATGGGAAACATCTGCTATGTCTTAGTCTGAGAATCTGACATCAAACAGCTACTCTACAGACGGAGGGGGGGGGGGGGGGGATCAATCACAGACAACTCCAGCACAATGCAGGAACTCTAACTTAAGTTTTACACCTCCTTTACACTTATCCGTTTCAAAATCATTAACTTATTAACAGCCCCTCCACCACCTCCCCCCTCCCCCCCCCAAAAAAAAGTTAATTGCATTAACAAAGGCATTAAAGCAAGAACTTTTCCATTTTTTTCTTAAGAGGGGGGGGGGGGGGGGGAGGGATGGTGGGGTAGTGAATCCCAGAGCTCTAGCTGAGAAACAAAGAAGAAAAATGTGCACAAAATGTTAAAACAAACGTGCGTGCTTGCAAGCACATTCGACCTCATTTAATTAAAACAAAACAAGCTATCTCGACAGAAGAATGGAGACAGGATCAATCTGTGACCCTTCACCATGAAATGAGTCAGACTGCACTTATCCCACTTTTCTTTTTGGCATGATTTTATACTGGTAGGGGTCAGGTTGACAATTTTGAGGTTCAAATTAATTTTTTTTTTAACAAAAACAAATAGTATTATAAGCTTTCTTCTACCTAATTCTGAAGTATTAAGATGTATTTTTTTTGTTTCCTTTTGCTTTAAAAACACCAAATACCTCACCCTGACCACTTCTTACGCTGCAAAATTCATCAGTTTCTTAGTTTGTCACTTCTTGGAGTGTAGCATTTCAATTTGTAACATATAGAATTGTTTGATTTTCTTTTCTTTCTTTTAATGACTGAACAGTTTGGGTTTTTTTGTGGCAGATTAATAATGTATTATAAACAATTCAGAATTGACAATCTGGAACAATGTGACCTATTTTGTGGTAGAGGGTCACATATTCATGACCTGAACCTGCACCTTTCAGATCTTCTGCTCGAGTCTAATCTAACCACAGGGCTACTCAGTCCCTGATGTTTTATAATCTTGAGAGCACTGTAAACTAGCCTACAGCCCTCTTGTATTTTCAACAAGTTTCTGATTTGTTCAGTTGTTGCCCATCTGTGGGCCATATGGCAGAAACTGTTATCTTCTTTCACTGAGCTGTGACACTGTCTACAGTTACAAAACAGTCTTGGATTTCTGATGCCTGTTTAGTCTTTAAAAACAAATGATTATATTATGAGCATTAAGTCTCAATTCAGATATATCAACAAGTTATGAAAAGAAGTACATGACTGGTCCATATGTTTTTGCCAAAAACACAAAGTAATGAACTGCCTACTTCTTTCCTTTTGTTGATAATGCTTAGATTATACAACAGCTAAGTGCTTGAGGCGACACACTTCTGTTCTAATCCTACAGGTCCTTGTTCAAAGGTTGCAGGTTTGAATCTTGGCAGCATGAGCTGGATTATAGACCTGTGGGATTTGTTTACAAAGCAAGTCCAACATCACCTCTTCCTCTTTAAAGTACTCTGTGAGTTGAGTGTCTTCCTATTAAAAAAAAAAAAACCTTAAAAAAAAAAACTTCACACAGCCTGTTATTTTTATCATTCTCTTGGTTAAACTGCAGATACAGTGTGTTTACATGAGTATGTGCCCAAATTCAGTAAACTGCAGGCTTGCTCTTTGTCTCTGGCCCCAAAATAGCATGATCTCTCTCTCTCTCTCTCTCTCTCTCTCTCTCTCTCTCTCTCTCTCTCTCTCTCTCTCTCTCTCCTCTCTCTCTCTCTCTCTCGTCTCTTACTCTGTACCCAAAAGTCTGAATCTATCAGTTTCAAATCAGGCCTGAAGAAACACCTTTTCAGAGAATGATATTTCTCCACCCCATGCAAAACCATTGAACTTTTCTGATCCTGAACTGTAAATTGTACATTACATTCTCCTTGAAAGTCCTTTCCTTTGTTGTTTGTTTTACATCTGTCTTACATTGTGTGTTGGGGCACAGG
>CM060325.1:50181177-50213677 GCA_030674155.1 Stramonita haemastoma | reverse complement strand
GATTGTTATTCAAACAAAATGACAAACTCGAGGAGAAAGGGCACGGTTGTAAAGAAAGCAGAATCACCAAAGACTAGCGTTTCAAAGCAAAAATCATCAATCAGAGGACGAAACCGTCAAGGTGAGGTCGACTTGAAGTCAGACAATTCAAGAACTGAAGTCTCAGACTCCGATCGATGTCTTCTTCTTCTTCTTCTTCTTCTTCTTCTTCTTCTTCTTCTTCTTTATCATCATCATCATCATCATCATCATCATCATCATCATCATCATCATCTTCTTCTTCTTCTTCTTCTTCTTCTTCTTCTTCTTCTTCTTCTTCTTCTTCTTCTTCTTCTTCATCGTTGTCGTCGTCGTTGTCGTCATCGTCATCGTCGTCGAACGCTTAGAAAGCAACTATTGTTGTGTAATGTGAGCAAAGATGCGTTGTGCTGCAGTTGAACGCCTGACAAGTCAGGCCCAGCGTATCTCACTTCGGCATGGAAGAGAATGTTAGCTTTTAAGTCTTTCTGGAAAGACAGCAAGAAGTTAGACCAAAAAGGCAGAAAATAGACAAGAAGGATGTGACAGAAAGAAGAGGAACATAGTAGAAACAAAGAGAGGGATAGAAAAAAGGAAGTCATTGCACAGAATTTCCTGATGGTAGGGATGGTGTTTATACCGACTCCCCCCCCCCCTCCGCCCCACCCCCTGGCTTCCTTAAAGGTAAACATTTAGTGTATCTAACGATGTCTTGTAGTCATACCTCGCCTCCATGACTAACCAGTCAGGAATCTTCGTTCCACACACTTTGTCATGATTAGTATTCGTGTCTTGGTTTGCTGCTGTTCTGACACAGTTCGACGTAGCAACGCGATTCGTCGTAACTTGCGACGAAATGTGTTAATGGAGAGGGGGGGGGGGGGGGGGGGGGGGGAGGGGGGGGCTCGTTGCAGTTTGTCGCAATTTGCGATGAACTGCGCTAGGCCCCCCCATGGAAAAAAACAACAACCCAACAACAAACAACATATCTTTAATCAATGTAAGTTCAATATAATGCACTACTTCAGCATTTTAGAAGCTCCTCATACATTTTTTATCAACTTTGTGACTTCAGTTCCAAACGCGCTTTGTCACAACTTTTTTCAGTACCAAAAACATGCAATGGCAAAAGTTCTTAGTATAAAAAAAGAAATGATATTTAAGTTTATAAATCAACTTTATTATCATTTCTTTTTTTATACTAAGAACTTTTGCCATTGCATGTTTTTGGTGCCGAAAAGTTGTGACATAGTGAGTTTGTCACAACTTAAACTGAAGTCAAAAAGTTGACAAAAATGTATGAGGAGCTTCTAAAAACATGCTGAAGTAGTGCTATTGAACTTACGTTTGATTAAAGATACGTTTTTTTGTGTGTTTTTTTTAACATGGGGGGACTGTGTTGCTACGTCGAACTCTGTCAGAACAGCTGCTTCATCATATATATATATATATATATATATATATATATATATATATATATATATATATATATATATATATATATATTTTTTTTTTTTTTTTTTTTTTTTTTAATATATATATATATTTTTTTTTTACTGCGTTGTTATCATCACTAATATGTAGCAGTAATAATATGCCTGCATGGCCTAAACGTGACAGTTCAGTTCTTAAATCGGAAATATTCACAGGGATGTAAATAGGATCCCAACAATAATAACAAAATGTGACAAAAGGGCACAAGAGCATAGGGTAGAGTAGAAAGCCGTGGTAGTGTGGTTGTTTATGCATAGGCGCGTATTCACTGTCACGTACATGTAAACTGAATCGGGTCAGCTGTGCACGTGGGTATGAAGTGTGTCACAGTGGCCTTTCTGTCACGTTTTGTTGTGACTCAGTTACTGGCTACTTGCCCTTCACCCATTAGAAAGCGGAGGCTGCAGAAAAAGAGGGGGCGGGTGGGGGTGGGGGGATAGGTAGAGAATGGAATAGCCTGGTAGTTGGAGTTTCAGTTGAGCCTGCGTAACCATTATCTACGCTACAATACCAGGTCGTTTTTTGAACAAGAAGCACACCTGAGAAATTTACTGTCAACCTAACTGACCGTAACTATAAAAAGATGTCAACAGTGCAAAATCTAGTGGACAAGTTTTTAACTTTGTTTTGTTTAAGAAATGTATAAATACATTCCTTGATCATTAAAATAAAAAAAAGAAGAAAAGTTGTGCCTGTTTTGACTGATCAGTAACAAAAAGGAGCAGGCAGGCTCGACAGCGCTTGGTTTCTGCGGCTGAGGTGTCGGTTGGAGGACAAGATGAGGGGGGGTGGGGAGGAAGGGAACTCTAGAATTAATATAGGCTATCCTGTACTCATGACACCACTTCTTCCTGAAAGTATTCTGCAGAAGATGGACTAGAAATCAGGCTTGTTCCCTGGACCGGGTATATAAACCAGACAGCTGAGCACATAGAGAACACATACACGGCACGCATAATCACCAAGCCTGATCTTCTGGCTTGTCTCTTGTGCTACTCAAACTCTGCCTCGTGTAGTCACCTCATTATAGCGTGATGCCAACATTCCTCTGTGTACAGTTTTGTCAGTCCCCCATGGAGATGACACTGTGACGTGCGATGATGTCATAACTGTAATGACGTAACCTTCAAACTGTGACTTAAGACAAACAAGATACAAGACGTGCACGTCATTATTCAAAAGGTGTGCACATTTATACATGTGCAAAATTGTGTCAGTCTTAGTTTGAGATCTTTGTTGTTTAGTTACCAACGGGTTGAACACCCTGGTATATATGCGTGCGCGCGCGCACAGACAGACAGACAGACAGACAGACAGACAGAGAGAGAGAGAGAGATAGAGAGAGAGAGAGAGAGAGAGAGAGAGAGAGAGAGAGAGAGAGAGAGAGAGAGAGAGAGAGAGAGAGAGAGAGAGAGAGAGAGAAACTTTGAAAACTTTGAAAACTTTCTTTATTCAAAGAGGGTAATAGAATAAGCAAAAATTGCTTTTTTTACATCCAGCCCTCGGAAAAGACCCCCCCCCCCCCCCACACACACACACACACACACCCCCACCCACGCCCAACACACCCAAAACAAAAGATAAACAAGCAAACAAAACCCCCACAATATACATGAAAAGTTGCAAAATGTACACAATATGAAAATAGATCATGAAAATACTTTCTAACGAACAAGCAAATACTAAATACAAAGGGTACAGAAAAAATCAATTTCAAGATTAATGTGGTGTGTGAGAGAGAGAGAGAGAGAGAGAGAGAGAGAGAGAGAGAGAGAGAGAGAGAGAGAGAGAGAGAGAGAGAGAGAGAGAGAGAGAGAGAGAGAGAGAGAGAGAGAGGAGAGAGAGAGAGAATGAATGAATGAATGAATGAATTATATTTAAAGAGGGTAATGGCATAAGAAAACATGCCTTTTTACAACCACCCTTCTGGGGGAAAAGGAAGAAAAGAAAAGAAAAGCATAGCAATAACAAACAAACTGCACATGTACATTGTATGAGTGAAGAAAAAAGAAGAAGGGAAAAAAATCCATAACATCATCCAAATACAAGAAACATTTTCTACGCTTATACTTTTACCTTTACAAAATAAGAGTACAAAATCACAAAATCAGATTAGAAAATAGAGAAGAAAAATATGATTGACTAGAGAGTAGAGTAGAGTAGAGTAGAGTAGAGTAGAGTAGAGTAGAGTAGAGTAGAGTAGAGTAGAGTAGAGTAGAGTAGAGTACAGTAGAGTACAGTAGAGTAGAGTAGAGTAGAGTAGAGACTGACAGAGAAGGGATAGACAGGCAGATGAGAGATAGAATACAGACGGACAGACTAAAGACACTCAGTTTCACAGGCAGACAGACAGACAGACAGACAGACAGACAGACAGAGAATGACAGACAGCTGATAAAAAGACATATGTAAAACATGATTAAATAAAGTCATGGCAAACCATGACTGACATTTTGTCCGATTGGCAAACCATGACTGACATTTTGTCCGATTAACAAGAAAACAATATGCTTTTTTTTTCTTATAAGACAAGATCAACAGCCAGTCTCTGTCAGCCTTTCATTCATAAGAAAATGTTTCAATGATTTTTTAAAGTTTAGCATAGAAGTTACACTTTTTAAGGATGCTGGCAGGTTATTCCAGTAAGTGCCACTGCTATATACAAGACTACTTTTAAACAAATCTATTCATGGTTTTGACACAGTAAATTTATGTGAATGACGATATGTATTTATTTGAAAATGTTTTGCCAGAGTGGGCGGTGCATTACCATAAACTATTCTGTGCATCATTAAAGCTTTGTTGTATTCCAGAGAGAGAGAGAGAGAGAGAGAGAGAGAGAGAGAGAGAGAGAGAGAGAGAGAGAGAGAGAGAGAGAGAGAGAGAGAGGAGAGAGAGAGAGAGAGAGAGAGAGAGGAGTTAATTCTATATGATTGAGATGTATATCTATGTCAGTGGTATCTTACGTTAACATTTAATCTGATAATACTATAGGCATACTGCAATGAAGAAAAACAAGAGCATCGTATGAATTTGTGCACGATATCCCGTCCGTCTCTTCTTGCCTTCCCCTCCCCGCCCCCCAACCCCCACCGTGCCTTTATCACCACCACCACCACCCACCCCTCCACACCCACCTCCTTCTCTCTCTGTGCCTCTTCTCCATTATGTTACCCACTCCCCCTCTTCTCCCTCAGTATGAAACCCGATTCTGAGTTTCACAGGCCTGCACCTCACGGAGAATAAGTTGGCTTGTTATTTTAAAGTCGTGAGTGGGGGGGTTGATGGGGTCATTGCTCTACTTTTCCTTCCCATTGGAACGAGGTGCCGAACTTCCATCTCATTTGTACGTCGCAGTGTCCTCATTGGAATAGTCCGTGGTGTTTTGGAGACAACATAGTGGGGTTAACACATTCACACACCAAGGTATGCATGTATACTATTACCATTCACAGTTCCTTTCTCTTATACTGACGGCACTTGTGTTGAATGTTCATGAAGTTGCTTCAAGAATTGTAACATTTTTGGGGTGGCCCGAGGTGCTGAAGTGGGAGAACTTTCCGAAGCGTGGGACCTCTGACTTTCTGGCTTCTGACCACAGTCCTGATATCAGAGAAATCTGGAAAGGACTATAATTCGACTATAACAACATAACTTGTGTTGAGCTTTCACGTTCTTCTGCATGCAGCCCACAGTTAGCACTCTGTTGACTTTAAAAAAAAAAAAATCTCCAGTCTGCTAGAAAGATTTGTTTCGAGTCAGAGGAAAACCTCATCAGCTTGAAGATGTTCATAACAGACAGAAGTGAGCTGGACTGATCTTGAAGAGCTTAAGAATCAGCCTACTTTATCAATACTTCTTCGTCCATCGCTCAGACAGGAACTATTGTCTGTCATTCGAGCAAAAGAAAAAAAAAGTGTTACGCTGCCGTTAAGCACCTGACAAGTCAGGCCCAGTGCATCCAACGTCAGCGTGGTCAATACTAACAGAGTGGAAAGGGAGCCAGTAAAAATCACTGTTTAAACCACTGAAGAGGATTAAAAACACAACGGTTCTTTTGAAAAACCAGTATTCTAGTAATTTACTCTACAAAAAAAAACCCAACCCAAACCCAACAACCTTAATTGCTTTCCAACGTGAGATTTATCGCTGTATTCAACTAATCAGAATTTTGCAATGCAAAGAATTAAACTGGGACAGGCATTTAGGAAAAGTAGTTGTTTGGTGGTGTTATAGGTTCAAGAGGTTATTTTGGTCCTTAAAAAGAAATAATTTATGTGGCGCATAAGTAACGTATATATTGGAAAGAGTTAAACAAATCTGTGAAAAGGTACTTACAGTTTAGATGAATCAGCGTGCAGAGCAAGTAAGTTGGATTTTCCTATATTTTTACTTTCACGATAAAACAAGTACAAAGCCTTTAAACTGAGTTCTGTTTTTCTTCCATGTTTGCTGTAGAGTTGTAGCCCATCTAGAAATAAAGCACATTTTTTCTTTTATTGTCTATTGCCATTACCAAACAAAAAATAAATTGATATCAAATGACAGTTCGTCTCAGGCGACATTAACTAACTATTCTCTTTAATTTGAAAAGGCATTCTCATCAGAATGAGCGAGCGTATTTTCACCCTCACAAATGTTAATTACAGAAACTGTTTTCTGTTTGTTGTTTTGGGGGTGTTTCCTACCATTGACTTTCCTGCCGTTGTGAAAGGTCAGCAGAACACTGCACTTTAAACCAAAATATATATAGAGAGAGGATAATGGCATAAGAATTCATGTGTTTTTTTCATCCAGTCAACGTGTGTATGCATTTGTGTAAATCATGTCATCTGTTCCCACTGGCACACAATGGCCTACTCTTACGAAAAGCGGCACAGGATTTAACGTGTGCGCTTAGATGTTCTGCATGCGTTCGCACACGGGGCCTCGGTTTACAGTCTCATCCGAAAGACTTTTGGGGAGAGTGGAGTCTGCACTGAATCCACCAGGCAGTGTGTCTTTGACAGGTTCAGCCTAGCGGTGTCCATCATTCCCCACATGGCTGACTGCATGCTGGGTATGTTTCAGTGTATCATCCACCCCACCCCCTCCATCGATGCTCTTCTCTTCTGACGAAAGGTGGACTGATTTCTCATTTTTGTGAAAGAGGAGACGCAAGCGTTCACACACATGGCACCAAAGTTTTCAGTCTGATTCTCGGAGAGTCTGCAGGAGAATCGTATTGAATTTTTGTTAACTCCTTCTGAAGGGAAGATAATATTCCCCTCCACCAGACATGTCGGAAGCCAATGAAGCCACAGCCTCAGAATATAGGCCCTAAGGCCGATGCCGATTTGATGTAAAACAACAACAACAACAACAACAAAACACCGAAAAAAAACCCCACCAAACCCAACAACAACAAAAACCATACTTCGAAATTAATGAATTTTAGTTGATTTGATTTCGATTTGATTTGAGTAGACGCAGTAACCGCTCTGCTAGTTTATTATTTTCGGCTACATGTGGTGAGACCTGTTCAAAATAATCGTTCATGTCACTTTACTCTTTGTTAATACTATTTGATGCCTGTTGTAAAAGCAAAGAAACACACTCGAATTATGGTTTGCTAGGGGGAAAAAAGTTTGGCATAAGCAAACACCCTAGGTAAAGAAAAGTTTCAAAGGCAGATAAATTGGCAAACTATCTGTTTAGGATGGAAAAAACAAACAAATGAAACTAATTAAACTGTGATTGCCAAGCAAGCTTTGCCATCAACTAAAAAAAAAAAGAAAGAAAGAAAACGTATAAAATGAAAACTGAAAGCTGCCTAACCATCTGTTACAATCCGTACACGTGGCTTTCCACGTTGTCACCCGGAACTACACGTGCAGAAGAGGTTCTAAATTACACACTCATTTGATTCACATCACCCTACAATTTTACGTTATGGTTCTTTTACTGTGAAACAAAAATTAACACAGGGAAATGTAAATGAAAAGAGGCCATGAACTTTTTTGCTCTGAAGACTGATGGCACGTGGGCCGACAGTAGGCCTGCCTGTCCACGTGTTTCCTACCAATGATGAGTGTCATTAACCCTCCATCCTACCCAGTCTTGCAGTATAATGCTTTAAAGCCTGAAATTGCGCAAGCTAATTATCATACCGTGATGACTGCTGTAGTGTTGGCACAGATGGCGATCATACCATGTATAACATTAATTAATTAATATGGCGTTTGTAAAAAATAATTGGTCACAGTTTTTGTCGTGGTCAGAATTATTGCCGTGTGATAGAGTATATATTTATAGAGAAGTTCACTGTAGTTTTCAGCAGCAAAGGAATGTTCACGGATGTGTGAGGCTGTGTGGGCGCTGTGGACACATTGGGTTGTTTGTGTAGCCTAGCTCTTTGTGATTTCATTGTTAAGTAGCGATTCTCTTGTTAGCGACCTCTCTTCACCAGTGGAATAAGCTGGCTGTAAAATCTTCAGTGGTGTGTCAAAGGTGAGGATCATTCTCCATCCGTGAAAGAAGCATAGTGGGTGACTGTGATCACACATTTGAAGTCGTCTAAGATATAGAATAAATAAATAAATAAATAAATAAATAAAATATAGCACCCATGACTAATTAATTGCCTTCTCTGAGACATCACATTTAAACTGAAGACGTCATCGAGGTCTGAATGCGGCGACCTAAATGGTGGGTAAGAACGATTGCACACGCAAAACTCTCACTACTGAGGAACCTCAGGGCTCTCGCCCAGGAACGAAAAAAACCCTAACAACTAAAAAAACAACAACCCAACAACCTCAGCAACAGAAAGAAAAAGAAAAAAAAAGAAACAAGAAAAGCAAACAAGCCAGCCGTCAGACAGCATGGCCAGGGAAGGCAGAAGTTGAAGGCAAAACTGTCGTTGTGCAGAAGACCTAGGGCTAATTGAACACGGCGGAGTCCATCTCTCTTCAGAAAGCAGATTGCATGCTGGGTGTCTTCACATCTTTTGCATCACAGGCTGTACCAGGATAACTCGTCTCTATATCATGGATGGGGGTTGAAAGCGCACTAAAGGGGTTGGGATGGGGTTGCCTAGTGGTTAGACCGCTGAGCAAGCGACATGATGACCCGGGTTCGAGCCATCACCGATAGTTCAAAGGGATCTTTCCCCTGGAGTTAACATCAATATCAACTCCTCTTCTCCGAAAGTCTTTCAGATGAGACTAGTAACCGAGACGAAAGCACTAGAACATCTTGACCACGTTGAAACCCGTTTCGCCTTTCGGAGGAGTAGGCCATGGCGTGCCGGTAGAAACGAATGATAAGATTTAAAAAGAGAAAAACAAAAACGCATGCACACAGGTGTTGTGTTTGGATATCATCCCCAAAGTGGGAATGTGGTGTGTATTATTAGTGGGCAAACAGTTGCGTAAACAAAATCATACCTTTAGGAAAACCTCGGAGCTCTAGCCTAGAAACACACACATATGCACACACACAAAAGTGTACTGGAGATACTGTTCTTGCACTAGTATGCGACAGCTCGGTTTATAGTTCTGTTTGAGGACGCAAAAAAGAACCATAACCATGTTTGCGGACCCATAGCAACTGACTGTTGCCTTTAAAAAAACCCCACATTATTATTCAATTGTTTTTAATGAAGGGGTAGTACCAGGCCAGACTGTGGACTATGTGCAGAAACATTAAAAAAGACAAAATTATGGAGTAAAAATCTGCTTTGATAGGGAAATAAACACGCATGCAGACGTGAAAAGAAAAAAAAAAGTATAACGGGTGGCGCAGCTCTTGTGGCGAATCGCTCTCCCTGAGGTGAGCAGTTCCAATTCTACGCAGAAAACTCTGCCGTGACTGAAAGTGATATAATAGAGGTAATAATAATAATAATAATAATAATAATAATAATAATAATAATAATAATAATAATAATATATGGGATTTATATAGCGCTGAATCTTGTAGAGTACACAAATAAAAAATAAACACAATGGCAGAACTCGGCATGTTTAGGAAAAGATGGCGAACTATGGCGGCATTATGTGGAGATCCTACCTTCGACAACAGCGATGGAGACAGGTTGGGTGAGACTGTAGGGAGGGACGGGTATTGGCCGGGTGGTTAGTGCGTCATACTCGTTGTCTGGCGGTATCCAAGGGTACGGGTTCGAGCCTTCTCTGAGATATCTAGGGAACGGGGGGGGGGGGGGGGGGGGGGGGGGTACCGACTCCACTTCAGATGAGGTTGGGGTTTTGTTGTTGGGTTGTTGTTGCCCGTGAGTTTTTGTTTATAGGTATATTTTATTTTTAAGTTTGTGGGGGTGGGTGGGAGGTTAACTCTTACCCTGGAGTTCACATTTGTACCGACTCCACTTCAGATGAGGTTGGGTTTTTGTTACTGGGTTGTTGTTGTTGTGTTTTTTTCGACCCTCTGCTCGAGCTCTAAGATTCACCAATGGTGAGGTTTTTTGTGTATGCGACTGTTTTCACCATCATTTATTTATTTATTTATTTTTATTTATTCTTTTATATCGAGGATAACAGAATAAGCAATCATGTGCTTTTTTTCATCCGGTCCCCGTGTGTATGCTGTTTTTGTAAATATTGTCATCTGTTCCCACCGGCACACGATGGCCTACTCTTACGAAAAGCGGAACAGGATTTAACGTGTGCGCAAGATGGTCTGCGTGCGTTCGCACACGGGGCCTCGGTTTAAAGTCTCATCCGAAGGACTTTTTGGGGAGAGTGGAGTCAGCACTGATGTTAACTCCAGGAAGAAAATTTCCTCGACCGGACTCGAACCCGGGTCTTCAAATTGCCAGCGCAATGTTCTGACCACTAGGCTATCCGTCCCCCCAAGGTAGGTAGCCGCATTCCGACTTCGGGATTCATTGAGGCTATGAACTGAAGACACACACCAAACATCTTGCCCTTGAGTTTTTGTTTATAGGTATATTTTATTTTTAAGTCTGCCAAAATGATGTTAGTTATATTGGTGGAATGGGTTTGTTTGTTGTTGTTGTTTTTTTTCTATTTAGATGGCTTGATGAAAAACAGCAAAATCAATGCTCATTCCATGTACCATATGGAAATAAAAAATTGACTTTGACAAATTTGACAGAGGTTTTAAATTTAAAAAAAAAAAAAAAATTCTTTTTATTTTTTAATTTGACAGAGTTAAAATCCCATCCACGTCTCATATGCAAAAAGCAGGCGAGCTATGACCAGTAGCAAAGATGACATGAAAATACCCAGCATGCACCCTACTATGGAGAGAGATGGGCTCCGCCAGGTTCAACTTGTGTTACGATACACTCACTGCCTGAAGAATTCAGTGCAGTGTCCCCAACAACTCCTCAAGGAGTCACGGGAGAAGTCAGGTTTATTTTTGTGGACATCTCCACGTCTCCCTGGTTCAGTTTGTCTCTTTCAGCTCACATGTTCTTTTTCGTTCCTCAGCTAGAGCTCCGAGGTTTACCAATGATGAAATTTTGCGTACACGACCGTTTTCTTGCCCACCAAAAAGGTATCTGCATTCCGACTTCGGGGATGTATTCTGGGTATGTTTGTGTTTCTGTAACCCACCGAGAGCTGATATGAATTACTGGATCTTTAACGTGCATATTAAAAAAAATTTTGATCTTCTACATTTGTATTTACACGAAGAGAATAAAGGCACTGACAGGTTTGCGCTTGAAGTCGACCTGGGAGATCGTTAACAAATCCCTACCCTTGATTCACCAGACGCCTCCGAGATTCGAACCCACGACTTCATGGATCTTTTGGGATTGAAGCAGCTCAGATCTGAAGCCTGCCTGTCTGACTTGTTTCAACACTGTTTTCAGAGCCCTGGCCCGGCCCAAGGCAAGAATAACACGTCTTTATTTATTTATTTATTTATTTTATACCACTTTATGTCACAGCAGATTTCTCTGCGTGAAATTCGGGCTGCTTTCCCCGGGAGGAGCACGTCGCGTCGCCACAAGTACAGCGCCTACTCATTATTTTAAAAAATATTTTCCCTGTCTGCAACTGTATGTTTCCCTATCAGAGTGGCTTTTTACTACAGAATTTTGCCAGGGACAACTCCCATGTTTCCGTGGGTTCTTTTACGTGCGCCAAACAATGTGTAACACACGGGACCTCCGGTTTATCGTCTCACCCAAAAGACTAGCGCCCAGACCACCACTCATGGTGTAATGGATGGGGGAACAGTTTTGGGCCCAAACGGGATTCGAACCACCGCACACTCCGACCCGGACTTTTCGCTTTCTAGGCAGACAAGGCGCGTTACCTCCCAGACCACCCCTGGACTGCTGCTGTGAGGCCACCAGCCAGAGAACACTGTGCTTAGCCGCTGAGATCATTCTGTCCGTGTGGATCTCCGTTATTAAAACTGAGCAAATTCATAGTTAAGAGTAAAGTTGCATAATATTAATGAACAGGCTGACTGTATTTTTTGTTTATATTTCTGTGGAATTCTGTGTATGAAAGTATTCTGTTAATGCAAATTTATATGTATATATATATATATATATATATATATATATATATATATATATATATATATATATATATATATATATAAAAATCTATCTATCTGTCTGTGTGTGTGTGTGTGTGTGTGTGTGTGTGTGTGTGTGTGTGTGTGTGTGTGTGTGTGTGTGTGTGTGTGTGTGTGTGTTGTGTGTGTGTGTTACAGTTGATTTTGTTTTCTGAAATCCTCCATGCCCCAAGAAGCGGGTCAAAGGCGAATTAAATCTTGAATCTTGAGAAGTGGGTGTGACTAGTCCACAACAACAACACAAAAAAAGACAGAAGACAGACAGCAGGATGAGCAGCAGGGACCTGTGTGTGTTCCGGGGCACCAACCTGGTGGTGGTGTTGCTGATCGTGCTCTTCGCCATCTCCTCCTGGGTGGACATCAACGGCATGTTTGTGGAGCTGCCCATCCTGACCCAGAAACTGCCTGAGGGCTGGAACCTGCCCTCCTACATGGCGGTCACCATTCAGGTCAGACACTGCCTGCCTGGCTAGCTGGCTGTGATGTGATGTGATGTGGTGTGGTGTGGTGTGGCTGGCGTTTTCAGCTTGAATGTTGTTTTTTTTTGCTGGGGGTGGGGTAGGAATGTGTGTGTGTGTGTGTGTGTGTGTGTGTGTGTGTGTGTGTGTGTGTGTGTGTGTGTGTGTGTGTGTGTGTGTGTGTGTGTGTGTGTGTGAAAGTCAAAGTCAAAGTCAAAGTCAAACTTTTATTTCCAGATGTATGTATGTATGTATGTATGTGTGTGTGTGTGTGTGTCTGTGTGTCTGTGTGTCTGTGTGTCTGTGTGTGTCTGTGTGTGTTTTGTATTTTGTGTCACAGCAGATTTCTCTGCGTGAAATTCGGGCTGCTCTCCCCGGGGAGAGCACGTTACCACAAGTGCAGCGCCTACCCATTTTTTTTCTTTTTCCTGCATGCAACTGTATTTGTTTCCCTGTGTGTGTGTGTGTGTGTGTGTGTGTGTGTGTGTGTGTGTGTGTGTGTGTGTGTGTGTGTGTGTGTGTGTGCGCGTGTGTGTGTGTATGTGTGTGCTCTTTTCCCTACCAAATTCTTTTTTTTTCTTTCCTGTTATCCCAATAGAGATATGAAGGATTTTTTAATATAATGTTAAAAGGAATAAAATCGTAGCCGAACAACATACACGCACCATGTTACTAGATATTTGAATACAAAACCATAGAACAACAATGTGTCTGTTTACATAATTTCGGATTCTTTGGACATGGTTTACCAGTTATTTCCGATAGTATTATAGTCATTTTGATGTCATTGAGCAGGTTCTTATTTGATGAAGAAAAAAGTGTTTTTAACTCTCATTGTCCTACATCATTATTTACCCACGCATTCCTATAATGCTGGTCTTTCAGATCCACAATCATCCACTTAACGAAAACCATAAGATAAGTAATAAACACTATCTTTTAACCAAAGTACAACTATGTGGTAAGTTACTTAGATTGAGCCCATCTTCTGGTGCATTAAGCTTGAAAACAATGCTTCTGACTACACAGATCTCTCATACCTCATAGAGAGAGTGCTGATGTTTTTGTTCTTTAAAAAGAGTCTGTAAGACCCACTAGATAGAAATGGGATGCATCAAAATATTTGACTTTGATATGTTAATTTGCATTGATACTTTGAGTCTGAATGCAGCTACTTGTGAAGCTAAAACAGGGATGTCTCAAAGCAGCATTTTCAAAAAATAGCAAAAATGATTATGAAGTCGAGGATGAGACATTATCAATCCCATCTTATAAATTGGTAATTGGTAAAAGGGCTCAATTAATTGGTTTGCTCCTCTCTGCCACTCAGCACACACACGGAGAAGTCTTTACACCTCATCCTCCCCAGCGCACACCAAAAACATTTCAAAACGTGAGAGGAGAATCACGCCTGATGATAACGAACAGCATCAAACACTGCTAACAAATGTATATAATATAAACGGGGATGGGAAATAAAAGAGAGGTTAAAAAAAAACACACACACAGGAGTCTTGACACATAACGTACGAACAACGCTGTCTGTATTCTTGTGTGACAGTTCGCCAACATCGCCCCCTTTGTCTACACAGTGGTGCGCACGGCATGCCCCACCCGGCCCCTGGAGATACCGACCAGCTACGCCATCATCACGGTGGGCGCCCTGTCCTGTTTTCTGCTGGTGTTTTTCTGGGACGCCACAGCGGTGGTGGGGGGCGGGCTGCACAGCGTGGGGCTGCTCTCCCTGCAGTTCTTCCTGGCTCTGGTCGACTGCACCTCCTCCGTGGCCTACCTCACCTTCATGGGTGCCTTCCCACGCCAGTACATGCCGGCCTTTTACGTGGGGGAAGGCTTTGGGGGACTGCTGCCCAGTCTGATGGCTCTGGCTCAGGGAGCCGGCAAAATGCGCTGCGTGAATCAGACGGTGATGGAAAACGTGACGGTGGATGGGGTGTCCACTGTGCAGCCGTCCTTTGCGGTGTATCCCCAGTACGAAACCCCGGCCTTTTCTGTGGAGGTGTTCTTCGTGTTCCTCTTCTGCATGCTGGTGGTCAGTGGCGTGTCCTTCACGCTGCTCAACTTCTGGCCCTACGTGAAGAAGGAGAAGATCGACCTGGAGTGGGTCAGGAGGAAGAGGACGCCATCTCCACAGCGGATCGAGCCTTCCTCTCTGGCTGTTTCCTGTGATCCTGATTCTCCAGAAAAGGAGTGCAGGTAAGAAAAATAAATGTTACTGTATTAACAGCATGTCGAATGGGAATAAGAGATTTTACAGGGAGCTGAGAGTTATTGACTCCCTCCTCCCCCCCCCCCCCCTCTCCTGCTCTTTCTAGTGGGGGACCAGTGGTCTTCCTGAGTAAAAAAATATTCGCATTCGCATTTGCATTCTCTAGTGGGGGGTGGGTGGGGCTTTCTGCTATCTTCATAGGGTGGGATAGCCTAGTGATTAGAGCATGGCGCTTGTGGTTTGGTACCTTGGGATTGGGTCGCCACTGAGAGGCCAGTTCCAGGGGATTTTTGTCCTGCAGTTAACATCAGAACTGGTTCCACTCTCCCGAAAGACTTTCGGATGAAATTACCAACTAAGGCTCCATGTGCGAATGCACGCAGACCATCTTGCGCACATGTTAAACCTGTTTTATCTTTTGGAAGAGTAGGTCATTAGTGCCAGTAAGATCGGATGACAAGATTTTTTTTTAATGTATGCACGCTGGTGTTGTGTTTAGACATTATCCCTGGAGTCAGAATGCAGCTACCTTAATGGTAAGCAAAAATTGGTGGCATACACAAAAATATCACCATTTGTAAACCTTGGAGCTCTACCAAGAAAAAAAGTCATCTTCTGTGAATCTGAACTGTTGCTAGTGTGCTGCCACATTATACTGGCACATACACTACTAAACATGTATCTGCTCTGGAACCATAGTTTTCATGGTCACAAAAAACGGGATCCACGTATGGTCTCAGCTAACAATTAAGACATTTGTTGCAAATGCAAGATGGCAGTCAACATAACCTTCTAATAATTTTGGGGTTTCCATTTGTGGAAGGGTTGGAGGTGATGCTGCAGCTCGTGGGTCTATTACAAGGCGAACTAGCTGAAGACTTTTCCCATTGAACATGGTGCCCAAAATGGCTTTAATGTTTTTCTAATTGTTGAATAATACTCTGTAAATCACGTCAATGGCTTTGATACTGTCCAGTCATTTTTAATGCAGAGCACTGATAAGTCTCATCTGTCACTCAGCTGCCCCAGCTTTTTTGTTGATCTTTACCTAATCTCTCTCACTTTTCAGATGACGCAGGTACTGCAAACATCATAGAAAAAAGAATTATGACTAAAAAAATAATAAAGTCCTTCAAAATATGCGCCTGTCACAGATTGCAAGAACTCACATCTACTGAAGACTTTCAGTCAGCACGCCTGGAAATTCATTCCCAAAGCCAGTTACTCCGCGATCCTGCTGAATGCGACAGCAAAGACGACACGTTAGCCCGCTGCAAGATGTTGGATGAGGATGAAACGTCTGTTTCGCATAAACTGCTTCCAAAATGGCAGTATGCGACCCTACTGCTGCTAACAGCCTGGGTCAACGGATTGGCCAATGGGCTGCTGCCTTCTATACAGACCTATGCCTGTTTACCCTACGGCATTGATGTGAGTGTACCTTTTTTATCATCGTGGTTTGTTAAAACATTATGGTACTATTCCTTACTCCTCTTCCTGCATGCCGTGTATGGTACCATGGAAATTGCTTAAAACTGTGTGATAAGTTTCCTATCACCCACAAAACTTACCATTTATTGTTTGACACTATATGACTGTTTTACTGCCCAGACCTACTGTGTGCTGTTTAAGACAGTATGATTCTGGTTTTTATACCTGGGCCAGATCTGTTATTTACTCGAATGATGGAAACCTGTGTCATTCTTTCCTGTTCCGTCCATTGGATCTATTTTCTAGTTTGATGACCAAACGACATTCTTATTTCTTTACCAAACTCCCCCTCAGACCCACCTTCTAATTTCTCTTTCAAAGTTGGGTAGTTCTTTTATCTATCCCCTAGAGTTGATTGTTTGCAGTGGTGTTATTCAGTTCTGTGCCTTATTCAATTAAGTTTTCTAGTTTCTATTTAGAAACCTGTCTGTTTTTTTGTAAAAGCTATCACCTCATTGATAGAGACTGTATGATATCATGTATACTCTCCGCCTTCTGACGTCCTATCTTATTTGTCGATAATCGATAGAAGATTCTGGGGATTTTTGTTTAACTGCAGGGGACCTTCTATCTAGTTTACTGTTTGTACTAGATCTGTATGATTCTCTTTTGTAGTGACTTAGTCCTCAAGGTGTGATGGGGGAGATGACATTGGTGATGTGTGTGGCAAGGCAAAAGGCCTGAGGGAGTGTTTTGCTATTGGCATGGAGTGTGCTTGAGATGCCAGCAACCCATTGCTGACAAGATATTCCCATTCTAACTTCAGGGCCCTACCTACTCTTTTGGCGCTGTAGGCTTGCAGAGCTGAGGATCATTCCTTCATTAACCATCTGTTCAGCATCTCCTTCATTGTACAGCCCAGTCTGATCCTGTTTTCCATCCCCATCAAATTCAAACTTATTGTTTGAACCTGCAGCAGTTCTGTTTGATATCTCCTTTTACACATAATATCCAGTTTATTCTTGTAAGTATTATGGTTCCCTGTTGTATGTGCTTTCGATTCTTTACTTTTTGATTGAAACCATGTGATTCTTTTTCATATCCCTTTTCAGCATGCTACCATATTTATTATTCGAACCTCTGTGATTCTGTTCCTTGACTTTTGTTAGAAAAAGTACCCTTTTACTGATGTACTGTTTAAAAAAGATTGTGAAACTCATTTCTGTTTCATACGCCATTTGAGCGTGTTAATTCGTTTATAATTTGAAGCTGTATGATTCTGTTTTATACTCCATTTGAGCATGCTAATTCCTTTATTATTTGAATCTGTATGATTCTGTTTTGTACCCCTTTCGGCGTTCTAATTCGTTTATTATTTCTATTATTTCTATTATTTATTTTCTTTCTTTATTTTATTTATTTTCTAAAATCAGTTCCTTCAAAACAAATGTTTAAGAAACTTTTGAAGAAACATCTGATGGACAAATTATAAGCCCACCCCTTATGCTTGACACATTTGGCTGCTTTGTTGTTATTCATACCCATGTTACTTTGTATTTCTATTATTTTGTATGTATGACTTGAGTATGTTACTGTTTTGAGTTGTTGTGAGATTCTGTTTGGATGAAAATCCTCATTTTATTTTAGTTTTCAACCAAGGTTGATATTTGTATTTGATTGTTTTAGAAGTCAATTTTCTTGATTTTTTTGCGAGGGCAGGATGAAAAAAAGTTGTGTAAACTTAATCTTTTACCCTCAATAAAGATCATTTTGACTTGACTTGACTTGACTTGATTATTTCAATCTGTATGATTCTGTTTTATACCCCTATATTTTTATTTTTACGTGGTTTTTGTTCTTATATATGGCTTGTAACCCACTGGAATTTCTCTGTTTTAGAGATAATAAAGTATTTAGATTTTTTTAATGTTTAATTTTGAAATTTTTTTGAAGTTTTGTTGTTGTTGAATTTTTATCAGCCCGCCGATTTGTTATTTATTATTTGAACCTGTGTGATTCTGTTTCATAGCCTTTTTCAGGTGACTCTTTATCATTTGTACCTGCATGATTCTGTTTTATACCCCCTCAGGCGTACCACCTGGCAGTGACGCTATCGACCATTGCCAACCCTGTGGCGTGCTGCTGTCTGTTCTTCCTGCAGGCCCGCAGTCTGTGCTCGGTGTCTGTGCTGTCTGTGCTCAGCTCTCTGCTGGCCGCCTACGTCTTGAGCACCGCCGTCCTCAGTCCTTCCCCTCCCCTCATCCATCACGCTCTGGGCCCGGCCTCTGTGGTCAGTCTGTGTGTGTGTGTGTGTGTGGTGGTGGGGGGGGGGGGGGGGGGGTTGTGGTGTGTGTGTGTGTGTGTGTGTGTGTGTGTGTGTGTGTGTGTGTGTGTGTGTGTGTGTGTGTGTGTGTGTGTGTGTGTGTGTGTTAGTGTGTGTGTGCGTGTGTGTGTGTGTGTATGTATGTGTGTGTGTGTGTGTGTGTGTTGTGTGTGTTAGTGTGTGTGTGTGTGTGTGTGTTTTGTGTGTGTGTGTGTGTGTGTGTGTGTGTGTGTGTGTGTGTGTGTGTGTGTGTGTATGTATGTGTGTGTATTTTATTATTTTAAAATTTTATTCTTTTATATCGAGGATAATGGAATTAGCACTCATGCGCTTTTTTTCATCCATCTCCCCCCCCCCCCCCACCTCCAGTTCACCAAGCTGTAAATGGGTTCCTGCCCTCTTTAGGGTCGGGGAAAGTAAAGCAGCGAGGGAGAGGAGATGGGCGCCGCCATCAATATCCTGGCCCCTAGAGAAGCTGAGGTCTCTGACGCCTCGCTCCCCTATGACCGCCTAGGTTATGGGACACCTTTACCTTTGCCTTTTTTTTTTTATAGTGCAAATTACCTGCTCAACGATGCAGGTGTTTGGTTCCCCCCAAGCCCAGTTGGGGCAGGGGTATTATAATCGGAAGCGTAGAGTACAACCCTGCCAAAGGATCTCAAAGGACACGCACTTCTGTTGCGGCATTACGACTTTACCCACATCACCAGGGATTATTACGACTTTACCCACATCACCAGTGATTATTACGACTTTACCCACATCACCAAAGATTATTACGACTTTCCCTACATCACCAGGGATTATTACGACTTTACCCACATCACCAGTGATTATTACGACTTTACCCACATCACCAAAGATTATTACGACTTTCCCCACATCACCAGGGATTATTACGACTTTACCCACATCACCAGTGATTATTACGACTTTACCCACATCACCAAAGATTATTACGACTTTCCCTACATCACCAGGGATTATTACGACTTTACCCACATCACCAGGGATTATTACGACTTTACCCACATCACCAGTGATTATTACGACTTTACTCACATCACCAGTGATTATTACGACTTTACCCACATCACCAGTGATTATTACGACTTTACCCACATCACCAGTGATTATTACGACTTTATCCACATCACCAGTGATTATTACGACTTTACCCACATCACCAGTGATTATTACGACTTTACCCACATCACTAATGATTATTATGACTTTACCCACATCACCAGTGATTATTACGACTTTACCCACATCACCAGTGGTTATTACGACTTTACCCACATCACCAATGATTATTATGACTTTACCCACATCACCAATGATTATTACGACTTTACCCACATCACCAGTGGTTATTACGACTTTACCCACATCACCAGTGATTATTACGACTTTACCCACATCACCAGTGATTATTACGACTTTACCCACATCACCAATGATTATTACGACTTCACCCACATCACCAGTGATTATTACGACTTCACCCACATCACCAGGGATTATTACGACTTCACCCACATCACCAGTGATTATTACGACTTCACCCACATCACCAGTGATTATTACGACTTCACCCACATCACCAGTGATTATTACGACTTCACCCACATCACCAGTGATTATTACGACTTTACCCACATCACCAGTGATTATTACGACTTCACCCACACCAACAGTGATTATTACGACTTTACCCACACCAACAGTGATTATTACGACTTTACCCACATCACCAGTGATTATTCTGCTTGAAAAGAAAATCGTCTCTGACTCGATGATGCCGGTCTTGTTGTTCTGGTGCTCTGGTCACGTCACTCCTAGCGGCTCTCTTACCAAGACCAACCTACAGGGGACATTTATTTATTTATTTATCTATTTATTTATTTATTTATCTATTTATTTATTTATTTATTTATTTCATTCTTTTATATCGAGGATAATGGGATAAGCACTCATGTGCTTTTTTTTTTTTTTTTTACATCCAGTACCCGTGTGTATGCAATTTTGTAAATATTGTCATCTGTTCCCACCGGCACACAATGGCCTACTCTTACGAAAAGCGGAACAGGATTTAACGTGTGCAGGAGGAGGGACAAAGACGAGGGGGTGGGGGGTGGGGGGTGGGGGTGGCAGACAAATAAAGAACTGGATGCAGAACATCAAAGACTGGACCCACCTTGACATTGCTGTGTTACTGCCATAGGCTGAAGAACAGACCCACCTGGAGAAAAAAAAAATTGCTGATTGACGTAAACTATGTATCCCTCGTGTTCCCCTGACGACCATCTATGGTCAAGGGGCGGTTTGACTGATGATTGATTGATAGATTGATGGATTGATTGATTGATTGGTTGATGATTGATTGATTGATGGATGGATGGATGGATGGATTGATTGATGGATGGATGGATGGATGGATTGATTGATTGATTGATTGATCAATACACGTCATGTGCAGGTGGCAGCCTGTGTGTTGACGGTTTTCTTCCTGACCTACACAAGGATCTGCATGGCCTCTATCCTGAGGGAGGAGGGGCGTCGAGCCTTGCTGTGGTGTGGGGCCTTCACTCAGGTGAGAGAGAGAGAGAGAGAGAGAGAGAGAGAGAGAGAGAGAGAGAGAGAGAGAGAGAGAGAGAGAGAGAGAGAGAGAGAGAGAGAGAGAGAGAGAGACAGACAGACAGACAGACAGACAGACAGACAGACAGACAGACAGACAGACAGACAGACAGACAGAGACAGAGAGAGGGAGGGAGAGAGAGAGAGAGAGAGAGAGAGGGAGAGAGAGAGAGACAGAGAGAGGAGGGAGGGAGAGAGAGAGAGAGAGAGAGGAGGGAGAGAGAGAGAGAGAGAGAGAGAGAGAGAGAGAGAGAGAGAGAGACAGACAGACAGACAGACAGACAGACAGACAGACAGACAGAGGGAGAGACAGACAGATAGAGACAGACAGAGAGAGACAGAGACAGACAGATAGACAGACAGACAGACAGACAGAGATCATATCAAATCAAATTCTTTTATTTCGAGGATAATGAATAAGCACCCATGTGCTTTTATTACATCCAGTCCAAGAGACAGACAGACAAGACAGACAAAGATAGAGTAATTTATTGTGGTAAGCGTTGAAGCCCATTCACAAGAAGGCAGTGTGTGTGTCTGTGTGTGTGTGTGTTGGGGGGGGGGGCGGGTGCCCCCACGCGCGCTTGTATGATAGAAGTGTGTGTGCCGCCCACCCCACGAGAGTATGCATGCATGTGTGTATGCTTGTTTAAGGTTAAAAAAAAGAGTATTGTTTCAATTCATTTTTATTATTATTATTTTTTTAATTTTTAAAAAAATTATTCGTTTATGTCGAGGATAATGGGATAAGAACTCGTGTGCTTTTTTTCATCCAGTCCCCAGTCATCCAGTATTGATGTTTGTCTGCATTTCTAGGTGGGGTCACTGATCGGGGCTTTGGTCAGCTTCGTCCTGGTCAACACGTATTCCTTGTTTCACAGCGCCAGTCTGTGTGGCTGAAGGCTGCTGGACAGGACACGGGGAAGGAAGAATCGGCTGTGTTCTGTCAGACTTGTGCCTGCTGGCTATGGTTAGCACCATGGATTATGGGCTGGGAGGTCTGTGGCTGTTGTGGTTAGCACCATGGATTATGGGTTGGGAGGTCTGTGGCTGCTGTGGTTTGCGCCATGGATTATGGGCTGGGAGGTCTGTGGCTGCTGTGGTTAGCGCCATGGATGGATTATGGGCTGGGAGGTCTGTGGCTGTTGTGGTTAGCGCCATGGATGGATTATGGGCTGGGAGGTCTGTGGCTGTTGTGGTTAGCGCCATGGTCTATGGGCTGGGAAGTCTGTGGCTGTTGTGGTTAGCGCCATGGATTATGGGCTGGGAGGTCTGTGGCTGTTGTGGTTAGCGCCATGGATTATGGGCTGGGAGGTCTGTGGCTGTTGTGGTTAGTGCCATGGATGGATTATGGGCTGGGAGGTCTGTGGCTGTTGTGGTTAGCGCCATGGATGGATTATGGGCTGGGAGGTCTGTGGCTGTTGTGGTTAGCGCCATGGATGGATTATGGGCTGGGAGGTCTGTGGCTGTTGTGGTTAGCGCCATGGTCTATGGGCTGGGAGGTCTGTGGCTGCTGTGCAATGGATTGTAGGTTGATAATCCTCTGGCTGCAGGGGTTAATTCCATGGCCTGTAGGCTGATAGTCCTCTGGCTGCAGGGGTAAATTCCATGGCCTGTAGGCTGATAGTCCTCTGGCTGCAGGGGTTAATTCCATGGACTGTAGGCTGATAGTCCTCTGGCTGCAGGGGTAAATTCCATGGCCTGTAGGCTGAAAGTCCTCTGGCTGCAGGGGTTAATTCCATGGCCTGTAGGTTGATAGTCCTCTGGCTGCAGGGGTTAATTCCATGGACTGTAGGCTGATAGTCCTCTGGCTGCAGGGGTTAATTCCATGGCCTGTAGGCTGGCAGATATGTGGCTTGAGCCTTCTAGGAGAAACAGTGTACTTTCAGGGCAAGTTTGAGGCTCCCTCTGGTCTCCAGGATCTAGAATACTTTTTTTCAGACTCTACCCAGTTATGAGAGAGCTCTGAAAATTATGGAAAGAGGCGTTTGTTGCTGGGCGTTCCCCAGCTTAACATCCTGGGGTGGATTTACTTAGAATATGCGCCCATGTCTCCATCACCCCAGCCTGGATGAAACAGTGAAACAGTGAAGTACACACAGGATGAGGAGTTTGAGTGTGCAGCAGATTTTCAAATACTTGGCCATAATTCATAGGCAACATCGCTCCAACTTCTGAGGATTTTTATTTTTTGTTCTCCTTTTAAAAGGAGAGTGCAGGTTGTTGTGCTAAAAGCTTGCCCTGACCGGAGGCAAGATCAACATTGCATTTTAAAGCATAACAAAGTTTTCATGTAGGCCTTGGTATTAAGCGTACATCAACAACTGACACAGCCGTGGATTGGGGTCATTTAGGAGGTTTTTTCCCCCAGTTCCTGGGATAGTGCTCCAAGGTTCACCATTGGTGAGATTTTTTGGGAATGCGACTGTTCTTCCCACTCCATTTAGGTAGCACATTCCCTCTTTGGAGACGGGTGTCTAAACACAAAACCCGTGAGCCTGCGTTTGTGAAATTTTGTCATCCGTTCCTACCGGCATGAAATGGCCTTCTCCTTTGAAAGGCGGCACGGGTTCTGAACGCATGCCGAAACGCTCTGCGTCCATTCGCAAACAGGGCCTCGGTTTACGGTCTCATCCGAAGGACTTTGACATTCAGTTCGATTTTCTCGACAAACTGCGAAGAAAGGGCAAGGCTGGAAATCGAATCCAGGACCTTACGATTTATCTGTTAAGTAGGTGAGTGTCTTAACCATCCTGCCACCTGAGGGTATATGTCATATCCTGACTAAGCTATCTCTGGGGCCATTCGCGACAGCTTTGCAGGAGATGTCCGGCTCCTGCTGAATATATATATATATATTATATATATATATATATATATATATATATATATATATATATATATGTATAGTTGTTATTCCTCGCTAGAGCCCAAGGTTCACCAATGGTGAGGTTTGTGAATGCAATATGTTTTTTGCCCACCATAAAGATAGCTGCATTCTGACTTCGGGGAGTAGCCCATATAATTTATGTCATCCGAGTAAAAGAGAACATGAAGTAAGTCATTTACAAAAAAAAAAATATAGAAACAACATACTGTCATGAGTCCTCCATACTGTGTTTCGGCCTGTTTTCAAAACTAGCCGGTGTTTTTGGAGTCATGGTCAAAGAAGTCTTCACATTTTATTTGGAATACATTCCTAACTATTTATAGTGTGAATATGTAGCCTTTCTTCCATGTCGCTGTTGTTGTTGTGTTGTTGTTGTTGATGATGATGAAGTGTTGCTGGTGACGTTGTTTGAAACGAAAGTTTAGTAACTATGGTGATTTTGAAAGTTGTCATAACAGTTGGCTTGATACAATCTGTCTGACTTTTTTTTTTTTTTTTTTTTAGATACAGAGCAGCACTGAAAATGTCAGAATACCGTTCATTAAAACCTGGGGGGAGAACCCCCCATTTTTGATTCACTAGACACTGCGTGCTGCCAAGATTCGAACCCACGACGTCAGGGACCCACGGGATGAAAATGAAACACTATATCCACTTGGCTACAGCGTCTCTGGTGTGTTCATGTTTTATTCCAAAGGCTGTGTACAGTAACCCCTCATTTTTTTTTGTTCTCCTGCTAAAGGACAGAGATTCACAAATGGTGAGATTTTGAGAATGCAACGGTTTTGACCAACCATTCAGGTTAACGCATTCCGACTTCAGGGATGATGGCTAAACACGACACACGTGACCATGCGTTTAAAAAAATAAAGATTTTGTCATCCTTCCAACCTGCACGAAATGGCCTATTCTTCAGAAAGGCGGAACAGATTTTTAATGAGCGCGCAAGATGTTCTGCGTACGTTCGCACACGAGTTTGCCTCCAGTTATAGTCTCATCCGAAGGGCTTTTTGGGGGGGGGGGGGGGAGTTGAGTGAGTACTGATGTGTTAAAAGTTAAGGGTAAAATCCCCTAAAACGTACATTTCCCTGGTGGTTCGATCTCTGACCCTGATTTCACAAGCGCAAACGCTCTGACCACTAGACTATCCCGCCCCCCTTAATCCCGCATTGATAATGTGCGTGATTGTTTTCTTTTCATGCCGTTTGTCATACAGTGATTGAATTATTGATACACAGAGTTTCTCATGCATCAGATGTAGATCACATGAAGTTGTAAATAAATCGTGTATAAATGTGAATGTATGAAATAAATATACGTGATGAAAGTGTGTGTGTGTGTGTGTGTGTGTGTGTGTGTGTGTGTGTGTGTGTGTGTGTGTGTGTGTGTGTGTGTGTGTGTGTGTGTGTGTGTGTGTACACGCTCGCGCGAATATATGTGTGTATGTATGTTTGTTTGCTATATGCACGTGCGTGTATGTGTGTGTACACGCTCGCGCGCGTATGTATGTGTATGTATGTACGTGTGTTATATGTACGTGCGTGTTTGTGCGTGTGTGCTCACACGCGTACGTTTGTGTGTGTGTGTGTGTGTGTGTGTGTGTGTGTGTGTGTGTGTGTGTGTGTGTGTGTGTGTGTGTGTGTTTTGTATCATTGCTTCAAAACTGTAGTTTATTCATTAAAAAAAAAAGTAGACAGGGGTGTGGTTCATGTCACCACAAACTCTCGTTTTCATTATTGTGCTCTCTCTCTCTCTCTCTCTCTCTCTCTCTCTCTCTCTCTCTCTCTCTCTCTCTCTCTCTCTCTCTCTCTCTCTCTCTCTCTTCTCTCTCTGTGTGTGTTCTCCTTCAAACTGATCAGGATCATGATTGTATGAGGTAACTACCTGAATTGTATTCTAATTATCGTTTTATTGCATTGTGCTCTATTGTATTGTGTTGTATTGTGTTGTTTGTTTCATATTCTGTGTTGCATTGTCGTTTGGATGAGACTATAAACCGAGATTCTGTGTGGGAAAGCGCGCAGTAGATCTTGTGTACACGTTAAAAACCCGTTCCACCTTTTGGAAGAGCAGGCCACTGGGTCCGGTAAGAGCGGATGACAACAAAATAAAACACAAGTATTCAACTGACGGATGCGTGCTACTCGTTGGTATTGGATTGAATTGTACAGTATTGTTTTCCATTGTATTGTAGGCTATACCACTAAATGTCACGGCAGATTTCTCTGCGTGAAATTCGGGCGTCTCTCCTCTACTAAGACTTACGATGTGACGCGTTTGATGCGAATCAGTGTCCAGTGATGTAATGTGCATGAGGTAACTGTCCCTCAGTACAACAGTCCGCCTGGTGCAGACTTTGATCTCATACCCCCACCCCCTCAACCACCACCATCGCCCACCCCCTTTCCTACAGCCCCCCCATCATGTACTGCTGTAACAACCACTGGAAAGTAAACAGGCAGTGTTACACAAACACACACACACATACACACACACGCAAGCATGCGCGTGCGCACACACACATACACCATACACCACACATACACACACATGCGCGCACGGGCAACACACACACATATACACACGCCATACACCCCCCCCCACACACACACACACATACGCACACACATACACACATATACACACACCTGCGCTATACACCACACACACACACACACACACACACACACACACACACACACACACACACACACACACACACGCGCGCGCGCACACACACAAACCACACACAACCACACACACACATACATACACGCATGCTCACGCACACACACATACATACACGCACGCTCACACACACACACACACACACACACACACACACACACACACAACCACACACACACGGCATAGGCATGCACCTACACCACAGGCAAACACACAAACACACACACCATACACACACTGGCACACACACAATTTACAAAACTGCATACACACGGGGACTGGATGTAAAAAAATAAAGCACACAAGTGCTTATTCCATTATTCTTGAAATAAAAGAATAATAACAAAAAATAAAATAAAAATAATAAATCACACACACATACATGCACACACACACAAACTTCACACACACACACACACACACACACACACACACACACACACACACACACACACACACACACACACACACACACACACACACAAGCAATTGTGCTGCTTATGCAATGTACCTTCTGGAAATAAGAGTTTGACTTTGACTTGACTGTGAGACACACACACACACACACACACACACACACACACACACACATGACCTTTGAGTTCAAACCCACCTAATCTGATTGTATTGTCATAAAGAAAGTCCCTCCCCCTCTCCCCCCACCCCAGTGGACCGCCTGCTCTAGCCACTATCATCCCTATGGGCAGTGGCCCGGTCAGCCCATTGTCATGTCTTGTGGTAGGCGGGTACTGGGCTACAGGCCTTATTAGGGGTGCATTGTTTCTGTTCATGTAAGAGAAACCAACTTTCCTATGGTATATATCACTTTAAGTCACAGCAGAATTCTTTGTGTGCAATTTTGATATGCTCTCCCCAGGGAGGACATGTGGCCACAATGGCAGTCCCAGCTATTTTGTTTACATTGATAAAGTTCACTTTGTGATGGTTTGTCATTCAAACTGGAAAGGCTCGGTCAATTCAACAGCGTTGAAACACACCGCAGTGAGGGCCAATTTAACAGTGTGTTCTCTGTGTACAACACCCCTAACACACCCCTCACTGTGGTACAAGTGACTAAATGAATGACACACTGATTGTCCTGTCAAGAACTTGCTCTCACTTTTGCCATTTTTTTTTGGACTGGTCACAAGTTTTAATAAGAATGCTGTGTTTGGACATTTATTCTATGAAAAAAAGTTGGGTGGATTAAGAGAATAGTCATCGTTTCAGGGCTGGTTTGTGGAGAATACAGTCTCAAAAAATGGGACACCTCTGCTGGATTCTGATATAACCTTACTAAACAAGAGTCATTGTCACATTCAGAATGCTGAGTCAGCAAGTGATTGAAGTAAAGTGTGTGGGAGAATAGGGGCGTGTTAGCCTGTGTAGTGAACGGGTTTGGAGCACTGAGACAACCCCTACAGTGTACAGATATTGAAAGAAAGACCTTTGTGACTCAGAATCAGAGTTCTATTGAAAAACCTTCAACAACTTCAACCCTTCAGCTGTCTTTCTTAGGGAAGAAGGTAGGTGGCTTCATTTCTATTATTTTTTTTAAAAAACTTTAGTCTTCTTTGGTTAGGAGTGTTTTGGACCATGGCTTTTTTATGTTTGGTTGGTTAGATTTTGTTGTTGTTTTGTTGTTGTTGTTGTGTTTCCTGAGGTTGGGGTGGGGGTAAGGTTGTTGTTTTCTTGTCTGTTTTATTTTTGCCTCTCTCTCTCTCTCTCTCTCTGTCTCTGTCTCTCTCTCTCTATCTCTATCTCTCTCTCTGTCTCTGTCTGTCTGTCTGTCTGTCTGTCTGTCTGTCTGTCTGTCTGTCCTCTCTCTCTCTCTCTCTCTCTCTCTCTCTCTCTCTCTCTCTCTGTGTGACTTACTTTTCTACATCAGAGAAAGTACTCATGTTTACCTTAAAAAAACAACAACTGTTAAATGCCAGCCCCAGAACACCAAACCATATGGTTAGTGGTGAAAATGGGGGATACCCTCTCTATGTTCTTTTCTGTCATGCATAAAATATTGGCTACGACATACAAGAGTGAACCAGTCCAGACTCCCTGGTCAGTCCTTTATCATGCTCCTAACCTTAGTGATCAAGGGAGGATGTGTTGGGCATCACACATGCGACACATGTATAAATTTGGATGTGGGTTTGTTTGGGTAAACCAAGATGTGCAAAATGCAATGGGATTCTTATCAAGCAAAGATTGATTGATTATCATTGTCAAAATTGGCACTGCATATTCAAGAAAGCAGTAGGTTTGCTGTTTATCAGAATTTTTAATCTTCTATATCACTGGAATCGTATTTCACTGTTATCACTAACAAACATATCAGAGATGTGCTCATCTGATTTAGAATCTGTGCTCCTAATGTCCGCACTCATAAAATGCTATATATATGTGCTACTTTCAATCGGTGTGAAATGTCCCCTCTGTAATTCTTGTCTGGAAGATGAAGTACACAATTTATTTTACTGTAAATCTCTGAATGATTTGCACAAAAATACATCCCATGTCCTTACAGACAATACCCTTTAGAAATAACATTGAAACTTACAATGCAAGATGACAAAAGCCTTCATGGTTTAGGATAATTCATATGTCATTCCAACAAAGGCATTCTGCTCTAGAATGATGGCTGTATCAAAATACTTAAAGTACTACTCAAGTTGTTTCAGTGTCTAATGCCAGGCTGTGTACAATTTATACCCTAGTTATCAATTCCCTAATCAAGTTTATTTGTTCAATCTTATTTTAACAGATACCACTTTACCCCTCTAATATCCAATCTCGTTATTAACAGATACCCCCTTTCCTCTCAAAGATTCAATCTCGTTATTGACAGATACCCTGTCTGTAAAGTATTCAATCTCCTTATTAACAAATACCCCACCCCTAAAATATTCAATACCCTTATTAACAGATACCCCCACCCTCCCCCTCAAATATCTAATGCTGTTATCAACAAATATCATTCCCCTCAAATATTTAAAAATGCCGTTATCAACAAATACCATTCCCCTCAAATATTTAAAAATGCTGTTATCAACAAATACCATTCCCCTCAAATATTTAAAAATGCCGTTATCAACAAATACCATTCCCCTCAAATATTTAAAAATGCTGTTATCAACAAATACCATTCCCTCAAATATTTAAAAATGCCGTTATCAACAAATATCATTCCCCTCAAATATTTAAAAATGCCGTTATCAACAAATACCATTCCCCTCAAATATTTAAAAATGCCGTTATCAACAGATACCATCCCCCTCAAATATTTTAAATGCCATGTAAATCAACACAACTATATCACACCCCTCAAACATTTAATGCCACTCGAACTTCAAAGTAACAGATGTATACCAGCCCCTCAAATACTACCAGCCTTGAAGATATTAACTGCTCTTGATTGTTTTCTGTAGGTAAATGCTGACACTGGTCACCAAGTGCTTGGGCCAACACCTTCCTGCCTAAAGTAAAGCCTGGACAACGCTCATGGTGTGACCACTGCAGCCACTGTCGTCTGTCGCCAGTGAAGCATGATGGGCAACCTGTTTTCACTATCGGGATTATGGGAGGTATAGACTCTACAGAGGTGTAGATTCTACACACACGCACACACACACAAACCGGGATGGAATAGCCTAGTGGTCAGAACATTGCCCTGGCAATTTGACCACTCGGGTTCGATTCCCCTTCGAGGGGATCTTTCCCCTGGAGTTAACATCAGTGCTGACTCCACTCTCCCCAAAAGTCCTTGGATGAGACTTTCACTCACACACACACACACACACACACACACACACACACACACACACACACACACACACACACACACACACACACAAACAATGAGGGCGGGATATAGCCTTGTGGTCAGAACATTGCTCTCGCAATTTGACGACCCAGGTTCGATTCCCAGTCGAGGGGGATTTTTCCTCTGGAGTTAACATCAGTGCTGACTCCACTCCCCCCAAAAGTCTTTCGGATGAGACTGTAAACCGAGGCCCCGTGTGCGAACGCACGTAGAACATCTTGCGCACACGTTAAATCCTGTTCCGCTTTTCGTAAGAGTAGGCCATCGTGTGCCGGTGGGAACACATGGCATTTACAAAACTACATACACACGGGGACTGGATGTAAAAAAAGCACATGATTGCTTTTTTCCATTTCCTCGATATAAAAGAATAGATAAAATAAATAGATAAACACACGCACATGCCTGTGCGTGCGTGCGCGGGCTTAATTAATTATGTGTGTACCTGTACCTTACCTTTGCTATCTGATAGTGCCCTTTTGGTCTCCATAAAATGAAGAAATTAGAGGCAGGTGGTGTGTTTTGAAAAGACAATTTCATACATTGTGTCAAAAAAGATGCTGATGATTCACGCTGTCAAAGGCTGTGCTGTAGTCTATGAAAGTAATTAAAAGTTCTTCATTCGTGCTTTTAACCTTTTCAATGATGTTTTGGCGCAGGAATAACATGTCTGTTGTTCCTCTGTAGCCTGCCTGACAGTCTGATAGTTCTACTTTTTTGTTTTATCCTATTTAATGGCGGGCATGAACTGTGGCTTACACAAAAATCTCACCATTGGTGAACCTAGGAGCTCTAGCCGTTGAACGACCACAAAATTATGTATAACGCCCGGCCCCATCCCCTGTCACACACAAATAGGACAAAAAAGTGAACTGCAAAATTAGTCATCAGATTGTTCAGGCAGAACAACAACACCGACAATATTTATTATTGTTATCGCTGGCAGACTGAAAACATTTTCTGGACAGTGCACCAGCCTGAATTTTTTTAATAAGATATAAGTGTGGTTGAATCCTTGTTGAGAATAGCACACATTCGTGATTTATCATTATTATTTTTTAATGGACATATTTTAACAGGGGGGAGGGGGAAAGGCAGATAACCTGGTGGTTGGAGTGATGTGCATTGGGTTCGTCATCTGCTGACCTGGTTTCAAATCTCGTTCAAGGTGACTTTTTCCTCCCAAGTTAACATCAGTGCAGACTCCACTCCCCCCCCCCCCCCCCAAAGTCCTTCGATGAGACTATAAACCGACGTCCCGTGTGTAAGCGCACGGAGAACATCTTGCCCACACGTTTAAACCTGTTCCGCTTGTCGGAAGAGTAAGCCATTGTGTGCCGGTGGGTATGGATGACAACAATTACAAAACTGCACACACATGCAGGGACTAGATGTAAAAAAAAGCAAAAATAAGAGCGCACGAGTGCTTATTCCATTATTCTCGATATAAGAGAATAATAATTTTAAAAAGTAATAAATGCTCACTCTTTCTCCACTCCAGAGTATAGTCCCGAGCAGTCAGACCAATGGCCAGGCCATGCCGAACACAGTGCCCTCGCCGAGAAAGCGAAAGACGGAGAAGATGGGGAGGAGGAAGAAGAAAGTTCGTTTCTCAAAAAAAATGGAGGAGATCTTCTTCGGGCGGAAACCTCAATATGACCGCTTTCCCAGAGATGGCGTTATCTGGCCTCTTGGTAAGTTTTAGTTTTTACTATTTAAATTATTTGATTAATTAATTAATTATGTAACAGAGTGCAGATATTTGATCTGCCGCGACTCTACAACTTCTCAGCAACGACAGCACGGTCAAACAGTGGGAATGTGGCCACTAAAAAGAGGCTGCATGAATACTACATTCTACCGCTACGGGCAAAGTGCATGCAACGGACGGCTTTCGACCACCCCCAACAATACAGAACGTTGCCCAATTCACAGGTGTGGCTCTAACGTT
>CM060325.1:50173677-50176177 GCA_030674155.1 Stramonita haemastoma | reverse complement strand
ATACACATCAGTAAATGAATGAGGAGTATAAAGAGAAAGAGCAAAACACAAGTACACAAAGGAAAATTAGTAGTAATAATACATTAAACATGGTTATACATTATTGAGGAAAAAGTAGTGGAGGAAAAAAATGCTGCCACTGAAAGACATTATTCCCTAGAATTTACTTTCATTAAAAATTTTTTTTTAATTGAATCTTTGATAAGTCATTTTCAAAATGACAGAGAAGTTGGTACCTGCACTTGTTTTTCCTCCACTACTTTTCCTCAATTAAACATCATTATACACTGACAGGGCTGATACACCCTGGATGAAAGGCAAATTACTCTGTACTTTTTGAAAGTATACAGATATCTGAGGTGATAAAAGAGAGACAGAGAACAACATGTTAGTGTGATAGGAAACATGAGCCAATGGGACAATAACATCAGTAGGCTATAGGATGGAAGGATTCAGAATAACACTCATTCAAGAACATGAATACAGGAAAAGATAATGAATATCACTCCTCTCTCTCTCTCTCTGTCTGTCTGTCTGTCTGTCTGTCTGTCTGTCTGTCTGTCTGTCTGTCTGTCTGTCTGTCTGTCTGTCTCTGTCTGTCTGTCTCTCTCTCTCTGTCTCTCTGTCTGTCTGTCTGTCTGTCTCTCTCTCTCTCTGTTTCTCTCTCTCTGTATCTGTTTGTTTGTTTGTCTGTCTGTCTGTCTGTCTGTCTGTCTGTCTGTCTGTCTGTCTGTCTGTATGTCTGTCTGTCTGTCTGTCTCTCTCTCTCTCTCTAACAAACCCACAAAAGAATAAAATACACAAATAAATACCACATTAACAAAGATGTGCAATTCACTTGATAACAGTCGTGAGCTGATTAATTTGAATGTCAACCATATCCCCCTTGGACTTTAATGTCCCTGCCCCACTTGCTTTTTTTCTTAAAAAGGTTGCAAACAGATATTCACTAAACACACACACACACACACACACACACACACACACACACACACACACACACACACACACACATATATATATATATATATATATATATATATATATATATATATATATAAATATATATATATATATATATATATATATATATATATATATATATATATATATATATATATATATATATATATATATATATAAAGTTAAAGTCTGTCCCGAGCCTAAGGCTCATCAGGCCGGTGCTTATCCCGGTTTCTGTGGCGCTAAGTGACTGAGAGTCATAGACTCCCCCCTGGATAGGACGCCAGTCTATCGCAGGGTTAACCCCCCAACACAAGGTTGGTACCCCTTTTACACCTGGGTGGGGTGAGAAAATAGCCGTAAAGTGCCTTTTCCAAGGGCACAACGCCATAGCCGACAGCTGGGATCGAACCCGCAACCTTTAGATTACGAGTCCAACGCCCTAACCACTCGACTACCGCGGCGGCATATATATATATATATATATATAAAACTTTTTGTGAAGAGATGTAAAAATTGAAGACCACCAAACTGACCACAACATACACAAAACCATGAGAGATAATGATCCATTTAACATAACAGGAAAGTACATTTAGCATTAATATAGTCATTAATGTGTGACTGATTCAGTTCAAACTGAAAAACAGCAACAACATTCAGAATGATGAATTTCAGAGGGACCAGCCTCTTGGTTAGTAGACAGAACACAATATCAAGGGACAGACAGATAGTGCTGTGCAGACAATAAAATAGGATTACCTCCCTTGTCATTCTCTAATGCAAAAAAGTGACATGTACCTTGAGATGACCTAACTTGCCCTCATCCAAAAAACCCTCAAACCAAACAAGACCTAACAAAAACAACAACCCAACCCTAAATCTCTAATTGGTGATCAGAGATGAAATTTTAAGGATTTTGTTTTTGGCATCTAGGCAAGATTCCACAATGATTTTATGCAGTAATGTATGAATGTCTTTTTAAAAAAAAAACAGTCAGAAGAGGTGTGAGTGTGTGTGTGTGGTTTTGACCTGGCCTTCACTGAATCTCATAATCATAAAAGTGATCATTACTTTCTCTGTTATCTCCACAGGCTGGCCTATGAAGGAAAGGGTCTCTGCACTTTGTCACCACCTAACTTCATGTCTGAACATGAACTAATAGGCAGGAAAATATTTCTGGTGATTAAAAAAACAACAACTGACATGTTCAAATGGGTAGTAATGTTGTGAAAAGCAGGGGGGAAAACTCACCAGGCTGAGGCCATGAAAACTTAATTTTCTTGATCCTACTTTGCTCCCTTTTCTGGCATCTTCTCCAACACTTCAGCTCCTCTGCCTTTGTTGCATTTAATGTTATATCTAACTGCTCCTGTTTCTTTTGTTTTGTTGTTTTGGGAGGGGGGTACTCTACTTTTTTTTTTTTTTATCCAGCTGTGTCCTATATATTTTTATTTTACATAACAATATGGCCATTTTAATTTTGGACAAAGACATGATGTAGCATCTGATTGTATGTTAACACCCTGTGGCCATT
>CM060325.1:50161177-50166177 GCA_030674155.1 Stramonita haemastoma | reverse complement strand
CGGCGTTGGGCTTTTTCTCTGGCAGCCTGAAAACCACAGTGTTCAACAAATACACAACAAACATTTATAACAACAAACACCGAACCAGTACACACACACACAAACGCACGCACGCACGCACGCACGCACGCACACACACACACACACACAACATAAACGCTCGCATACACGCACGCACGCACACGCACACACACACACGCACGCACGCACGCACGCACGCACGCACGCACGCAACCACCCAAACAAACAAACTATTGATATGTATATTATGATATCGGGGCGAGAACGCCTAGTGGTTACTGTGTTTAGCTCACAATCTTATTTCGTTGTCGTCGTCGTCTTCGTTGTTGTTATCGTCGTTATTGTTGTTGTCGTCGTTGTTGTTGTTTTTGTTTTTGTTTATTTCCTCGGCTACAGATCCGAGGTTCACCAATGGTGAAATATTTTACATTTTGACCGTGTTTTTGCCACCATTTAGGTGGCCACATTCCGACTTCAGGGATACTCAGGGATCTGACAGTGTAGGATCAAATCATCTCTGAGACACCTGTTTGAGGAAAGATTTTCTCCTAAAGAATTAAAACATCAGTAGCCACTCCCCCCCCCCCCCCCCCCCTAGTCCTTCAGATGAGACTTTAAACCGAGGTCCCAGTGACTTGACTTATGCCTGTGAATTCCCTTGGGAACATAGGGCTGCAACAACACTCATCCAACGGACTCGGTTCTGGGAGATCCTCTTCAGCTCGGCCCACGTCATTCAGGCTGAAGGTCCCAGTAACCCACGTGTAAAAGCACGCAGCACATCTTGCACACACGTTACAACCCACTCCACCTTTCGGAGGAAGAGCAGGCCATTACTTGTGCCAGTGAGAACCGATGACATTTTTTTCAAAAATTGCATGCACACTAGTGTTGTGTTTATACATAGGCCTAGGCCTAATCCCTGTAGTAGGATATGGCTACCTCAAACCATCACCACCCTAAAATAAAACCTGGAACGTATTTCGATTGCAATGTCCTTTTTTCTGCATTGTGTAATATCAAAAATAAATAAATAATCGACAGTGATCATTACGTTCGTTTTTGTTCTGTGTTTGTGAATGATAAGGGCGCGTTACAATCCCATAACAGAGAGAGGGAGAGAGAGAAGAGAGAGAGAGAGAGAGAGAGAGAGAGAGAGAGAGAGAGAGAGAGAGAGAGAGAGAAGAGAGAGAGAGAGAGACAGACAGACAGACAGACAGACAGACAGACAAGACAGACAGACAGACAGAGAGAGAGAGAGAGAGAGAGAGAGAGAGAGAGAGAGAGAGAGAGGAGAGAGAGAGAGAGAGAGAGAGAGAGAGAGAGACAGAGACAGAGAGAGAGAGAGAGAGAGAGAGACAGAGACAGAGACAGAGACAGAGACGGAGACGCGGAAGAAGAGGCAGACAGAGGAAACGATGGGAACAAAAACATCAGAGAGTGGACTGGTCTTGAGTTGGAACGATTCGCCACAGAAAGCTGGAAAAACTGCAATGGGTGGAGGAAGCTGGTTGCAACATCTTCAGTGATAGAGTGTACTAGACAGGGATTTAGTGAAGAGCTGCATCATCACCTACAGTGTGTTTGTTCCCTTTGACCTACATCACATGATGGGAAAGAAAATCACTGTCGACACTTGCACACCTTCTTCCTCCATCGACCTCCACACATTCAAGGCGTGAACTAGAGCCCCTTGAAATTCCAGAGCCGATGATTGCCTTCTGACACGTTTCCTTCTAGGCCTAGCTGCTGCCTTTGTGGACTCACAGGTCAGACAGAGAGTTCACGGAGAGTGATGAAGGCTGGCCAATGTTGGACAAGTTAATGTGATTTGTGAGCCAATGAGGACCGTCTTGCACCACTTGGGGAGTAGGGGGGAAGAGGCTGGTGGGGGAGGGTTGTGTGAAAGGAGAGTGTCAGTACAGGAGAGGACAGGAGAAAGAGAGAGAGAGGAGAGGAAGAGGAGAGGAGAGGAGAGAGAGAGAGAGAGAGAGAGAGGAGAGAGAGAGAGAAGAGAGAGAGAGAGAGAGAGAGAGAGGAGAGAGAGAGAGAGGAAACTCAATAGATAGCATTGTAGAGGAGGTGAGAACCTTTCTGATGATTTGGGGTGTGACTAGGCAGGGGTGGGGGTGGGGGGAGGGAGATTTACTGATGATCATGATGATGATCATGATGGTGGTGGTGGTGGTGGCGGTGGTGGTGGTGGTGGTGGTGGTGGTGGTGGTGGTGGTGGTGGTGGTGGTGGTGGTGGTGCTGCTGCTGCTGCTGCTGCTGCTGGTGATCATGATGATGATGATGATGATGATGATGATGATGATGATGATGATGATGATGATGATGATGTGATTGAAAGGACGGATCGATAGGATGTGATATCTCGAGGTATTGAAGTCAGAAGATGAAAATACGACAAGAAAGGTGTGCCAATCTTCTTCTCTTCATCTCTCGTTCGCTTTACACTGTCAGATTTGCCTAGGAAAAAATAATGGCATGTCCTTTCCAGCTCCTCTCGTGGGCCGTACAGCTTGGTCTGTCGGGTTATCTCCATCGGCCACACTTTCTTCATCGGTGTGTCTGTCAATGACCAGTAGTGTCCCTTTTGTCAGCACCACAGCCCAGCAAGTGCAGAAGGCAACAGCAAGCCTTGGTGGATCGGTGGTCTAGGTGGTAACATGCCTTGCCTAGAAAGCAAAAAGTCCGGGTCGGAGTGTGCGGTGGTTCGTACCCCGTTTGGGCCCTGATTTTCCCCCCATCCATTAGACCCTGAGTGGTGGTCTGGGCGCTAATCTTTCGGATGAGACGATAAACCAACCGAGGTCCCCTGTGTTACACATCACTATTTAGCGCACGTAAAAGAACCCACGGCAACAAGGGGGCTGACCCTGGTAAAAATCTGTAGAAAAAAAAGCCACTCTGATAGGGAAACAAACACAGTTGCATGTAGGAAAAAGAAAAAAAAAAAGGGTAGGCGCTGCACATGTGGCGACGCGCTCTCCCCGGGGGGAGAGATAAGCCCGAATTTCATGCAGAGCAATCTGCTGTGACATAAAGTGGTACAAAATACATGAGCCTGATTCAAATCCTAACCGTTCTGACACTGACAGTCGTGGGTGGGTTCAGGGGGATTCTTTGCGCTACCTAACCCTGCAGTACTGATTCAGGCCAGGGCGTGGGAGAACTGTCTCTATCATCTCCACTTCTGTAATGATGATGATGATGATGATGATGATGATGATGATGATGATGATGATGATGATGATGCGATGATGATGATGATGATGATGATAACTTTCTCTATCATCTCCACTTCTGTAATGATGATGACAATAATGATGATGATGGTGATGATGATGGTGATGGTGGTGGTGATGATGATGATGATGATGATGATGGTGGTGGTGGTGGTGATGACGATAGTAGTGATGACGACTACGATGACGACGACGATGAAGCCGACAATGACAATGACGATAGCAGTGGTGGGGGTGATGAGGATGACGATGGCGATGATGATAATAATGATGATGGTAGCATGGATGGCAGTGGTAGTGGTGTTGGTGGTGATGAAGTTGGTCATGATGATGATGATGATGATGATGATGATGATGATGATGATGATGATGATGATGATGATGGTGACGACGACGACGACGACGACGACGATGAAGACGACAATGACGATGATGATAGCAGTGGTGGTGGTGGTGGTGGTGGTGGTGATGTTGATGATAGTGGTGGTGATGGTGGCGGTGGTGAGGATGATGATGATGAGACGACGATAACGATGATGACGTCAGCTAGCAATGATGATGGTGGTAGAGGTAGTTACCACCGTCACTAACATCATCATAGCACTAGATCTTCTTCGTCTTTAGCATCATCATCGTTTTCATCAGCAAGTAGACTGCCAGTTTTGGCCCAAGTCTGCAGAACACTGCAGGTGCCTGACAGCTGATATCTGCAGCCTAGAGAGTTTCAGTTCCTCTCTGTAAGCATGTGTGTGTGTGTGAGTGTGTGTGTGTGTATGTGTTGTGTGTGTGTGTGTGTGTACGCGGCGCATGTGTGTGTGTAGCGAGAAGAAGAGAGAGAGAGCATGAAGAGGAGAGAGAAGAGAGAGAGAGAGAGAGAGAGAGAGAAGAGAGAGAGAGAGAGAGAGAGAGGAGAGAGAGAGAGAAAGACGAGAGAGAGAGAGAGAGGAGAGAGAGAGGAACAACACACTCTCTCTCTCTCTCTCTCTCTCTCTCTCTCTCTCTCTCTTCCTCTCTCCTCTCTCTCTCCTCTCTCTCTCTCTCTATATATATATATATATATATATATATTGTGTGTGTGTGTGTGTGTGTGTGTGTGTGTGTGTGTGTGTGGAGAGAGAGAGAGAGAGAGAGAGAGAGAGAGAGAGAGAGAGAGAGAGTGTGTGTGTGTGTGTGTGTATAATTATATGTGTGTGTGAGTGCCACAAACATCAGGCGATGTGCAGGTGTGAATTATGCACACCTGTCTCTGCTCATAATCCCATACTCACCAACTCTAGTGAACACACACACACACACACACACACACACACACACACACACACACACACACACACACACACACACACACACACAGAGGCCTATATAAATTATATCATGAAGCAACTATTCTCATTATTCTCATTAACGTTATCGTTACTATTACTTTCATCATTGATATCATCACCATCATCATGATTCAAAATGAGCGGGACGATCCAAGGTGTTTCATTTACACACAGCCCATCCTCTCCCCTTCGCCACACAGGCAGTAGTAGTGGTGGTGGTAGTGGTGGGTGGGGGTGGGGTGGTAGCACAGATTTGATAATAACAACAATGTTACAAAGTGTGAACACAAATCACTCTACGAAGCAGGAAAACCCAGACTGTGAATCACACCACCTCGGGCCTTCTCTGCTTGGCTAGTGCCAACACCTCTGTTATGTCTCAGCAGTCGACAATGAAACACCT
>CM060325.1:50151128-50158577 GCA_030674155.1 Stramonita haemastoma | reverse complement strand
GTGCGCAAGATGTTCTGCGTGCGTTCGCACACGGGGCCTCGGTTTAAAGTCTCATCCGATGGACTTTTGGGGAGAGTAGAGAGGAGGCCATTGTGTGCTAGTGGGAACAGATGACATTTCCAAAACTGCATACACATGGGGACCGGATGTAAAAAGCATATGCGTTGATGGTGATGTGATGTGATGTGATGTGATGTGATGTGATGTGATGTGGTGTGATGTGGTGTGATGTGTTACACACGGGACCTCGGACCTCGTAAGAGTAGGCCATCGTGTGCCGGTGGGACCTCGGTTTATCGTCTCATCCGAAAGACTAGCGCCCAGACCTAGATGCCCTGTATGCAAAGAGACAACGAGACCAACAACTAGAAAGATTGATGTGTGTGTGTTTATTCTGTTATCCTCGATATAAAAGAATAAAAGAATATAAAAGAATAAAAGAAAGAATACACACAATACAGATGTATGCTTGTGAGTGTGTGCGTGTGTGTGTGATGTAGGCTTACGAGGTGTAGTGTAATGTAGTGTAGTGTAGTGTCGTGTCGTTGCCGTGCCGTGTCGTGTCGTGTCGTGTCGTGTCGTGTCGTGTCGTGTCGTGTCGTGTCGTGTGTATTTATTTATATATTTATTCTTTACTATCGAGGATAATGGAATAAGCACGCATATGCTTTTTACATCCGGTCCCCATGTGTATGCAGTTTTGGAAATGTCATCTGTTCCCACTAGCACACAATGGCCTCCTCTTACGAAAAGCGCAACAGGATTGAATGGTGTGCGCAAGATGTTCTGCGTGCGTTCGATCACGGGGCCTCGATTTATAGTCTCATCCGAAGGACTTGTATTTGTGTGTTGTGTGTGTGTGTGTGTGTGTGTGTGTGTGTGCGTGCGTGCGTGCGTGCGTGCGTGCGTGCGTGTGCGTGTGTGTGCGTGTGTGTGGGGGGGGGGGGGGTGTGATGTTGGCTTGTGTGGTGTAGCTTAGTGTAGTGTGGAGTGGAAGCTGTACAGCGCAAGGCAGTGTAGTGTAGTGTAGTGTAGTGTAGTGCAGTGCAGTGCAGTGCAGTGCAGTGTAGTGTAGTGGTCGGAGGAATTGCTATTCTTTAAACAGGTATTCACACTTATGTTGGATTCATCAGTGCAAAATTAAATTCTGAAATACCGATAAAACAAAATCCTGAAACAAATCCGCACCTATGACTATTGGTTAACGAAGTGTTATAGTTCAAGGTTTATGTCTGTTCTTAGGAATACCGATTTGCAAAATATGTTCATGTATTGAATACTGCATATCTTTTTCTTTCTTTTCTTTCCTTTTTTTTTTTTTTTTTTTTTTTTTGGGGGGGGGGGTATTTGTTGTTTTTGCTGTCTCATCTTCTGTGACGTTCCTGTTCTGCTTATTCCAATCTCGCCGCCACGGCCATTCCCAGATTCGTTATGTCGCATTCTCAGGGTCGGAAGTACACGGGGAGACCATCAATTTCAAGCCGCCATGGGGCCACCAGCCAGAGGGGCCCTGTACTGCTGCTGGGTCACTTTGTTCTGAGTTAACATACGCAGGACGCCACCTACTAAGCCCCCTACAAAACGACAGTATTAGCTCAGTCGCGGAGCGGAGCCAGACTGGGTGAGTCACCCACCTAAGGTGGCGACCACCCACACATCTCCCCAACGACCGTTCCCCGAAAACCTCCAACCCCAAAGACTTTGACATAAACTCATCACAGGCACAGAAGTGTATGGGGAAACGGAATCTGAGGTCACCATGAGACAAGAGCAACTGGAGCCACCAAATCAGAGTCCTTCTTTATTGCATGATGATACAGGATGATTAGGATGACGTCATGATGATGCTATGGAAGTGCATATGCTTTGACACTACTTGACAGGGTTGTAATCTACCCTATCATTATATCACGGAGTTGTTGTTTTTTTAAATCTATATATCTGTTGATGCTTTTAAAATGTTGTCATTTTCATTTCAAGCTTTTGTTTTAGACTATCAAAGTTCAATGGTGTTTTCATTCCTATTTGGGTTTTTTGTATTTGTTTAATTTGGTGGCTGAATTAAAATGAGAAAATTATCAAAGCTTTACTTGAGAGAGAGAGAGAACTCGAACTCGAACTCGAACTTTTAATTGACTTTTGGCACGATGGTCACTATCATAAGGTGAGCAACAATGCAAACATAAGAAACAAAATATTCCGTTGAAAACAATAATATATGGAAGCACAGAGGTTTGTGTTTTCAAGAGGTTCATGTTATCGGTTGATAGCAAAACAGAAAAATCATTGTTAGTTTGGTTACGAACATTTTCTTTAGCATCCGTCTTAAAGGATGATGGGCATCTTATCCATTTTTTTCTTATCTCTAAACATTTGTGCAAGAACCAAGCCAACTGTCGGTGTGGTCTGGGCCTTTCTGCACGACAATACATCCAGCAAGCACTGGTCTTCAAAATGTGGGGGTACCGTCTTAAAAACATCTGGACGAATATTGTTGTATTTTACGGCAGTGAAACAAAAGGTGTTTTTCATCTTCTGTGATTTCCGGGCAGAAGGGACAGTCATTCATACCTGGGTTAACATCGCGATTAAAAGGGTTTCTGTGAGTGTTGATGTCACTGACACCCAATCTGAACCGAACCAGAGAGTCTCTAAAGACTTTTATAGTCACTTCCGAGAAATAGCTCTCTGTTGAGAGGACAGGTTTAAATGACTTGTACAGATTACAACGCTCGCTGTCCCTTATGTCCGCAAACCACTCTTGATGTACACTATCTATCACTCTTTGCTTAAAAGCAGACAAGAACATTGATTCATTCTCTAAGCCTTGGTTTAACTATACAAAATTAAAACCTAATGTTTCCAAAAGTGTTCTAACTTTTGATACCCAGTTACTTTTGCCTTGATTGTCCAGATTAAATAGCAGTTGGTAAGCCTGATGAGGGAGGCGAAGTCTATCCATTTTTATTACACGGAACCAAAACTTCAGTGACCTAATGAAGCAATTAACTATGAGGGGGTACTTCCCCAGCTCGCCGTATACCATGACAGAGGGTGTACGGACGGGGACATTCATGAACTTTTTACACGCATGCATATGTACTTTTTCAGTTGAATCGCTGTTATGCAAGAGTCCGTGATTATTTGTCTGATGCAGTAAACCCCATTTTTCAGAGGCGTATAGAAGGGTTGGCTGCACTATAGAATCAAACAATTTGAAGAATGTCTGTTTGGTCATACTGTCGATTCGTTTTAATGTCCGTGTAATATCTGCTGTTGCTCGTTTACCTTTGATTGCTAGGAGCTGTGTATTCCAGGATGTGCTCATAGTGGTTGAGAAGTAAACCCCAGGTACATATAGTTATTGACCACTTCCAGCTGTTCTCCTCCAATAGACCAACTTTCATGTCTTCCTAAATATCCCCCTTTCCTGAAAACCATTGCTTTTGTTTTATCACAATTAATTTCTAATTCGAGGTTAGAGCATGCTTTACTGAGACAATTCAGTTGATTTTGTAAGCCAGATGGCGAACTTGACAACAATGCTAGGTCAACAATGCTAGGTCATCTGCAAACATGAGGATAAAGAGTTCTCAGTGTCCAGGCATAACTGACAACAATGCTAGGTCATCTGCAAACATGAGGATAAAGAGTTCTCAGTGTCCAGGCATAACTGGACAACAATGCTAGGTCATCTGCAAACATGAGATAAAGAGTTCTCAGTGTCCAGGCATAACTGGACAACTGCTTTCCTTCCGCTGACAAATTGTCTGCTAATTCATTTATTATCATTGAAAAAAATGTAGTACTAGCTACGCAGCCCTGTCTCAAACCCTGTGGGCAGTCACAAAAGTCTGTGACATCGTTGTTTGCACGTACACACGCTTTCAAAGATTTATACATTGCTGTCACAGCTTTAGTGAATGCCCCAGACGTGCCAGACCTTATCAATGCTCTCAACAGGATTTCGTGCTGGACTGAGTCGTACACCCTCCTTAAGTCAGCAAAGCAAACATACAGTTCAGCAGGTTTACTGCGATATTTTTGAACACAGCATACAATGTGAAAATATGGTCTGTTGTTCAGTAACCTTGCCTGAATCCGGCTTGTGTTTCCGATATTTTTGAGAGAGAGAGAGAAGAGAGAGAGAGAGAGAGAGAGAGAGAGAGAGAGAGAGAGAGAAGGGGGGGGGGTGTGAGTGTGTTAAGGGAAAAAACTCAATGCCTATTTTTTAATCATTGAGGGCGGTTGTTTCCCTTGTTTCCAGAACTAATTCCGGTGGGCACAAAACACAAAACAACACACAACACACACACACACACAGACACCTCCACCACAACACACCACAACACACAACAACACACACACCACACCACACACCACACACACACTCACTCACACACAACAACACAACACAACACACACACTTCACAACACACACACACACACACACACACACTCACCTCACACAACACACACACACACACACACACACACACACACACACACACACACACACACACACACACACACCACACCACACACCACACACTCACACACACACACACACACACACACACACACACACACACACACACACACACACACACACACACACACACACACACACACACACACACACACACTATAGTAGATATATGTCAGTCTCGGAAGACTACGGAGTTGCACTCTAAGCTCTAGAGCGCAAAGACTAGGTAAATGATATTATTATTATTATTGTTGTTGTTGTTGTTGTTGTTGTTATCATCATCATTATATATATTATTATTATTATTATTATTATTATTATTATTATTATTATTATTATTATTATTATTATTATTATCATTGGTGGTGCTGCTGGTGCTGGTGCTGGTGTGCTGGTAGTGGTGTTGTTATTATTATTTATTATTTTATATCGAGGTTAATGGAATAAGCATTCATTTGCTTTTACATCCAGTCCCCGTGTGTATGCAGTTTTGTAAATGTCATCTGTTCCCACCGGCACACGATGGCCTACTCTTACGAAAAGCGGAACAGGATTTAACGTGTGCACAGGATGTTCTGCGTGCGTTCGCACACGGGGCCTCGTGGTGAGAACATTGCGCTGGCAATTTGACGACCCGGGTTCGAGTCCGGTCGAGGAAATTTTTCTCCTGGAGTTAACATCAGTGCTGACTCCACTCTCCCCAAAAGTCATTCGGATGAGACTTTAAACCAAGGCCCCGTGCGCGAACGCACGCAGAACATCTTGAGCACACGTTAAATCCTGATCCGCTTTTCGTAAGAGTAGGCCATCGTGTGCCGGTGGGAACAGATGACATTTACAAAACTGCTTACACACGGGGACTGGATGTAAAAAAAGCACAAGAGTGCTTATTCCATTATCCTCGATATAAAAGAATAAAAATAGTTTTAAAATAAATAAAAAATCGGTTTATAGTCTCATCCGAAAGACTTTTTTTTTTTTTTTTTTTTTGGGGGGGGGGGGGAGTCAGCACTGATATGAAGGGCAAGCTGTTACCCATGCAGCAGACTCTGTCTACTTCTCTGTCAGCCCCATCCCTCATTTATGTGATTTCGTATCACATCACTGTTGAGGTAATCATAGAGTTGTGTGTGTGGGGGGGGGGGTGCGTGCGTGCGTGCGTACTTCGTGCGTGCGTGCATGCGTTTGTGTGTGTGTGTGTGTGTGAGTGTGTGTGTGTGTGTGTGTGTGTGTGTGTGTGTGTGTGTGTGTGTGTGGTGTTGTGTGTGTGTTGGGTGTGTGTGTGTGTGTGTGTTTGTATAGAGAGAGACGGTTGTCTCCCTTGTTTCAAGAACATTTTTCCGGTGGGCACACACACACACACACACACACACACACACACACACACACATACACATACACACACACACACCACACACACACACACACACACACACACACACACACACACATATAGTAGATATTCGTACTGTATTGTATTGTATTGCATTGCATTGTATTGTATTGTATTGCATTGTATTGCATTGTATTGCATTGTATTGCGTTACATTGTATTGCATTGCGTTGCGTTGTGTTGTGTTGTATTGTATTGTATTGTATTGCATTGTATTGTATTGTATTGTATTGTATTGTATTGTATTGTACACCACTGTCAGTCATCACCGCTGATTTCTCTGTATGAAATTCGGGATGCTGTAGCCTAGCGGGTGACAACATGTCGCCACAACTGCAGCGCCACCCACTGTTTACCTTTTTTTATTTCTTTTCTGTTTGTATCTACGTTTCCCCTATTAGCGTGGCTTTTTTTTCTTAAACTTTTTTTCCGGGAAATAACTATCTATGCCATGGGCTCTATTTCCTGCGCTGAATACTGTTGCACTGTACAGGTCCTCGGTTTTTCGTCTCATCCGAAAGACTAGCACAGGAACCACCATGGATCAGTGGTCTAGGTGGTAACGCGCCTTGCCTAGAAAGCAAAAAGTTTGGGTCAGAGTGTGCGGTGGTTCGTACCCCGTTTGGGCCCGAAGCTTTTTCCCCCATCCATTAGACTCTGAGTAGTGGTCTGGGCGTTAGTCTTTCGGATGAGACAATAAACCGAGGCCTCGTGTGTTACACATCACTATTTATCGCACGAAAAAGAACCCACGGCAACAAGGGGTTGACCCTTGCAAAATTCTGTAGAAAAAAGCCACTCTGACAGGGACAGAATACAGTTGCATGCAGGAAAAAGAGAAAAAAAATTTAAATAGGTAGGCGCTGCACTTGTGGCGACGCGTTCTCTCCGGGAGAGCAGCCCGAATTTCACGCAGAGAAATCTGCTGTGACATAAAGTGGTACAAAATACACAAACAAACCAACAAAAACACCACTCATGGTCTAGTAGATAAGGGGAAGTAAGGGAGGGTGGAGTTTGGACTCAAAGGGGGATAACAACTGCACTGATCGTTTTCCAGGCAGGTACATTACATTTACCATTCATCCACGTATGTGTGTCTGCATGCATGCTTACGTACGTGCGTGCGTGCATGCGTGTGTGTGTGTGTGTAAGTGTGTGCGTGCGTGTGTGAGTGTGTGTATATGTATGTGTGTGTGTGTGTGTGTGTGTGTGTGTGTGTGTGTGTGTGTGTGTGTGTGTGTGTGTGTGTGTGTGTGTGTGTGTGTGACGGGCCTCGGAAAGGGAAGAGGGAACGTAGGTGGGTGAGTGAGTGAGTGAGTAGAGAGAGAGAGGGGGGGGGGGAGAGAGAGAGAGAGAGAATCACACACACACCCACGCACGCACGCACGCACACACACACACACACACACACACACACACACACACACACCACGACACGCACGCACGCACGCAAGCACGCACGCACGCACAACACACACACACACACACACACACACACACACACACACACACACACACACACACACACACACACACACACACACACACACACACGCTGACAGAC
>CM060325.1:50143628-50146128 GCA_030674155.1 Stramonita haemastoma | reverse complement strand
AACAAAGGCTCTCTGTTTGATTTAGTGCCTAACATAAGTCAATTAACAACACAAGAACAAGGCGAGGCAAGACAAGACAAGACAATGATGGCCTTATTTTGACAGTTCTCTCTCTCTCTCTCTCTCTCTTCTCCTCTCTCTCTCTCTCCTCTCTCTCTCTCTCTCTCTCTCTCTCTCTCTCTCTCTCTCTCTCTCTCTAGGGCCGGATGAAAAAAAGTATGTAATACTTACTCTGTTACCCTTGAAAAATAAAGATTATTCATTCATTCTCTCTCTCTCTCTCTCTCTCTCTCTCTCTCTCTCTCTCTCTCTCTCTCTCTCTCTCTCTCTCTCTCTCTCTCTCTCTCTCTGGAAAACATGAAAAATGATTCTAGCGCAAAGAGAGATGTTCATCACATTTGGTTACTAAATGCAAGAAAAAGCAGGTAATACAGCTTAACAAAGTTTTCCAGAAGTGCAAGGAAATGACAGTTAACACATTCTTTAAAATGTTTGATACCTAAATACAGCCAATGATGTTATATTCAGCTGAAATTTGGGGGTTGAATAGACTAGAGCATCTAGAAAAAGTACATTTGATTGCACGCAGAAGGTTTAAAAATGTGTCAGTCAGCACACTAAATAAAATGGTCAATGGAGATCTCAGCAGATATCCAGTGTGTGTGAATACATAATGTTGCCTTCTTAACATTCTTGTTCAAATTATTACACATGGACTCGGGCAGATTACCATACAAAGTTTATGACATGTTGTTAGAACTAGATAGACAAGGGAAACAAACGCTGGGTCTCTAAAATCAGGGAAACATTATCCATAACTGGTTATGCAAATGTTTGGTTAAATCAAGGAGTCGGAGACATCAAAATGTGCTTACGTGTCTTTAAACAGAGTCTCGTAGATTGGTTTGTCCAGGAATGGACTGGCACCATTAGAGATTGTAATAGATACGACAGTTATAGAAACTTGAAGACTGTTTTTGAAAAAGAAAAGTACATTGAAGGTATGGAGACATATTGTTTTCGCGTTGTAGTTTACAAGTACGATTCAATGTCCTTCTACTGTATAATAATAATAATGATACACATTACTATAATACTTCTAGCAAAGTTAAGAATGTCCTGTTTGTAAAACCCAAATAGAGAATGAAAAACATTAGAACATTATTTATCTAAGTGTCACGTCTATGAAGATTTGATAAATAAAAAAGAACTTTTTTTAATCTAAGTGTCCCGACTATGAAGATTTGTTAAATAAATTCCATAATAAAGCAATGCAGCTTCTTTTACACGCGTTTTTTTTTTTTATCTAAACCTACAATACCAACCGACAAATACAACTAAATTTATCATTATTCCTGTTTCATGCAATCAAAACAAGAAATTAGAGAGCTTTATAGATATTGATTCCAATGCTGATAATGATATTATATTTAAAACATTATTGATCTCGGGCCTTGTGAAAAAAAAAATTATTTCAGCATGAATTGCTTTAGATACAGCTGATGTATTGATGTAATGCTCTTGTTTGCATGATTGTTGTGGTACATTATCAGTTTTCTTCTGTATGTTGATAGTAGTATCGTCATAACACTTATGGCATATGCCTACTCCATATACCATATCCACCATTCTTTTGTATTGTGGTCTAAGGCCAATGTACAGTAACACTCTGAAAATCTCTCTCTCTCTCTCTCTCTCTCTCTCTCTCTCTCTCTCTCTCTCCTCTCTCTCTCTCTCTCTCTCCTCTCTCGGATAGCCTAGTGGTCAGAACATTGCGCTGGCAATTTGACGACCGGGTTCGAGTCCGGTCGAGGAGATTTTTCTCCTGGAGTTAACATCAGTGCTGACTCCACTCTCCCCAAAAGTCCTCTGGATGAGACTTAAAACCGAGGCCCCGTGTGCGAACGCATGCAGAACACCTTGCGCACACGTTAAATCCTGTTCCGCTTTTCGTCATCGTGTGCCGGTGGGAACAGATGACATTTACAAAACAGCATACACACGGGGACTGGATGAAAAAAAGCACAAGAGTGCTCATTCCATTATCCTCGATATAAAAGAATAAATCAAATCAAATCTCTCTCTCTTCTCAAATAGACGCATGCACACGCGCTCTGACTTTTCGTGAATCGTGACAGATGATTATAAAAGGTGGCCATGTTTTATAAGTAGCTATTGATCCCGTAGAAATCCGACTCCTTTGTTTTTCCAGGACAGAAATGACATTCAGCACATTGTCATTTTGTATTTCTGTGGAGGAAATCTAATCCCTTTCGTTTTCTCCCACCAGCACATTGCACCTGGACGTCCAATTCCTGCAGAATCAATAATCTTTGCCACACCGACCATGACCTTTTGCCTTATCTTAAGAACATATTGGCAGAAGACCACACGACGCCATATTTATCATTCAGCTGCCTGTCTATCTGCCGAAATTTACCCCATTCTCGTGTTGCGCAGACACGAATCCTGGTGTAAGGGTGAAGATAAGGAGAGATAA
>CM060325.1:50133628-50141128 GCA_030674155.1 Stramonita haemastoma | reverse complement strand
GTGCAGCGCCTACCAATTATTTCTTTTTCTTTTTCCTGTCTGCAAGTGTATTTGTTTCCCTATCAGAGTGGCTTTTTGTACAGAATTTTGCCAAGGAAAACCCCCTTGTTGCCGTGGGTTCTTTTACGTGCGCTAAATAATAATAATAATAATAATAATAATAATCATAATAATAATAATAATAATAATAATAATAATAAATAATAATAGAATTGCAATAGTTCAGGCGTGAAAGAATAAGAGAAGTGACAAGTTTGATAATGTGTAACACACGGGATCTCATCCGAAAGACTAGCGCCCAGACTACCTCTCATGGTCTAATAGATCGGGAAAAAGTTTTGAGTCCAAACGGTATTCGAACCACCGCATCCAAGTTTTGAAGAAAAAAAATATTGGCGCGTGCGTGCATGCGTGCGTGCGCGCTGGCGCACGTGCGTAGGTGTCTATGTATCTGTCTGTCTGTCTGTCTGTCTGTCTGTCTGTCTGTTTGTCTCTCTGCGTTTGAGAGCATGACTGGTATGCTCGCGTATCTAATTTGTAAAAAAAAGTTTCTGCGCATGTTGTCGCATTCACGTTCAGGGACAAGGTTATTACGTGCCAGCGTGACTGATAAAATGATAACTGGATTGTTTTCAGCCTTAAACACACTTGGATAAGAACAAGAAATCGGCCAGGGACATTTGAAGAGGAAAAAACAAATAATGATAATGACGATAAAAAAAATAATAAACAAGCCAGTTTCTCGAACTTTTACCTGACATAAGCAATATCAGATGAACAAAAAAAGTTTGTGAATGGGAAATGTTGGGGAACTATAGTGTTAAAATTATTAATTGAGTCAAAGGTTTTGCAACTATATTTGGTTTCGTTAATATTGAGTGTGTGACTGCTTTTTTTAACAGTAATTAGCAGCTGCAATGTCGATGTGAACTTTGTCACAATATTTTTTGTTTAGTTGCTTTTAAAAAAAATTTTTAAAAAACACTAATTGTGTTGTTTGTTTTTGCTTTTGTTTTCGACCATGCACAGCTTTCGGTCCTGTAGCTTCAAAATGATCTTAGATCAGCTGCGTACAATGGCAAAAAGATAAAAGAAAACATGAAGAAAGGAATAAATGAACAAACAAATAAAATACACACACACACATGAATAAGTAAACAAACCAACAGCATACACATACAGACATGTTCTTTTTTCTACTCCTAAGTAAACCCAGGGATAATCTGATGACTTCAGCGCCTGAGCTTTATTACAGTTTTTGATTTTAAACCATTGGCGCCGGGGGCAACAGCAAAGTGAGAGACTGTATGACCAGTGGCTCACCCACTCTTGCAATTCCACTGTACAGCTTAGTCTTTAGTGATCGACTATAGTATGACACTCGGACAAGGAGTCTTTATGTGCTGCAGCCCTGGAGGCTAGTTGGCCTTTGGAGAATCTCTCCAACGCTGTCTTTATTACCTCTTGGCCAAGAGAGTGGGAATGAACTGTGGGCAAGGCACCTCCACTACAATCAAATTTCTGCCCAATTTCCAAAACAGCAGCTGCCTTCTCTGCTGTTTTGGAGATCATCGTTGAACACGAGGGACAAACATGCAATAAAAAAAAAACAATAATAATAACCTGACCCCATTTCACAAAGCATATACATAAAATTGGCACCCAATTAATTTTGCCTTGCTTGTCTAAATCCTATAACATAATCATTATATGCTCTTCGACATAATCCAACAGGTTTTAACGTGTACGCAAGATGTTAATTATGCGTGCATTCGTAAAGTTTCTCGGTTTATAGTCTCATACTAAGGACTTTTTGAGGAGTGGAGTCGGTACTGATGTTAACTCCAGGGAGGAAATCTCACAGCGGTGTTTCAGTAATTCCAACTCGGGCCGTTTTATTTATTTTATTTTATTCTTTTATATCGAGGATAATGGAATAAGCAATCATTTGCTTTTTACATCTAGTCCCCGTGTGTATGCAGTTTTGTAAATGTCATCTGTTCCCACCGGCACACGATGGCCTACACTTACGAAAAACGGAACAGGATTTAACGTGCGCACAAGATGTTCTGCGTGTGTTCGCATACGGGGCCTCGGTTTATAGTCTCATCCGAAAGACTTTTGGGGGGAGTGGAGTCAGCAGTGATGTTAACTCCAGAGGGAAAATCCTCTCGACCGGGAATCGACCGGGTCGTCAAATTGCGAGCGCAATGTTCTGACCACTAGGCTATCCTGTCCCCCGTCAGATCACGAGCACGCTCTAACCACTAGGCTACCCGGCCCAGTACAGGTCTTAACTGTGAGGTTTGAAGACAAAAGCTTTAATGCACTCATAGGTGCGCGTGAGCACACACGCGCACACGCACACACACACACACGCGCGTGTGCCCACGCATGAACTCTCTCTCTCTCTCTCTCTCTCTCTCTCTCTCTCTCTCTCTCTCTCTCTCTCTCTCTCTCTCTCTCTCTCTCTCTCTCTCTCTCATCTCATATATATATATATACATATGTCCATATGTACATATATATATATATATGTATGTGTGCGTGTGTGCGTGCGTGCGTGCGTGCGTGCGTGCGTGCGTGCGTGCGTGCGTGCATGTGTGTAATTACTTTTTTTTTTAAACAGCGATTTACATATCTACGTATCTACACAGACAGTACTGTGCTCGACGAAGGCAGAGCAGGTGCTGCTTTTGTAATCCCTGCACTAAAATGTCAAGTGTAAAGCAATATCATTTAGCTAGTCATGAATTCATCCATTTATACTACCGAACTCGTAGCCATTCTCATGGCTTTGAATTACATTATGACCACTCAGACAGACAGACAGACAGGCAGGCAGGCAAACAGAGACAGTTTATAGCTAGCCTAAGTCAAGTCAAAGTGCTTTTGACTTGATAGAACACGCACAAGAGTTTAGACATTAGGCTAGCGAACACGAGGCTTCACCAAGTGCCCATTAGTGACGAAGTGTCCATCATAATAGTGACCATCAGTAAGCCAGCTCCTCTGGAAGTGACCAGTCCTGGCCCTTACTTATTGGCCTACCTGTCTGTCCACTCTGTTGTAGTGTAGTCTCACTGACCATCTTCCCTTTCTGTGCGTCTGTAGGTAGTGGGCGGTGTCTTTTTTCTGGTGTCGTTACGTGACTGTTGTCCTTAACTGGTCACATTCAACACAGAGAACCACTGCTCCTCCTAGTCTCGAAACATGTGTTTATTTATTTATTTATTTATTTATTTATTTATTTGTTTATTCATTCTTGTATATTAAGGACTACACCTTCAGCTTAGAATACGTCACTCTCTACCTCGATATCAATGGCCCTGGATAACTATCATGCCTTGGTGATATCCCATACCGCTGTATATAAGTCATAAGCCATATAAGTCGAACGAACGCAAACAAAACATCTTACGCTCATGCTAAAACCCATTCTGCTTTTTTTTAAGAAAAGGTCATTCTGTGAAGGTAGGAACGGATGACAGAATTTACAATACTACATGCACAAAGGGACTGGATTTTCTTGAAAAAAAAAAAAAAAGAAAAAAAAGAAAGGCATATGACTGTTTAGTCCATCATCCTCGAAATAAAAGAATACACGAATAAATAAATGAATGAATAAATAAATAAATAAATAAATAAATAAATAAATATCTTCAAGTCTGGTTAAACTTTTAAGAGTTTCCCCAGTTAAGTTCAGGAACTTTTTTGTGTTCGCAGTCTCAGTTGTCGTAATGCGATCAATAACTTTTCTATAACCATTATTTTGGGTCGAGTTTGTTTCTGTTTTCATGTGAAGACAATGTATTTAGTAGTTTAAAACTAGTTTCTGGTCACTTACGTACGGGGTTCGCCGCAGTTCAGTATTTTATTTATACCAGTTAGGGACAAAATATTCACTTGGGGACACAAACATTGCCCCATTAGATCGGTGGAGCCAAGGCTTGATGAGGTAAGGAGCCTAACTCAAGTGATTTGCCGATACAGAAAAAGTCCCGTTAGTGTCATATTAATTTTGTGACTCAGCACTTTCTTGTAGGAAAAAATCTGGCCATTATTGGACTACATTATAATTATTGAGTGTTTGCTCTCTCTCTCTCTCTCTCTCTCTCTCTCTCTCTCTCTCTCTCTCTCTCTCTCTCTCTCTCTCTCTCTCTCTCTCTCTCTCTCTCTCTCTCTCCAAAAAAAAAGTATGTAATATATGCTACTCTGTTACCCTTGAAAAATAAAGATTATTCATCATTCATTCATTCATTCATTCATTCATTCATTCATTCATTCTCTCTCTCTCTCCTCTCTCTCTCTCTCTCTCTCTCTCTCTCTCTCTCTCTCTCTCTCTCTCTCTCTCTCTCTCTCTCTCTCTCTCTCTCTCTCTCTCTCTCTACTGGCTTTTACAACACTTAAAGGCTATAGTGATAAACTGACAAAGTTGTCATCACAATCTTCCTTTGAAAATCAATGTACACATTGTTGGAAGCACACAGAAAACCGCCGCATGACGCCAGACAATGACGAACACTCCCCATGTGGGGGATATTCCGAATTCCTCATGGCTTAACGTATGTGGTAATAAGTAAGAAGACTTTTTCAGGCTACTCTTCAACACCGCCCATTTCAATAATTATGACACGACATGAAAGAAACTGACGTGAGCATGATGTTATACAATATGTTACAACATGATGCGATTATCTTAAAGACGTGTTTTTATGTAGTGCTTTTTTTCCTGTGTTTTCTTACAATTCAATTCCCCCATAATTTACAGATAAAACTGTTTCCACACAAATTTTGACCAACACTTTTTACCTCTGTTGCTTTCCTTATCTCCTGAGAGGCAGAGACACAGATACAGAGACAGACAGAGAGCGAGAGAGACAAAGGGAGACAGTGACAGAAGTCAGAGACATACACACACGCGCGCGCGCGCGCGCGCACGTACGTATGTACACACACATACACACACAGAGACAGACAGACAGACAGTCAAAGACAGAAAGAGATAAAGAGACAGGCAGAAAGAAACAGACAGAGAGAGACAAAGAGACAGAGACAGACAGAGAGCATGCACCCCGGTGCATGTGTGTGTGTGTGTGTGTGTGTGTGTGTGTGTGTGTGTGTGTGTGTGTGTGTGTGTGTGTGTGTGTGTGTGTGTGTGGTGCGCGCGCGCGCGCGTGGGTATGTTGTGTGTTGTGTGTGCATGCATATGCCTGTGCGTGTGTGTGTGTGTTGTGTGTGTGTGTGTGTGTGTGTGTGTGTATTTATATGTATGTGTATATGTGTGTGCGCACGCATACACGCACGCACATGCAAACACAAATGTAACCTGATAGGACTGGACACAGGTAGGACTGGACACAGGTAGGACTGGACACAGGTAGGGCTGGACACAGGTCAGGTAGGACTGGACACAGGTCAGGTAGGACTGGACACAGGTCAGGTAGGACTGGACACAGGTCAGGTAGGACTGGACACAGGTAGGACTGGACACAGGTCATGTAGGACTGGACACAGGTAATGTAGGACTGGACACAGGTAGGACTGAACACAGGTCAGGTAGGACTGGACACAGGTAATGCAGGACTGGACACGGGTCAGGTAGGACTGGGCACAGGTAGGACTGGACACAGGTAGGACTAGACATAGGCAGGACTGGACACAGGTAGGACTGAACATAGGACTGGACACAGGTAGGACTGAACATAGGTCAGGTAGGACTGGACACAGGTCAGGTAGGACTGGACACAGGTAGGACTGAACATAGGACTGGACACAAGTAGGACTGGACATAGGTCAGGTAGGACTGGACACAGGTCAGGTAGGACTGGACACAGGTAGGACTGGACACAGGTTAGGTAGGACTGGACACAGGTAGGACACAGGTAGGACTGGACACAGGTAGGACTGGACACAGGTTAGGTAGGACTGGACACAGGTAGGACACAGGTAGGACTGGACACAGGTCAGGTAGGACTGGACACAGGTCAGGTAGGACTGGACACAGGTAGGACTGGACACAGGTAGGACTGGACACAGGTAGGACTGGACACAGGTCAGGCAGGACTGGACACAGGTCAAGTAGAACTGGACACAGGTAGGACTGGGCACAGGTCAAGTAGGACTGGATACAGGTCAGGTAGGACTGGACACAGGTAGGGCTGGACACAGGTAGGACTGGACACAGGTAGGGCTGGACACAGGTAGGACTGGACACAGGTAGGACTGGACACAGGTAGGGCTGGACACAGGTCAGGTAGGACTGGACACAGGTAGGACTGTACATAGGTAGGACTGGACACAGGTAGGACTGGACACAGGTAGGGCTGGACACAGGTAGGACTGGACACAGGTAGGGCTGGACACAGGTCAGGTAGGACTGGACACAGGTAGGACTGTACATAGGTAGGACTGGACACAGGTAGGACTGGACACAGGTAGGGCTGGACACAGGTCAGGTAGGACTGGACACAGGTAGGACTGTACATAGGTAGGACTGGACACAGGTCAGGTAGGACTGGACATAGGTAGGACTGGACATGGGTCAGGTAGAACTGGACACAGGTAGGACACAAGTCAGGTAGGACTGGACACACAGGTCAGCAGGACACCATGGTCAGGTATACAAAACAATGCAGAACATTAGTTTTGTCTACATGATGAAGACCCTTTCACCGTTTTTTAAAGAATGATAACTGGCATCAAGTTAGATATTCGCCATTGTTGTGAGTTTGCATACATTTACTCCGAAAAGTGCTTACGAACTTTCACACGGGCACATCTAGGTGCATGTGTACTCATCCTTAATAATTTGTGAAGAAGAAAAAGAAAAACAAGAACAAGAACAATAAACCATCGGTGATGACTACAGCGACAAGGACGACGATAAAAGAAGAATACGACGACGAAGAAGAAGAAGAAGAAGAACAAGAACAAGAACAAGAACAAGAACAAGAACAAGAACAAAAACAAGAACAAAAACAAGAACAAGAACAAAAACAAGAACAAGAACAAGAACAAAAACAAGGTTATCCAATTGTACAATTGCATTAATGCGAACGGTATTATTCCCGCTCTATTACGTTCTGAAATTCGCAAAGTCATTCATTCAGACAGGGCATGATTGAGAAGAGTGCGTCAAATTTCTCCGTGCCTGTGACTGTACATACATTATGTGTATGCATATATTACATATGTACGTAATATATTATGTGTGGCATAGATTAAAGTCACGTTCGTTACCATGTGTTGTGAAAGTCTGTGCTAGAAAATAGTGACAGGAAATGCACAAGGGGCAGACAACCGTCGTCCTAATAAATAAAAAAATTGGCTTCTGGAAGTGGTTTTTGTTTGTTTGTTTGTTCATTGGTTTGTCTATTTGTCTATCTGTTTGTTTCTTTAATATTGCTACCTAATCACCTGTTCTACCGTTCCCATGCTGCTCATCTCAACCCCCCACCCACCCCCACCCCTTCCTAGCCTTATCCAGGCTCGCCATGT
>CM060325.1:50123628-50131128 GCA_030674155.1 Stramonita haemastoma | reverse complement strand
TCTTTGTCTGCCACGTTATCTCTGTTTGCTGTGTTATCCGCTTTTTTTCTATCTGTCTGTGAGTATTATCTTTGTCTGCCACGTTATCTGCTTTTTTTTTGTTTCAATCATGTTTATCTTGAAGGGAAAAAAATACGTGCGTTACATACAAATCAATGTTAAGAGCAACAAGAAGCAAATACCTTATATTTATTTATTTATTCTTTTATGTCGAGGATAATGGAATAAGCACTCGTGTGCTTTTTTTACATCCAGTCCCCATGTGTATGCAGTTTTTGTAAATTTTGTAATCTGTTCCCAACGGCACATGATGGCATACTCTTACGAAAAGCGGAACAGGATTTAACGTGAGCGCAAGATGTTCTGCGTGTGTTCGCACACGGGGCCTCGGTTTATTGCCTCATCCAAAGGACTTTTGAGGAGAATGGAGTCTGCACTAATGTTAACTCCTGCTCTAACACACAAAACATGAAACTAAAAGCAATAGTACTTTGGCAGCTAGCAGGTATGTGGTCATAGGCAAGCAATACATGCTTTTCAATACAATTCAAAGTGTGACAGATAATACCTGCTTTTTCTGTGTCTGTCTTTCTGTCACAATCTGTCTGTGTTTATCCCTGTCTGTCTTGGCCTTCTCTGCTCTTTTCTTTCTTTTTGCTATGTCTTTCTGTCTGTACTGTGTGTGTGTCTGTGTGTCTGTGTTTATCTCTGTCTCCTTCATTCTCTCTTTCTCTTATTGTCTGTCTGTGGTCTGGGAGGGCTACAGGAGATCGTAGAACTCAGCAGAGACAGAGAAAGATGGCAAACCTTGGTAGCATTGGGTAGAAGATGTTTTGCTGATGACAGCGGCGATGGAGATAACCAAACAACTTTCTGTCACAGTCTGTCTCTCTGTCTGTGTCTCTATTCCATTCCCAAGAACATACCCAGTCTAAACCATCTAATAGTGAAAGGACATTAGACCAAGCAAGAAAAAAAGATATATGTCCTCACGTATGATATAATGGTCCTATCTTAAGAAAGTGTTCGATCCTCGAAATTGGAATGTGACTATCTAAATGGTGAGCAAAAACGGTCGCATATACAAAAATCTCACCATTGGTGGACCTCAGAGCTCTAGCCTAGAAACGAAACAAGAAAGAAATTTTACAAACCCAAAGTGTTGAGGTCGATAGCTAGATGTATATGTGACGCTCCACCACGAAATGAATCGCTTGGCACCTTACCGCTTTTCCGCTAGGAGGCATTAAAGACTGGTGAGGTCAAGTTGTCGATTTTGAAATGTTGATTGATCATTAAATTAAACGATAGCCACTGTTCTACCTTGTAATGAAATATCGCGGTGTACTTTTGCTTTTAAACGTGTTTTACAAATACCCAAGCCCTCATTCTGACAACCTATTACGATGCTAAACGATTTCTCATTTTATCACGTTCTGCAGTGAATCAGTTGAATTTGTAATCACAAAAAAGTCCGATTTTCGACTGTTTTTTTGTATTGAATAGACTTTTTATTGCAGATTTATAACAAATCAATAACTAAAAATTGACCTCTTGTGCAATGCGACTCATTATGTGGTGGAGCGTCACAATCCTTGTGATGACTGATTCAGCAGCAGAGGTCACCTTGACACGACTGGTTGATAACGGTGATGCATCAATGAGGTGAAGATCCTATTTTCTCGGATGCCCCGGTAGCAAAGCACGAAGCGAGCGGAAAGTTCTCTCAACTATATGGTGGTGTCCCATAACCTAGGCGGTCGTAGGGGAGCGAGGCATCATAGACCTCAGTTTCTCTAGGGGCCAGCATATTGAGGGCGGCGCCCATCTTCTCTCCCTCGCTGCTTTACCTTCCCTGACCCTCAAGAGGGCAGGTACCCATTTACAGCTGGGTGAACTGGGGGGGACTGTACTGAAGCCAAGGCGCACAAAGGGTCACCCATCGAACTGGTAACCAGCTCGATGCTGCTTAACTTGACCTGGGGAAAGCGAGTGCTCTGACCACTGAGCAATCCCGCCCCAATAATTATGACTTCTGCCAATGTGTGCCTCACCTGTCAGTCAATTCTATTTGGTAACTGACCTTCATAGGACGATTCAAGTAATCACTTTTCACAACTGATGCACTGCAAGAGGGGGGACGGATAGCCTAGTGGTCAGAACATTGCGCTGGCAATTTGACGACTCGGGTTCGAGTCCGGTTGAGGAGACTTTTTCTCCTGGAGTTAACATAAGTGCTGACTCCACTGTCCCCAAAAGTCCTTCGGATGAGACTTTAAACCGAAGCCCCGTGTGCCAACGCACGCAGAACATCTTGCGCACTCGTTAAATCCTGTTCCGCTTTTCGTAAGAGTAGGCCATCGTGTGCCGGTGGGAACAGATGATATTTACAAAATGCATACACACGGGGACTGGATTAAAAAAGCACAAGAGTGCTTATTCCATTATCCTCGATATAAAAGAATAAAAAAAAAAAATCAAGCAAAACTTGACAAACATTATGTGCCTAAAACACCTCGTATTGCATTTCATTTCACTTTCATTGCATTCATTCTTTGCTTATCGTTTGGTGTGGCAGTATTGTGTAGGCCTAGTGTTTATTCACACGAGGAACCCATTCCTCTCCCGTTCTGTGTGTCTGTCTGTGCCTGTCTCCGTCCTTCTTCCTCCCTGCGTCCCTGTCTGTCTTTCTATCTGTCTTTCTTCATCTCTGTGTCCATCTCTCTGTTTGTGTCTGTCTCTCTGTCTCTGTCTTTCTGTCTGTCTGTCTGTGTCGGTCTGCGTCTGTCTGTCTGTCTCTAACACACACACACACGCACACACGCGCGCGCGCGTGCACACGCACGCACGCACACACGCACACGCACACGTGCACACACACACACACACACACACACACACACACATACACACACACACACACACACACACACACACACACACACACACACACACACACACACACACACACACACACACACAGAGTCCTTCGGATGAGATTATAAACCGAGGTCTCGTGTATAAACGCACTCAGAACGTCTGGTACACACGTTAAAACCTGTTCCGCTTTTTGGAAGTTGACCAATGTGTGCCTGTGGGAACGGATGACAAAATGGACAAAACCGCATGGACGCGAGAACTGGATATAAAACAGCACGTTCCATCATCCTAGAAAGAAAAGAATACAATACTTTTTATCAACAACTAAAAAAATCCAACAGAATAAAAGTTAGGGCAAATATTCACTACGTTCAAAACAGTGACGCACAATGATTGCCTCTTAGGAGAACAAAGTATGTGTCATCTACATCAGTGATCAAAACCCTCTGCTATCTGATGATTCATGTTTTCAAAAAATCATGTAGGTATCTATTCTTCAAGTTGTCCACAAAGTTTGTTTTATCTCCGCCCTTTGTACTCTGTATGTATGTGTGTGTGTGGGGGGGGGGGGGTGTGTGGTGCGTGTGTGTGCGTGTGCGTGTCCATACATACATATGTACGTATGTACGTACATACATACATACATACACATATTCATATGCATATGTATATAAATATAATTATATATATATATATATATATATATATATATATATATATATATATATATATATATATATATATATATATATATATATACTGTGTGTGTGTGTGTGTGTGTGTGTGTGTGTGTGTGTGTGTGTGTGTGTGTGTGTGTGTGTGTGTGCGCAAACGCGTACGCTCACGTGCCTGTTTATCAAAGTGTTAGCAGAGTTCAGACGTACTTCAGCAGTATGCCAGGATCAATATTGAAACACGATAGCAGATAGCAGGGAGATAACTGAATTCCCCCTCCACCTAGGCAGACTGGAATGCAGGACTTTCTTAGAGGGGACGGGATAGCCTAGTGGTCAGAACACTGCGCTCGCAATTTGACGTCCCGGGTTCGATTCCCGTTCGAGGAGATTTTTCTTCTGGAGTTGACATCAGTGCTGACTCCACTCTCCCCAAAGTCCTTCAGGTGAGACTATAAATCGAGACCCCGTGTGCGAACGCACACAGAACATCTTGCGGACACGTTAAGTCCTGTTCCGCTTTTCGTAAGAGTAGGCCATTGTGTGCCGGTGGGAACAGATGACACTTACAAAACTACATACACACGGGGATTGGATGTAAAAAAAAATGCACATGAGTGCTTATTCCATTATCCTCAATATAAAAGAATAAATAAATAAATAAATGAATGAATAAATAAATAAATAAATAAATAAATGGAGTGCTCAAGATGGGTAAGGACTACAACAGCACTATTGCTTCACACTGCAGCCAGTAGGGAACCCAAGGCAACAACGTATCTGCCAAGCATCCCTGAAGTCAGAATGCAGCTACCTGAATGATAGGTTTTACAGGGGGGAAAAAATGGTCGCATGTGCAAAATCTCTTTGGTGAAGCTCTGAGCTCGAGCTGCGGAATGGGAAAATGTCTACCGAACATTACTTATATCTTTTTGTATGTAGGTAATGTGTTTGTAGGAGTGTATGTGTGTATATGTGTATGTATGTATGTATGTATGTATGTATGTATGTATGTATGTATGTATGTATGTATGTATGTATGTAGGTAGGTAGGTAGGTAGGTAGGTAGGTAGGTAGGTAGGTAGGTAGGTAGGTAGGTAGGTAGGTAGGTAGGTAGGTAGGTAGGTAGGTAGGCAGGCAGGTAGGTGGGTGGGTAGGTAGGTAGGTAGGTAGGTAGGTAGGTAGGTAGGTAGGTAGGTAGGTAGGTAGGTAGGTAGGTAATGTGTACGTGTGTATGTATATCTTTATGTATTTATTTATAATTATACATAAATAAAGAAATGAATGTATGCATATCTTTTATTTGTATGTATATAATGATAATAATAATAATAATAATGATAATAATAATAATAATGATGATGATAATAATAATAATAATAATAATAATAATAATAATAATAATAATAATAATAATAATAATAATACATGGAATTTATATACACACATGTAATGTATCTGTGCGTGCCTGCGCGTGAGTGTGTGTGTGTGTGTTTATTTATTTATTCTTTTATATCGAGGATAATGTGTGTGTGTGTGTGTGTGTGTGTGTGTGTGTGTGTGTGTGTGTGTGTGTGTGTGTGTGTGTGTGTTAGTGTGTGTGTGTGTGTGTGCAAAAGAGAGAGAGAGAGAGAGAATACGAATACGAATACGAATACGAAATGTTTATTCAGATTAGGCCATAGCCCCCAACTGAAGGGGTGATCATTTACATACCAATGTAAATCATTGCATTTTCAATCAGAAAATATAACACCAAATCATATCATATCATGTAATACCTTACGACATAGCAGCATCCAGTCGTTTTAAGGCTTTATAAATGTACAATGCCAAGTTGTTCAACACATTTTCATTTTTTGATGCCATAAGTACGTTGAACCGGAAACGACACGGATCTTTATAATATTTTGGTTGGATATATTTGATCCTCAGGTCATAAAGAACAGGACAACATAACACAAAGTGTATTTCATTTTCTTCTGAGTTATGGCATAGACGGCATATTGTTTTATCTGTTAACCTGTTGTATCTAAACCGATGACTTGCAATAGCTGATACACCAAATCTAAATTTTGTCAAAGCACTTTTAACATATCTGTTCATTTCAATTTCGGTATATGGTTCAGCACTATTTGTAACTTTAAACATACTATATTCCCTAAATCTACTACTGTTTTCTACATGGTCATGCCAGTCCTGCCACCTGCAGTCAATGATTCTTTGTTTGAAACATTTGATAAAGCTCCCAACATCCCCAACACCCTGATTATCCCAAACATATGCAAATCCATAAGTACTTAGACAAATCCGCACATTTGTAGCCCAAGTCTTCTTACCGTTAATATCCAGATTGTAAAGCATCTTATAAGCTCTGCTTGGCAGTCTATGATTTTCCAGTCTCATTATCCTAAGCCAGTACGTAATACATTTCACATAAGAATTAAGATATATTGGGTATCTTCCGACTTCTCCATAAATAAGATCATTAGGAGTTCGATTGTCAACATTCATAAAACGTTTCATGGCAAACAAATGAAGCCTTTCAATCTGATTTCCGTTTTCGAAAGCCCATATTTCGGCACCATACTGTAAAATAGATTGAACCTGAGAATCGAACAATTTTACAAATACTTTCAATGAACTGCAATCTAGTCTATAAATAACTTTGAGAATAACAAGTACTGCTCTTTTTGCTCTATTCATTAAATCCTGGCATGCAAAAGTAAAACTTAGTCTAGTTGAAAAAAATATTCCAAGATATTTATAGGCATTTACTACTTTAACAATTTCAGAGTTGTATTTCCAATGCTCATGACTGGCTAGATATCCCCCCTTACGAAAGACAATAATATTTGTTTTCTCCATATTTACCTTTAACTCCAATCTCGTTGCTGCATGATATAAACTGTTCATCTGTCTTTGTAAGCCTACGACAGTTGTTGATATCAAAATAATATCATCAGCAAAAAGTAACACAAATAATTCTATCACATCAAAAGAGACTCCATGCTTTCCATTTTCAATAATTTCTAAGGCAAGATCATTGACAAATAATGAAAACAATATTGGACTACACACATCTCCTTGCTTTACACCCCTTGTACAATTCACAAAGTCAGATAATGTTGCTCCATTTCTCACTCTAGCCCTTACTTCTCTATACATACTTTGTATACATCTGTGTAGTTTTCCTCTAACTCCATTTTTTAATAAAATAGGCCATAACAAATTTCTAGAAACAGAATCAAAAGCTTTTTGAAAATCTACAAAAGCAACATATAATTTATGGTTATGTGCAAATTGCTTTTGAACAGCAGCTAACAAAGTAAACATATGATCTACTGTGCTATAATCCTTCTTGAATCCAGCTTGGTATTCGCCTGTAATATTATGTGTCATTACCCATTCCTGTAGTCTATTATTAACAACTGAACTATATATCTTACTCGCTATGTTACACAGAGATATTCCTCGATAATTGTTTGTGTCATTTACATTTCCTTTCTTAAACAGAGGCAGAATGATGGATTCCACCCAACCCTCTGGATAGATGCCGTTATCAAACAAATGGTTAAATAACTTCACTAAAAATTTTAACACAGATTCACCTGAATATTTGAAAAACTCACCTATCAAGCCATCAGGACCTGCTGATTTACCGTTTTTTAATTTTCTAACTGCTACCATTATTTCTTGTGCTGTTATAGGGCTATCTAACAATGCATCTCCCTCCCCTACGTCTTCAGTATCAACTGACTCAGTCACATCCTTTTCTAATACATCTTTGAAATGATCGAACCACTGACTTGTAGATATTGTATTTTTTGGCTGAGATCTTTTACGTGATATTTTTCTTATAGTTTCCCAAAAGTTTGTCGGACTCTTTATGGCTTTCAGTAGTTCTTTTAAATGTAAGTCATTGAATTCCTTTTTCTTTCTTATA
>CM060325.1:50108628-50116128 GCA_030674155.1 Stramonita haemastoma | reverse complement strand
TTGATTGATTGATTGATTGATTGATTGATTGATTGATTGATTGATTGATTGATTGATTGATTCTTTTTTATCGAGGATAATGGAATAAGCACTCGTGCTTTTTTGCATCCAGTCCCCGTGTGTAAGCAGTTTTGTAAATGTCATCTGTTCCCACCGGCACACGATGGCCTACTCTTACGAAAAGCGGAACACGATTTAACGTGTGCGCAAGATGTTCTGCGTGCGTTCGCACACGGAGAGACAGAGAGAGACAAAGACAGAGACAGAGAGAGACAGAGAGAGAGAGACAGAGAGAAACAGAGAGAGACAGAGAGACAGAGACAGACAGACAGACAGTGCACAGAAGAGAGACAGACATAGCCAGAAGCACAGAAAGAGAGAGAGACAGACACTCTGTCTCTCTGTCTCTCTGTCTCTCTCTTGTCTCTCTGTCTCTGTCTCTGTCTCTCTGTCTCTCTGTCTCTCTGTCTCTGTCTCTGTCTCTGTCTCTCTCTCTCTCTCTCCTCTCTCTCTCTCTCTCTCTCTCTCTCTCTTCATTTTTCCCCCTGCTCTTTTTCCTTCTTTCTTTTTTTCTTCTTTGATGTTTTTCGCTGTTGTTGTTGTTGATCTTTTTCTTTTTCGTCGTCCTCTTCTTCTTCTTCTTCTTCTTTCTCTTCCACTTCATCGTGTTGTTGCTGCTGTCGTTGTTGTTGATTTTGTTGTTCTTTGTTATTCCATCCTCCCCATCATCATCGTCAACAAAATCATCCTCGTCTTTATCATCATCATTATCATCATTATCATCATCTTCTTTGTCATCATCATTGTTGCCGTATTCTTCTTTCCTCTCCTTCATCTTCTGTGTCTCCATCTCTTCTTCTTTGTTGGTACTTCTTCCCTTTCTTCTTTTTTTTCTCTTCTCCTGCTCTTTCTTTTCGTTCTTCTTTATCTTCTCCTCTTTCTTCTTCTTCCGCTCTCTCTTTTTCTTCTCCTCTATCTTCTCCTCTATCTTCTCCTCCTAGATCCTGTTCTTTCTTTTTCTTCTTCCGTCTTCTCCTCTTTCTTCTTCTCCTGCTCTTCTTCTCTATCTTTTCCTCTTTCTTCTTCTTCTCCTGCTCTTTTTTTTCTTCTTCTCTATCTTCTTCTCTTTCTTCTTCTCCTGCTCTTCTTCTCTATCTTCTTCTTTTTCTTCTTCTCCTGCTCTTCTCTATCTTCTTCTCTTTCTTCTTCTCCTGCTCGTCTCTATCTTCTTCTCTTTCTTCTTCTCCTGCTCTTCTCTATCTTCTTCTCTTTCTTCTTCTCCTGCTCTTCTCTATCTTCTTCTCTTTCTTCTTCTCCTGCTCTTCTCTATCTTCTTCTCTTTCTTCTTCTCCTGCTCTTCTCTATTTTCTTCTCTTTCTTCTTCTCCTGCTCTTCTCTATCTTCTTCTCTTTTATTCTTCTCCTGCTCTTCTCTATTTTCTTCTCTTTCTTCTTCTCCTGCTCTTCTCTATCTTCTTCTCTTTCTTGTTCTCCTGCTCTTCTCTATCTTCTTCTCTTTCTTCTTCTCCTGCTCTTCTCTATCGTCTTCTCTTTCTTCTTCTCCTGCTCTTCTCTATCGTCTTCTCTTTCTTCTTCTCCTGCTCTTCTCTATCGTCTTCTCTTTCTTCTTCTCCTGCTCTTCTCTATCTTCTTCTCTTTCTTCTTCTCCTGCTCTTCTCTATCTTCTTCTCTTTCTTCTTCTCCTGCTCGTCTCTATCTTCTTCTCTTTCTTCTTCTCCTGCTCTTCTCTATCTTCTTCTCTTTCTTCTTCTCTTGCTCGTCTCTATCTTCTTCTCTTTCTTCTTCTCCTGCTCTTCTCTATCTTCTTCTCTTTCTTCTTCTTCTCCTGCTCTTCTCTATCTTCTTCTCTGTCTTCTTCTCCTGCTCTTCTCCTATCTTCTTCTCTTTCTTCTTCTCCTGCTCTTCTCTATCTTCTTCTCTGTCTTCTTCTCCTGCTCTTCTCCTATCTTCTTCTCTTTCTTCTTCTCCTGCTCTTCTCTATCTTCTTCTCTGTCTTCTTCTCCTGCTCTTCTCTATCTTCTTCTCTTTCTTCTTCTCCTGCTCTTCTCTATCTTCTTCTCTGTCTTCTTCTCCTGCTCTTCTCCTATCTTCTTCTCTTTCTTCTTCTGCTCTCTTTTTCTCATCCTGTATCTTCTTCTCCTGCTCTTTCTTTTTCCTCTCCTCTATCTTCTCCTACTTTCTTCTTCTCCTCCGGCCTGCTCTTTCTTCTTCTTCTTCTTCTTTTTCTTCGTCAGTCATCGTCGTCATGGGTCTCTACCTCGTTCTCTTTTTTTGTCCCTCTCCTCCTCCTCTTCATCCTCCTCCTTGGATTTCTTCCTCCTCCTTCTGCTTTTTCTTCTCCTTTACCTATTCGTCTTCTCCTTCATTGTCGTCATCATTGGCCTCCTTCTCGGTCTCCATCTCCTCTTTTGTTTTTCTCCTCATCCCCCCTCTTCTTGTCTTCTTTCCTCTCCTACTTCTCCTTCTATGGTGGCTATCGGTCATCCTTTTTTCTTCTTCTTTTTAACCTTCTTTGTCATTATTATCCTCCTCCTGATCCTCCTCCTTCCTCACCCTCTTTTCCTTCACTCCTCCACCCCTCTCCGTCTCTTATGGCAAGGGGAGATTTTTTTTTTTTTTTGTCGTCTGTTTTGAGGACATGTGAGTGGGATGTTGTGCTCTAGGCAAGCAAGTCTAACAAACCCAAGTTCAATAACCAGGCCCTGGGGCACTATGATCAGTGTTGGTAACCAGTACACAGCGTTGAACATTTTATTTATTTTCTTTATTTATTTATCTTATTTTTTCTTTTATATCGAGGATAATGGGATCAGCACTCATGTACTTTTTTTTTTACATCCAGTCCCCGTGTGTATGCAGTTGTGTAAATGTTGTCATGTGTTCCCACCGGCACACAATGGCCTACTCTTACGAAAAGCGGAACAGGATTTAACGTGTGCGCAAGATGTTCTGCGTGCGTTCTCACACGGGGCCTCGGTTTATAGTCTCATCCGAATATTATGTCGTTAGATAGTTTTCTAGTGCGAATGCTTCCAACGTGTGTGTGTGTGTGTGTGTGTGTGTGTGTGTGTGTGTGTGTGTGTGTGGTGTGTGTGTGTGTGTGTGTGTGTGTGTGTGTGTGTGTGTGTGTGTGTGTGTGTGTGTGGATATGTGGGCATACTAATGCGCACATGAGTGTTTGTGATTTTACTTGGGCGAGTTAACTGGCTGAGTTAGTTATTGCTGGATTTGTGGGTGCTTTTTATACTGTGATGGGTGCGTGTTGATGTTGGATACTGTGCTTGCGTTATCCGTTATGTTATGTTTACGTAGTTACTGTTTTTATGTATGTTTTGTAACCCGCTTGAATTTCTCTGTCTCTGAGATAATAATGTGTTCGAACTAAATAAAACTGAATTGGCCGCTAGTTGGATTAAGCATGCGTACCTGGCCCAAAAGATTCTGGAAATAACTTTGAAACAGCTTAGTATACGGTTTTCTATCAAAACACATACAAATACGATCCTCAAATATGGCAATAAAGATATATCAATAAAACTTCTGTCGAGACTACGAACGTGTAACCAGTCCTTCGGATGAGATTATAAACCAAGGCCCCGTGTGCCAATGCACGCAGAACATCTTGCGCACACGTTAAATCCTGTTCCGCTTTTCGTAAGAGTAGGCCATTGATATCGTGTGCCGGTGGGAACAGATGACAAGATTTACAAAAGTGCATACACACGGGGACTAGATTTTTTTTTAAAAAGCACATGACTGCTTATTCTATTATCCTCGATATAAAAGAACAAAATAAAATATAATATAAAAAATAAATAAAGTACTCCCCAACTTGCCAGGGAAAATCTGTGGCTTTACCCCACTGGCAGTTTCATGAATACAATTGAAAATGTCAGATTTGGAATTATTTGTCATGGGCTTTTGCAGTCTGTGCATATATGCCCACCCGGTGAAGGAAAGGAGAAGGTCATCTTCCACAGAAAATTTCCAGACCCAGGGAAGAGTCCTTATCTTTGTTGAGCCTGTCCACTTTTCGACAACTGCTTTACGACACAACCCTCGAGTCAAAAGTTTGAGTAGTGATAAAGCGTTCTCGCATAATAATGATTTACACACGTATGCAAACCGAGCAAGCAGCCAATCGACCACGAGTGAACAACCAGCCACCCCCAAAGCAATGCTAGTTACCCACATGCCCTCCTCTCTCTCTCTCTCTCTCTCTCTCTCTCTCTCTCTCTCTCTCTCTCTCTCTCTCTCTCTCTCTCAAACTCTAAACCTATCCCCAATCTAACCCCACCCTACCCCACCCCAGAAAAAAGGAAGAAACTGAAAAATAGAAGCCATCAAGCCAGCAAAATGCACAGGCTACCTTGTTTAGACACACTTTGCTTCAAATGGTGTTACATAACACCTGCACTTTGGAATTTCAAAAAAAAAGACAGCATGCAATCTTCTTCAAGTCTTGTGAAATGTGTCTGAACAATATCTGATTAAAATAGATCTCAATAAGATCAACTTGTTCACAGGAAAAAAGCTGTTATTTTGAACAAGATCAGTCCTCTCATCAAAATTCAATCAAAGAAATATTCTTTATTGAATGTAAGCCTATTCTCCATTTGTACCCAAAAAAAAGTGGAAGAAGAAGGAGAAAAGGCCAATCTAACCAGCCGAACAAAACAAACCCCCATCCCAAACCAAAACCAGCCATCCAAGCTATCAATCAACTGGTCAACCAACCAATGAACCAACCCCCTCACTTACAATCAACTAAACGACCAATTAACTAAGCACTAGGCCAGGCAACCAACCCACATCACACCACAACCACACATCAACCACCACCCAACCAACCAGCCAACCAACCAACCATCCAACCAACCTGTCAGTCAACCAACCAAAAAAAATTAAAAAATAAATTATAAATCCAAATAAAACTGCTGGATTCTCTTTCATTTCAAGACTGAAAGATGTTGACACAGCCCATAGTTATTGTGGACGTTTGTCCTTAAGAAACGAAGAAATATTCTAAAGAAAGGAATACATATGCATACACTTAGGCTGAAAACTCTCTCTCTCTCTCTCTCTCTCTCTCTCTCTCTCTCTCTCTCTCTCTCTCTCTCTCTCTCTCTCTCTGCTTTGCTTTGCTTTGCTTTGCTATGCTATGCTATGCTTTGTTTACCCCCATTCCAGGGCTGGTGGCCTGAAGAATAAATCTTGTTCATTGTTCTCTCTCTCTCTCTCTCTCTCTCTCTCTCTCCTCTCTCTCTCTCTCTCTCTCTCTCTCTCTCTCTCTCCTCTCATCTCACACACACACACACACACACACACACACACACACACACCACACACACACACACACACAAACAAACGACACAGGGAAGAACGGACAACAAGATGGCGGACATGCTAACAAATTAAAGGCAGCATCTGCCCGGTGTTTTGCAAACAGATTGGTTAACATGACACGGATGACACGATCGGGAAAACATGGGAGCGCCAATCGTGTCCACAAAAAAGACAGATATCCCGGAAAACTAACAAACCAACCAGTGTCAACTGACGAAAAGACTTGTTATAAAGAAAAGGGTGCGACATAACCTTGGAACTGACACTGACAGCAGAGCTGAAGGTCAGACAATGGAGCATAAGAAAGAGAAGGAGCATGAAAACATGGCAGGACTGATTAAAAAAAAAAAAGTAATGCCTTGGGTTATACAAGAATTTATCTTGCATTGTTAATGTTCGATTCCAGGGTGAAAAGCAAAGCGAGACAATGGCGAAATTGTTAAGGTTTCCAATGGCAATGTGTGTGTGTGTGTGTGTGTGTGTGTGTGTGTGTGTGTGTATCACACAGCCAGACACAGACAGCAATGTGTACATTTCTACTTACGCAGAAGTAGGGAAAACTGGGCCCGCCAATTCGAGCACAAGAAACATCAGTGCCAAAACCAAAAACGGGCTCACTTAGCTAGGGAAAAAATGAAGCCCCTCCCAAAGCAAAAACGTCAGTTGAGCCTGCCACTTATTCAATAAGAACTAAGAAAATGACGTCATTCAAGCGGCATGAAAGACATCATGAAGATGACATAAGTTGGTAGAAAAAAATTCTACCATCCCTCCCATCTTCGAAAATATAGTAGGCTACTGCAACGCCCTTAGATCTTCCGCGAGTACTAATTTTACACTACTCTGCACTGAGTAAAGTCAACAGGGTTCGTCTAGGCCTGTCTTATGGGATTCATGTGGCCCCAAAAAAGGCCTCAAGTGTAGACAGCATCAGGAGGTTGCTGAAGAAGCCAAACAACACCTTCACCCTGCCCCTGATTGTGTCGTGCTGCCCACGGGGATCAATGATCTCAAGGGGAAAGATGCTACAATCTGTGGCAATGACATGGTGTCTGCAGTGAAAGCCGTTCAAACTATCTTTCTTCGATCACATATCCTGTGTACCAAGGGATTACATATAAAACAACATATTGAGTCCAAACATGTTTATAACGCCCATAATTTTCTTTTCTTTTTTTTAGAAGCAGCAGAACGAAATATTACAAAGCCTCTCCAATGTGGACCATGAGAACATTCCTGAGTTTCAACATATTCAAGATGGCTTGCATCCAACAGAGCAAAGGGATAGTCGTCTGGCCAGGAATCTGGGTCGACACCTGCACCGTCTCTACTGGCAATAACCTTGCGAAGGCAGAGAGGGGGGGGGAGGTTGGGGGCTGCCAATGCTAGACAAGGCTACCACTGGTCTCCCAGTTTATTTTCATGTTTATTTTGTGTGTTGTCCGCAAAATATAGAAATTATCATTCTCAGATTAAGCTTAGAAAACTTACTCCTAGTGCTCTGTGTACCTGTTCTACTATTCTTTTAGTCTATCAGTGGATCGGTGGTCTAGGTGGTAACGCGCCTTGCCTAGAAAGCAAAAAGTCTGGGTCAGAGTGTGCGGTGGTTCGTACCCCGTTTGGACCCAAAACTTTCTCCCCATCCATTAGACCCTGAGTGGTGGTCTGGGCGCTAGTCTTTCGGATGAGACGATAAACCGAGGTCCCGTGTGTTACACATAACTATTTAGCGCACGTAAAAGAACCCACGGCAACAAGGGGGTTGACCCTGGCAAAATTCTGTAGAAAAAATCCACCCTGATAGGGAAACAAATACAGTTGCATGCAGGAAAAAGAGAAAAAATGGGTAGGCGCAGCACATGTGGCGGGATGCGCTCTCCCCAGGCAGAGCAGCCCGAATTTCACGCAAAGAAATGTTGTGACATAATGTGGTACAAAATACACAGTACAAAAAATACAAAAATATCATATATTAGGCTATGGTTTGATTGCCCTGTGCTCAGTGCCTCGTATATATAATTATAGACGAAGGGAGAGACCCGTGAGAAGTAAAGAAGTGTTTTTGTAGGATTCCGAGCCCCGTGTCCTAGTACTATTTGTAGAATGTGTTTGCCAGTCAACATTAGAAGAATTA
>CM060325.1:50093628-50101128 GCA_030674155.1 Stramonita haemastoma | reverse complement strand
GTGTGTGTGTGTGTGTGTGTGTTGTGTGTGTGTGTGTGTGTGTGTGTATTTATTTATTCATTCTTTTATTTCGAGGATAATGGAATAAGCACTTATGTGCTTTCTTTTACATCAAGTCCCCGTGTGTATGCAGTTTTTGTTAATTTTGTTGTCTATTCCCACCGGCACACGATGGCCTACTCTTACGAAAAGGGAAAAGGATTTAAGTGTGGCAACAGGATGTTACTGTGTGTCGCAAGTGGTTCTGGTGCTTCGACCGGGGCTCGGTTTAAAGTCTCATCCGAAGGACTTTTGGGGAGAGTGGAGTCAGTCAGGTAGAGAGAAGGGGAGGAGAGAGGAAGAGAGAGAGAGAGAGAGAGAGAGAGGAGAGAAGAGAGAGAGAGAGAGAGAGAGAGAGCAGACAGACAGACAGACAGACAGACAGACAGACAGAGAGAGGAGGGGGGGGGGGGCGGGGGTCAGTGGAAGTATGGAACATCTTTCACAGTCATGTTCAGTCTAGGATTATGTAACTCTGTTTACATCCGACACAACCACGCCCGATTGGGAGTATTTCCCACGCAACCGAACACAATACGTCAATCATGGTCATAGGGGTGGGGGAGAAAAGAAAAGAAAGAAGTTTGACTGTGACAAAACTAGTGACTACTTTTGACGTCACCGTCACACCCCCAAGGGCGATCAATAGTGAACAGCACGAGAAGGCGGCATGGCCTCTCTCTTGCGCGTGCGCAACGCCCTTTCACCCCAAGAGGTCACGCAGGCTAGCAGACGAGAAGTCGTTTCAAAAGTGGGGAGTGGCGAACGCCTCCACTCAATACGATCAAATGTATCTTGTCGCCCCTGCAGATCAAAGGTGGTGGCAGAGGAGTATGGATGGACTTGTGGATTGTATACGCTGATATCTACAAGCTTGAAAATGGGGTGTTTAGTGATAAAAAGATCTCCAATGGCGACCGGTTTCCTTGTAGCTTCGTTGTGTGTGTTCAGCTCATCGTCAGCCCCGTCCATTGTCATGGTGAAGCAGAATCAGAATCAGGCAATTCTACACAGCGTTATCAGTTAGTTACCTGGGACTTTCATCATGTAGAAGTACCATACGTTATATGTTTGTGGGTTCTGCTGGCCAGTCTGGCAAAAATAGGTAAGATATGATGTGTTTTTTGCCTTTGATTTTTAGTTCCTTTGTCCTACTCCTACCTACCAGTACCACGCAGGCTACTCCACACAAAGACGGGCGATGTTAGGTGTGAATATCATACTGTTAACCAGTAAAATTCAAATTCAAGCCACCATGTAAGGCTTCTTTCAAAATATTCAATTTTGAATGTGAATTTTAGACGTCAAAATGTACCTTGTGGGTCTCATAGCCTTTCGAACAAAGAACTCCACTAGGCCTAGAAGCAGACAAGCATTCGCGAAACGGCAAGGGCTTGAGTAGACAAAGAAGCTCGTTGCTTTGGTAGTGAAACGCTGAAAGGGCATTGAGTTCAGTGCGGAGAGAGAGAGAGAGAGAGAGAGAGAGAGAGAGAGAGAGAGAGAGAGAAGATTCACTTTTTGTTTTTTGTTTTTCTCTGAATCACCAACGTGACCAAAGGGTTCCAGTGGTTAACTAAGGCTGAGTCACAGAGTGTTTGTTGTAAACTGCCTGCCTGCGTGCCTGAGGGACTGATGCACAGATAAACAATCAGCTGATTCAACATGGCGTGAAATTAGAGTTTGTTCACAGAGGATAAGTACAAGCCTAAAAGAAAAACCATCAGAGGGGAAGAAGAAGAAGAAAAGTAGGAAGAAATAGCAGTTGCAGAAGCAACAATAACAACAAAAATTAACCTGATCAATCATCAACATATAGGCAGAATAGCTAGTTCGCTAGTTAGAACTAGCTAGATCATGTAGGCCTACTGGGTACTGGCTACTGATGTTGAACTTAAAGTCCATTCCCCCTACCCCCAGTTTAGGTTATATAAATTATTTTAAAAAAAGGAAGAAATTCTGAGCCAAGAACTCGGAACCTCTGTCTTCTGTCAGTAGTGTCAGTGTCACACTACTAGTGATGATGCCAATTATCATTATGATTATAAATACATAAAAGTACTGTAAATATATTTTTTTAATTGTCTCATGTTTGATTAATTTTGGACTCTGAGTAATAGACTCACCATTATGAATGTGACTGAATCAGTGTTTTTTGTTGGTTTTTTTTCACTTCCTGTCATCATTTAGCAATATATACTGATGCTCATTGAATGTGTGTTTCATGTGTGTGTGAGTGTGATTTATGTGTGTGTGTGTGTGTGTGGTGTGTTGCGTGCGTGCGTGCGTGCGCGTGCGTGTGGTGTGTGTGTAAAGAGTATTTTATGTGGATGTGGGTTTGGCAGTCACTCATGTGTTGAGGTAGAATCAACACAAAACCTACATTCATTGCAAATGCAAGTAAATCAAATGAAAAGACTTGATGTTTACTTTAGAAGTTTATTAACTCCTGGCTTAATCAAACAAAAGAAAACCCAAACCAAAGACTCAAACAAAACAAAACAATAACAACACACAGTGGCACACTCACAGTCACACACACACACACACTCACTCACTCACACACACACACACACACACACACACACACACACACACACACACACACACACACACACACACACACACACACACACACACAAACCAAAGGTTCAAACAAAACAAACAATAACCAACAACACAGTGGCACACTCAGTCACACACACACAAACACAACACACACACACATGGAAATCACACTCACACCACACACACACACACACACACACACACACACACACACACACACACACACACAACACACACACACACACACACACATTTGCTGTTGCTTCAGTTTGGTAGTTTGTTTAAATCTGTTTTTTGTTTGGTTGTTTTGTTGTTGTTTTTCTAGATAGATGGCTTGATGAAAAAATAAATTTTTATTGCTTACTCAATCAGTACCAACTACCATCTGGAAATAAAATTTTGACTTTGACTTTGACTTGTGTTGAGAGAGTAATTTAGTTTAAATATGGGATAGCTGGTGGTTAGTTAGTGTTGCACTGATTTCCTGGCAGCTCCGGTTTGAGCCTGGATTTGAGGCATCACCAAGACCTGTTCAAGGGGTTTTCCCCCTGGATTTCATATCAGTATCGCTTTTAGTTTTATCAGTATCAATTCTACACCACTGAAAACCCTTTGAATGGTACTATCATTGTATCAGTCAATGCACACAGAACGTCTTGCACACACATTAAAACTTGTTCGGCCTTTTGGAAGAGTTATCTATGTGTTGTGTGATCGTGGGAATGGATGACAAAAATTTACACAACTGCATGCAAATGGAGACTGGATGTAAAAAAAAAAAAAAAAAAAAGCACATGAGTGTATAATGTATTATTCATTATCCTTGCACTATCACTTGATATGAATTCAATTAGAATGAATGAATTAAATTGATCAAAGAAATAAAAGTTTAAAACACCCTGAAATAGAAAAAAATTACAATTTCAATGGATATGTAATGCAATCTGAGCTAAGCCAGCTTAATTTTTATATTCTATAATCACTAAATTAGTCTACTCATGTTAGAGCTGGTGTTTTTAAAATTCAATTTTACTTTAGACTTTAAAAAGTTAAAATCATGATACATGAAATTGAATCAAACACTTGAAACAGTAACTTATTGTTGTTGAAAATGCCCAAGAACTTGAAGAAGTGCAGCTCATAGTAATTGAGTTTTCAATCTTTAAAATCGGAAAAGATTGGATTTCACACTGTGGTTAGAGCTTTAAATCATGTATGTGTGTCACTTGTGTGTGTGTGTGTGTGTGTGTGTGTGTGTGTGTGTGTGTGTGTGTGTGTGTGTGTAAATAAAACTAAAACTAAAAGAAAGTTTCAACAATTCATATTAATAATTAATAACTGAAGCAAGTAGTTCCATTTCAGATTGATAGACAATTTTAATATTTTCAATTCAATCTACACATGATGATGATCTAGATCTGGTTAACAATTTGTACCTGACCTTCTCTGTATCATTTCTCTGATACTGATCAGTCAAATGAGGGCTAGTGACTAGTGAGAGTAATGACTATAGCCATATAGGCTAGTATCATAGATTAGTTTTGCAAGACTGCTGGAAAAAAAAATTTTGAATGTTTTTCTTATCTGTCTGATAGTGATACTGACTCTGTGACAGGAAGTTTTTCTCACCTTATAAAATGTTTTTCTTATCTGTCTTAGTGTCTGATGCAATGATGGAAAGTTTTTCTCATCTTGGAAAATTGTTGTCTTTTTTATTATTATTATTATTATTTTTTTGATAAGTTGATGACCTAATACTATTTTAGTTAGGCCCAACTTAGGGGGGGTGGGGGTGGGGAGGGGAAATCTGGTGTCTTGATTTTGATTTTTTTTTTCATGCTTGGTTGCAATCAGTTTTGTTGTATGTTGTGTGTGTGTGTGTGTGGTGTGTGTGTGTGTGTGTGTGTGTGTGTGTGGTGTGTGTGTGTGTGTGTGTGTGTGTGTGTGTTTTAATGTGCCTTTAGTTGTTAGAAATACCCAAAGAACCATTGTGTTACCCCCCACCCCCCACCCACACACACACACACATACACTGCACAGCACCTTGAGTGTCAGATAAATCAATGGGAAAAGCCTCCACCTTTTCAATGGAAGAATGTTGATTAAATATGAAGGGAGTTTTGTTGACATTTTAATTATGATTTTTATTCTTGAACATTCACACTTTTTTTTTCTTTTTAACTTTCCCTTTTTATCTTAATTTTTTTTATGGTATTCAGAAGTAAAATATAATCTGGTTGTTTTTTTTTTGTTTGCCTGGGTTTTGTTGTTGTTGTTGTTGTCTGTTTATAATATAAGAATCAGGTTCTCTATTGTTGTATTAGAAAAGTGATTAACTATGAGTGCATAATAATACATTAATAGGGTAATGAATTCTAACTTATCTTTCTACTTCTACTGCTAGTCTCCTTTCTTGTTGTGGACACCATGCCTGTCATGAGACTAGTGATTAGTATCTTGTCAGATTTAATTATTACAGACATGGTTATTTAAACCAAACTTAACATGGTAATTTTGCCCTCTTTTTGTGGACACCATGACTGTCTTTGTCAGATTGGTTTAATACAGAGAAGATGAGATGATATTTTTCAACTTTTATAATAGGATTTTGGCAATTAGCATTCACATGGCATATGATATCATGCCGATAGGTACTTTTAACTCACACTGGTCACAGTGATTTATTTTAATCTAATTTCTACACTTGTGACCGTGTGTTGTGTTCTTCACATCACCTTCACTGGCTTCAGTCATCTCATCTGCTAAGCAGATCACAGGATTTACAGCAGGCAATGGTTGTGGCATGGCAAATTTGTTCAGTTCATGATGTGTGTAGCTGAGCTGACCATGGGAGTCATATGAAATCAGGGTTGAATTGGCAAGTGAATTTGTCAGAAACTTTTCTCCACTTATGTGCCTGAAGTTACTGAATTAGAAAGTCTGAAAGTAACTCAATTTTTTGTCCCATCACTTGTGAATGCACAATGTTACATTTGTGTCAAAAGCTGGGGTTTTTTTTTCACTTATGAAAACAAAAATGTCGAAAAGTGTAATTCTCACATTCTGTTGTTCACTCATGAGCAGAGTAATTCATTATTGATCAGTTGTCATTCTCATAGAACAGGTGGGTGGGGTTGGGGGTGGGGATGGAGATGAGAAGAAAAGAAAATGGAGTGAAGTATACATCTTATGTGTTAAACTAAGCAGACAAAAGCCCCATGAGGCAGAGGGTATATATTTGGTGAGATTTTTATTTTAACTGTTTGCCCACAGTTTTAGGTTGCCACATTCCAGCTTTGGGGATGATGTTCTTAGAAACAGTAATTGAATAAGCACAAAATCAGTCTGCATAATGTTTTTTTTTTTTAATATTGTCATCCCTTCCTACTGGTATGCAATGGCGTACTCTTCCAAAAAGTGGCATGGGTTTTACTGTGTGTACAAGATGTTCTGTATGCATTTGTATGCAGGACTGCCATTCATTTATAAATTACTTATTCTGTTAATGTTAAAGTCTCATCGAATGACTTGCACTGTACATATACACAAAAGAATTGCAAGTAATTTAGGAAAAACATGGCTGGTAGTTCTTCCTGAAAGAAGAGTAGAGTATTTAACTGCTTGATTCTCAATACAAGTATTGAAGTAGTGGAACACAAGAAAAGTGTGTGTGTGTGTGTGTGTGTGTGTGTGTGTGTGTGTGGTGTGTGTGTGTGTGTGTGTGTGTGTGTGTGTTGTTGTTGTTATTTTGTAGGGTGGGTGTTGTGTTTTTTATTTGCTGAAATATGAAACTGAAGCCATTGACAAATTGGTTATGGGGTGGGGACGTTAAGTTTAAAGGTGGTGACTTGCTCTGTGCTCCCAATAGATCGGTTTCCCACTAAGGTCTAAGAGGCTTAAAAAGGGGAGAGAGAGAGAGAGAGAGAGAGAGAGAGAGAGAGAGAGCTAATGACGTCAAAGGCCACTCTCTCCAAAACTGAAAGGCGGTAGACTTTTTTCTCGTTGCAGCTTTGAACTTGAAGGCAACGGAATGCGTGCATGCATAATTATTATTCTCTCTGCACCGTTCTGTCTCCACTGTCATGTGTGTGTGCGTTGGTCAGTCTGTACTAGTTCAGTCAGGCTGCAGTTTTCTTATTTTGTGAAGCTAAATATTAATAAAAGGAACTGAGTTCCAGCCCTGGAGGTCTCAATTTCCCGTACCCTTGCCCATTCCTCTCTTGGTCTCCTCAATACACTCACCCCCCCCCCCCCCCCTTCCCCTTACTAGTAGTGCACTTGTACCCTATGGGTGAACTCACATTGAACTTTTTAACTCTGTGTGTGTGTGTGTGTGTGTGTGTGTGTGTGTGTGTGTGTGTGTGTGTGTGTGTTTTCTTTTTTTTTTTCCCAGAGGATAATGGAATAAGCACTCATGACAGGAGTCATCTGCTTTTTTTTTTATGTCCAATCCCCATGTGTAAGCAGTTTTGTATATTTTTTCATCCGTTCCCACCGGCACACAATGGCCTACTCTTTCGAAAAGTGGAACAGGTTTTAACGTGTGCGCAAGATGTTCTGCTTGCATTGGCACATGGCACCTGGGTTTGTAGTCTCATGTGTGTGTGTGTGTGTGTGTGTGTGTGTGTGTGTTGTGTGTTGCTCCGATATAGCGAGTGCGTGTGGTGATTCTGTATTAGACGGATATGAAAACGGTCAAGGTGAAGGTTACTGTTGCACGTAACCTTTTTTGTTTTTTTTGTTTCTCCTGGTGAATGACTACTATTGTTTGGTCAGGAAAATTTCGTGGCATAGTCTTTCTAAGAATTGAATAGGCTTTTTTTTTTTTTTCCTGGTTAGTCTTTTCTGTTTGTGCTTTGCTCTCCTTCCTACCCCTTCCCCTCCACATAACTTGTT
>CM060325.1:50083628-50086128 GCA_030674155.1 Stramonita haemastoma | reverse complement strand
TTTTTCTTCTTCTCTCTTCTTTTTTTAATGTATGTGGTGTGTGTGTTTTTTCTGCTTCCTCGTGTAAGACTTTTTCCCCCAAACTTTCTTCTTCTCACCCACCCACCACCAGTCACTTCATTATAACCAGACCACACAGGATCTATCCGCTAGAGGTTAGAACTATCAGACCGCTGCAGCCGCGCGGTCTGAAGTTGTGAATCTATAGTAGGAGTTAGTGTTAGAATGTTGCTTGGAGTATCGTCAACTGAAGGCGCACGTCTGTTGAGTTTACACAATGGTGAGTGTTTGTTGGTGTATTATTAATCCTTTAAGTGTGTCATGTCATTAGGATCGTGTCGTGTGTCGTGTTGTGTCGCGCGCGCGCGTGCGGCGCGCGGCGCGTGTGTGTGTGTGTGTGTGTGTGTAACTTAGTTTTAACCTCTATCCACTATAAAGTTAATTTATACAGAAATGTGTATGTGTGCTTGCGTGCGTGCGTGGGGGGTGATGGTGGTGGTCGTTGTGGAGAGTGAAATATGGTTCAGGTTGGATTTGTGAGTGATGTGTGTGTGTGTGTGTGTGTGTGTGTGTGTGTGTGTGTGTGTGTGTGTGTGTGTTATGTGTGTTATGTGTGTGTGTGTGTTACTTGTGTGTGTGTGTGTGTGTTGTGTGTGTTGTGTGTGTGTCTGCGCGCGCCGCGCGCGAGTTTGTGTATCATATGATTTTCATTTGTGCTCATCTGCATCCGATTTTTTTTTTCCGTTGTTTTTTTTCTTTTATTTTTGGGTGTTGGTGGTGGTGGTGGAAGGATGTAGTAGAGGAGGACTTTTATTATTATTATTATGGTGGTATATATATATATTGTACACTGAGTGGTGTTATCTCATGTAACAGTCAGTAACCGTATGTTAATCGTCTGCCAAGAAAACGTCAGCCCCTGTGCCAAGCCTAAGGGCGTAAGGCTTGTTTTCTTTTTTTTATTTTTTTAAAAAAGCTCCATAGTGTAGTAAGGGAGCAAACACAGTGAGAGACAGAGTGATGACGAGTCCTACATCGTGTCCTCGTGTGGCGATGCACGTGCCCTGCTCCCTGCTGGTCCTCTTCCCAGTGTTCGTCAACAACTTGAGTTACTGTCAGTGTGGTGGTCCTGTTACCGATTGATATTTACTCTTTTGCATGTATATATATATGTATACATAATGCTTCTTCTAGACCTAGTTCGTGTCTGGTTTCTTGCGAAAAGTGTTGTGTGTGTGTGTGTGTGTGTGTGTGTGTGTGTGTGTGTGTGTGTGTGTGTGTGAGAGAGAGAGAAAAAGAGAGAGACAGACAGAGACAGAAGACAGACAAAAGCAGAGACAGAGAGAGAGAAGAGAGAGAGAGAGAGGAGAGAGAGAGAGAGAGAGAGAGAGAGAGGAGAGAGAGAGAGAGGAGAGGGAGAATTTCAGGTATTAAAAATTTAATTCTAATCTTTCATGTCTTAGCTCAGCAAGCAGAAATGACATTATTTTTGTTTTTCTCTCTCTGGAGTTTGAAAAAAGAAATCTCCTGGGTGATTTTGCCGCCAGCTTAACAGGGATATTTTATTTTTAGAGATCCTGTTTAAATGTTATATCAGTATATGTATTGGGGGGGGGGGGGGGGGGGGGGGCTTAGTCGTGATTTTTCATCAAAAGTGTCTTATTTTTATCGTTGGATAAGCCATCATCAGGGCATGGCAAGATACGATGGTAAAAAAGGTAAAAGGTAAAGGTGTCTCATATTTAGGTGGTCGTAGGGGAGCGAGGCATCAGAGACCTCAGCTTCTCTAGGGCCAGCATATTGAGGGGGTGCCCATCCCTCTCCCTCGCTGCTTTACAATTCCCTGGCCTTAAAGAGGGCAGGTACCCATTACACTGGATGAACTGGGGGGCTGTACTGAAGCCAAGGCGCGCAAACGGTTACCCATCCAACTGGTAACCACGCTCCATGCTTGGCTTCACTACAGTTCCCCCTAGTTCACCTAGCTGTAGGTGAACTGCCCTCTTTAGGGTCGGGAAGGTAAAGAGCAAGGGAGAGGAGATGGGCGCCGCCCTCAACATGCTTGCCCCTAGAGAAGCTGAGGTCTCTGACGCCTCGCTCCCCTACGACACACACAGGTTAAGGGACACCTTTACCGTTTATCATTTTACATACACATTATAGGTAGTTAATTTTTCTTTTAAGATAAGATGGCATTTAAAAAAAAATTAAAAAACTACCGATAATGTATGGTTAAGTTGAAAGACTTTCGTCCATTTTCGAAAACGGGTAACCAGCATCGATATTGTATCGGTGGCATAGGCTGTCTGAACTGAAGTAAAGAAGCTTTCAGCTAAATTTTGCCAAAAAAGATCAGGGGAGGAGAGAGAGAGAGAGAGAGAAGAGAGAGAGAGAGAGAGAGAGAGAGAGAGAGGAGAGAGAGAGAGAAGAGAGAGGGGAGAGAGAGAGGAAAAAGAAGAAGGGGATGGTTGGGGGTGGAGATGGGAAACGGGAGGAGAGG
>CM060325.1:50073628-50078628 GCA_030674155.1 Stramonita haemastoma | reverse complement strand
GCGCGCGCGCGCGCACATACACACCACACACACACACACATGCACACACACCACACACACATCCACAACAACAACCAACACACAACAACACACACACACACACACACACACACACACACACACACACACACACACACCACACTCCAACACACACACACACGCTCGCGCGCGCACACACATACACACACACACACCAACACACACACACACAAACACACACACACACACACCACCACACACCACACACACATATACACACACAACTCACTCACTAAGGTCACAGTGTAGGCCTAGTTCCAGACCACAGTGTGTGAGAGGGGAGGGAAGAAGGGTGGGTGGGGAGGAGAGAGAGAGAGAGAGAGAGAGAGAGAGGAGAGAGAGAGAGAGAGAGAGAGAGACTCCTCAACAGAGAGAGAGAGGGGGGGGGGGGGGGGGTGACCCCACAGCCGAGGTGGGTGCCAGCTGGCCTGGTTGGAGAAGGTCCATTACGGTGGCTTTGTTTTCCGGCTAGGCTATCTAGCCCTTTACTTCCACCACCCCCACCCCCACCATCGCTGCTATTTGCCGTAGACTGAGCCTACCGGAGACCTAATGCATACAACTTCCACTCTTGACCTTGGCAAAGGTGGGGGTAGGGATGAGGGTTGTATTGGGGGGGGGGGGGGGGGGGGGGGTAGGCTGTGACGTCGCTGATTAAAGGAAGGAATGGTTCAGGTCAGTTCAAATGTTATTTTTTTTCTCTCCTCACAAGAGAAATCCAAGTGGGTTACACCACTTCCAAACCGTCCCTTTAAAAACAAGAGTAAACGGGAAAACATTTACCCAAAACACAACACAGTATTATGAACATTTACATATAGCATGCACATGATTCAAAAGATAATATACTAATAAATACCAAGTCCAGCACTTTTTGTCATGGCAGTAAACATGAGAGGAATTCAAGTGGACAATAGTTTAACGTCTGTGATACATTTGACGTCATGAATCTGAACTGAGAATGAAATCACAGTGATGGCACTGAAAAGGACCACTGTGGTCAACAAAATTGAAATGTCAGATCATTCAACAATGAATCAGCAGCTCTATGTAGATAGACCTGTACAGACAAGACTCAGTGACTTAACCACAGTAACATAAGGGGAATGGTTGGTAACAGGCCTGCAACGTTTGTCATCTTATTCTTTGAAGCTTAAACAAACATGAAATGTATTGTCTTTTGATTTTCATTTGTATCAATATGCCTGTCAGTATTGCATTGTAATTACCCTTCAGGGGATTATTAAAGTGTTTTTGACTTGACTTGCAACGTTCAGCTGATAGATCACAGACATGGGGGGGGGGGGGGGGGGGAGGGGGGCTTTATGGGAACCTCACTCAGATGCATACTAGTAAGCAGCTCAAATGTGATGTTCAAGTAAAAAAAAATAAATAAGCAGCTCAAATGTGATGTTCAAGTAAAAAAAAAAAAAAAAAAAAAAAAAAAAATTAAGTCGGGTTTAATCTTGTTTCTAATCGGAATCAAGGTGCAGAGTTGTTGTTTTTTGTTTTTTTCCCTGGAGCTTTAATCTTGTGTCTAATCTGAATTAGGTGCACAGTTTTCACCTTAGCTTTTTTAATCGTGTGTCTAATCTGAATCTAGGTGCACAGTTTTTTCACCTTAGCTTTAATCGTGTGTCTAATCTGAATCTAGGTGCACAGTTTTCACCTTAGCTTTAATCGTGTATCTAATCTGAATTAGGGCACAGTTTTTTCACCTCAGCTTTAATCGTGTGTCTAATCTGAATCAAATTGCGCAGATTCAAGTTGCCAGTCATGCCATTGAGGATGGCCTTTGTGGTCGGCGGGGCGAAATAATTAGGATTATTGTATTTGACCGGATATGACTCGCATCCGAGTCATTGAGGACAACGTGTTTGTCAGTTGTAGGGAGGAAAAAAGCAGTTGAGCTTCTTTTTCTTGTTATTGAATCAAAGAGAGTGGGATGAGTGCAGAGGAGTAGAGCCTAGGGAATTCTCTCTCATCTTTTTTTCTTAGTGTGTCTCACACACACACACCACACACAACACACACACACACACACACACACACACACACACACACACACACACACAGAGTCAGGCACAGATAGATATGGGGGTGAATCTGCATCACGACAGAATAGAGTGCCTTTTAGTTTTAATGGATTATACCTTTTAAGCAGATGCCTCTTCGGGGCTTTTCAGCCTTTTTCTTGTTTACGACCTCTCTCTCTTGTCTCTTCTCTTCTCTCTCTCTCTCTCTCTCTCTCTCTCTCTCTCCTCTCTCTCTCTCTCTCTCTCTCTCTTGTTTTTGTTGTGTTTTTTTTTGGGGTTTTTGTTTGGTTGGTGGGGGGGGGGGGGGGGGGGGGGGCTCCAGACAGGATGACGTTTGCCATGATCATCGAGAATCGAAGACGTGTGCATTAAATTTCTAGATGTCTGTGGAAGGGTACATTTCCCAGCCACCAGATGATTAGGTATTATATATTAGAAGTACAATATCGTGTCTGTCTATCAACATAGCGTGATTACCACACGGAAGAGAGAGGAGAGAGAGAGAGAGAGAGAGAGAGAGAGAGAGAGAGAGAGAGAGAGGAGAGAGAGAGAGAGAGAGAGAGAGAGATGGGGGGCAACGGAAATGGAAATCCATTTCATTTGCAGTCGTAATCTGATAGCACCCCCCCCCCCCTTCCTCCCCCATTATAAGAATCTATTCATGATAACGAAAACAGTTCATAACAACAGTAGCAACAACACTACCCCCTCCCCCCAAAAAAAACAAAAACAAAACCGAAACAAACACCTTTTCTACCAAGCAAAACAAAAGAAAGGAAGATCCTTTCCACCCTTTGAAAAAAAAAAAAAAATCAAAACAAACATACAACCACCCACAAAATACAAGCAAAACAACATATATCAGACTGTAAGGAGCTGATACTATAAGTAACAGCTGTAGGACATACAGTAGCTGTGAAACAAAACAAAACAGACCCCCCACCCCCTTCCCCACATAAAACAAACAAAACATACCTACATAACTATATAGATTGATTAGCCTAGGCGTAATTGCATGGTATGACCGCGCGCGCGTGTGTGTGTGTGTGTGCGCGGTGTGTGCGTGCGTGCGTGCGTGCCTGGGTGGTGGGGGTGTTGGTGGCGGCAGGAGGGGGGGGGGTGTTGGTTGTGGGGGTGGTGGTAGCCGTCGTGTGGGTGAGGGGAAGGAAGGTGGGGGCATAAGTTTTGGCACGAACTGACTGTGGGCGTTCTTGGGTTACATTGGTTATACTGACGCACGGACCAGAGGACAATCACCTTGCTTATCCCCCCACATCCATTTCCCAGCCGCAGCTCAGTATCTCCCCTCCCCCCCCCCCAACCTCCACCCTTTCGTTTTTGTGTCGTTACATGGTTTTCTTGTAGCCAACTGGATTAATAAGGTGTACAACAGCGCGAACGTGGTCCAAATAGAACTGGAAAATGTTTGTTTTTTTAAAGCTGCCTTTATCTCAAGGTGCCATTGTTTTATACTGATCAACACACTTGAAAACCCGACTCGGGCTGATGGCTCCAAAAAGATATTTTCTTGACATGAATAAATTTATAATCGTAAATGATCGTAAACTATAGAGCACACTCTCTTCAACTTTCCCCGGGGGAAATCTGTTGTTTTCCCCGATATAGTCCATACGCACGGCCAAAAAATACATTAAGAATTGTCAGTTTTGGAATCGTTTGTCTTGCGAGTTGCAGTCTGTGCATTGACAGCCCACCTGGTGAATGAAGGAAAGAGGAAGTTAGATCTAGTTTCCACAGGAAGTTTTCAAACCGGGGGGGGGGGAGGAGGGGTTGTTTTCTCCGTTGAGGCTGTCCACTTTGCGACAACAAACACTTTACGACACAATTCCGCCCCCACTACCACCCTGTCACCATTCCTCCCTCCCCCTCTCCCTCGCACGTGTTTAGAGCGCCTCTCTACCCATGTGATGTTTATCAGCCAATCAGGGGTTGACAGGAGTCTGGCATGATGTGGCGCTGAAGATTGTTTGTTCCCTTGACAAGTAACGCCACGACACAAACATGCCAAGTTAACCATCTTGGTTTGTGCCTTGGGGGGCAGGGGGGTGTCTGTCTGTCTGTCTGTCTGTTTCACGCTGTTGCTGCAGTCTGTCGTTGGATCTCTTGTCTGTTTGTCTGTTCTTTGTTTGAGGTGGTTTGTTTTATTTTTGTTTTTGGTTCATCGGCCTTTGTGTGTCCGTATTTGTAGACAAAATTACATGTCTGTCTCGTCAGGTCATCAATATCAATGCTCTCTCGGCTCTCGCCGCCATTTCGATATACATGAGTTGGGTTTGTTTTGTTTTGTTTTAGTTTCTGTGTCGTGCAAACTCCCTGTGTCAGTCTGACTGCACGCGCGCGCGCATGTGTGTGTGTGTGTGTGCGCGCGCGTGCGTGTGTGCGTGGTGTGTGTGTGTGTGTTTGGGTGGGTGGAGTCAAGTCAAAATGATCTGTTTTTGAGGGTAAAAGATTAAGTTTACACAACTTTTTTTTCATCCTGCCCTCATAAAATGTATCAAGAACATCGACTTATAAAAGCATTCAAAAGACAATATTAATCTACCTTGAAAAGAACAAAAGTGTGTTTTGTGTGTGTGTGTGTGTGTGTGTGTGTGTGTGTGTGTGTGTGTGTGTGTGTGTGTGTGTGTGCGTGCATGGGTGTGTGTGACAAATGTGTGTGGTGTGTGTGTGCGTGCGTGCGTGGGTGTGTGTGTGTGCCTGCGTGCGTGCGTGGGTGTGTGTATGTGGGTGTGAGTGAGAGAGAGAGAGAGTCTGAAACAGAGAAAGAGAGAGAGAGTGTGTGTGTGTTTGTGTAGGATAGTAGTTAGTGATAGTGACCCACTTCAGCACAAAACCAAGGAGACCTATAGACAACAATCTACCTCAACATAATGTACACATGTGTGTATGTTATGTACATTATGT
>CM060325.1:50069392-50073528 GCA_030674155.1 Stramonita haemastoma | reverse complement strand
AAATTAAAGACTTACAGGGAAAGGGGGAAGAAGGAGGAGGATTTGGGGGAGGGGGGAGGGAGAAGGAGGAATAGTGTTGGAGTGGGGGGCAGGTTTGAAATGTTTTTTGGATTTGCCAGTTTTTTATATAAATTTTTCATGTTGTGGAGGGAGGGGGGGGGGAAGAGGAATAGTGTTGTGGAGGTGGGGATTGAAATATTTTGGGTTTTGCTAGTTTTTATATAAATTTTTCATGTTGTTTGGGAAGGGTGGGCTAAATATAGCACTCTGGACTGAGTGATGTTGAATTTGCATGCTGTGAAAAGCAAATCAATGTTATTCAATGTAACCATCAGGAAATAAAAATTTGATTTGATTTGATTACTCACCCACCCCCTTCCTCCTGCCTCAGGTGCTGTACCACATGATGGAAGGGTACACAGAGATCGGGGCATCCAACATCCAGCTCATCGACTACGCTGCCGGCTTCGGCTCTTTCTTCATCATCGCCCTGGGCGGCACTCTGATCGGTGTGCTGTACGGGGCCATCGGGGGCTTCGTCACCAAGTACACGGAGCATGTGCGCGTCATCGAGCCTCTCTTCGTCTTCATCCTGGGCTACCTGGCTTACCTCACTGCCGAGATGATGCACCTGTCCGGCATTTTGGCGTGAGTGGCTTTGGCTTTTGACCCAACCCCAAAACCAAACCAAACCAAACCAAACCAAACCAAACCAAACAAACAAACCAAAAAACCAAACCAAAACCAAACAAACCAAACCAAACAACAAACCAAACAAACAAATAAACCAAACAACAAACCAAACCAAACCAAACAACAAACAAACCAAAAACCAAACAAACACCAAAAAAAGTTATCAAAAGAGCATGTTTTGAGACTTTTTTGTTTGTTTGGTTTGGTTTGTTTTGGTTCGGCTTTGGGGGTGGGTTTTTTTTTCGTTTTCTTTTTTTAATTTTTTTGAGTGAAGATCTGTCAGTTTTGTTGTCCAGGGAATGTGAATAGCTTTGAGATGTTGTAGTTTGTGTGGTGTGTTGTGTGTGTTGTGTGTGTTGTGTGTGTGTGTGTGTGGGTGTGTGTGTGTGGTGTGGTGTGTGTGTGTGTGTTTGGGAGAGAGAGAGAGAGAGAGAGAAAACGTGACTATGTCTGTCCGTGTCTGTGTGTTCTTTCTTTCACCGTCTTTTTACTATCAGTGATATGAAATAAAAAAACAATACTTTGTGTGGGTATTTGTTCGTTATTACTCTTCAAATCTCAACATCGGTTTTTGTCATTGAACGGATGTCAACTACGGTGCCTTCTGACCCTCAGATTGACCTTTGGGGCATCACGATGCGTCACTACGTGGAGGCCAACATGAACGAGAAGTCGGTGACGACAACGAAGTACACGATGAAGATGATGGCCAACATCAGCGAGACAGTCATCTTCGTCTTCCTCGGCCTCTCCACCATCGTCGATACTCTCGACTGGCAATGGGACTTCATCTTCTTCTCCATCCTTTTCTGCATCGTCTATCGCGTCGCTGGTTAGTGTTTGTGTGTTTGTTTGTGTGTGTATGTGTTTGTCAAATCAAATCAAATCAAATTTTTTATTTCCAGATGGTACATTTGTGTGTGTGTGTGTTTGTGTTTGTGTGTTGTGTGTGTGTTTTTTTTTTTTGGGGGGGGGGGGGCTCGACTTCTTCTTCTCCATCCTTTTCTGCATCATCTATTGCGTTGCTGGTTAGTGTGTGTGTGTGTGTGTGTGTGTGTGTGGTGTGTGTGTGTGTTAGTGTTTGTTTGTGTTGTGTTTTGTGTGTTGTTGTTGTGTTGTTGTGTTGTTTGTGTTGTTGTGTGTGTGTTTGTTTGTTGCTGCGGTCGTTGTTTTATCTGACAGTTGACGTCTGTCTCAGCCTGTCTGTGTCTCTCTGTCTGTCTGTCTCTTTCTCTCTCTCTCTCTTGTCTGTCTCTGTCTGTCTGTCTGTCACTGTCTGTGTAGGCTATGTCTCTGTCTCTCTGTCTCTGTCTCTCTCTCTCTCTCTTCATTATTTAGTAAGGTTATTGAAAGGCAAGACAAATATGTTTTCTTGCCCTTATGTATTGTGTATTGAATGTTGCCAGTTACTTAGCACGTCATGTTGATCTTATGTTGTGAAAATGATAAAGTTTTTGGTTTTTGAAATTTTGTCTTCTTTTGTGACTTCCCCAGTGGAATATGCTTTGTAACCATGAGGTTCTGGCTTCAATTCCCAGCCTTGCCCTTTCTTTCCAGTTTGATGGGAAAATCGAACTTAATGTCAGAGTCCTTTGGATGAGACTCTAAACCATGGCCCTATGTGCGAATGCGCTCAGAATGTCTTGCGCACACGTTACAAACACATTCTGCCTATGGGAAGAGTAGGTCATTTTGTGCCGGTAGGAACGGATGACAAAATGTTAAAAATACATACACACAGGTGACATGTTTAGATTATAGATACCATCCCCATTGGTGAACCACAGAGTTCTAGTCGAGAGATGAAAAAAAAAAAGTTGCAGGAATTCTTTGGTCAATACTCTCCCTACATCAAGGGAAAGAACCCTTCTTTCCCTGTACATGTGCACTGTGGTAATTTGCACGCTTCTGACGCCCATATGTGGGTGTTGCATAGGGAAAGGCTAGGAGATGATGGTTGGTTGCCCAATAGTGAGCAGGCAACCCATAGAGAAAAGTTTTTTTTTTAAAAAAGAACAAATTTCCATTTCATGTTACAAGAATTCTCTTCTTTTTTTTCAAACACGCTCCAAAAAAAGATGAGGAGAGGGGAAACATAAGAATTCTTTCCATTTTCCACACACACACACACAACACACACACACAAACGATGAGGGGAGGAGAAAGGGGGGGAGGAAACATGTTGGTTACAGACCTCATTTACCTAAAAAACAATAACCTTTTTAAACGTTGACTCCCACTCCTCCCTCCTGGAACAGGCCTGCTTGATGTTGCAGGCATCATGTGCCTGTCCTTCCTGATGAACCGCAGACGCGTGATCCAGCTGACGGGCATTGACCAGTTCATCATGTCCTACGGGGGCCTGAGGGGAGGCATCGCCTTCTGCCTCGCCCTCCTCATCAAAGAGGACCTGGTGGAGGAGAAGAGGATGTTTGTCACCGCCACCATCGTCATTGTCTTCTTCACCGTCTTCATCCAGGTCTGTTTGTTTGTAGGGTGTGGTGTCTGTTGTGTCTGTGTGTGTCTGTGTGTGTGCAGTTTGTCATAGCCGTCATCATCTTCTTCACTGTTTTTATCCAGGTCTGTTGGGTGTGTTGTTGTATTGGTAGGGGGGAAGACAGGGGGTTGTTGTGTTTGTGTAGTTTGTTACGGCCACCATCATCTTCTTCACTGTCTTCATCCAGGTCTGTTGGGTGTGTTGTGGGAGAGGGGGGCTGTTGTGTTTGTGTAGTTTGTCATGGCCACCATCGTCATTTTCCTCTTCAACGTCTTCATCCAGGTCTGTTAGGTGTGGTGTTGTGTTGGTGGGGGGAGAGGGGGGCTGTTGTGTTTGTGTAGTTTGTTACCGCCACCATCGTCATCATCTTCTTCACTGTCTTTATCCAGGTCTGTTTGTTTTTTTTTATTTATTTCTTTTTTTATTTTATTTTATTTTTTATTTTTTTTATTTTATTTTTATTCTTTTATATCGAGGATAATGGGATAATCACTCTTGTGCAAGACATTCTGCATGCATTACTCACACCTAGGGCCTTGGAATAAAGTCTCACCCAAAGGACTTTTGAGGAGGGTGGAGTCAGTATTTGATGTTAACTCCAGAGGGAAAATCCCTTTGCACGGACAGACGTCTTGGTATGGCTTGAACCTAGGCTCAATCCCTGGCCATGAAATTGTGAGCACAATGTCTAACTAACCACTAGGCTAAACCGCCCCCCTTTATTTTTATTATATTTTATTTTATTTTAATTTATATTGAGGATAATGGGATAAGCACTCATGTGCTTTTTTTCATCCAGTTCCCGTGTGTATGCAGTTTTGTAAATGTCATCTGTTCCCACTGGCACACAATGGCCTACTCTTGAAAAGCGGAACAGGATTTAATGTAGGCGCAAGATGTTCTGCGTGCGTTCGCACATGGTGCCTCGGTTTACAGTCTCATCCGA
>CM060325.1:50001892-50059392 GCA_030674155.1 Stramonita haemastoma | reverse complement strand
TGTTATATCGATGATAATGGAATAAGCAATTGTATGCTTTTTTACATCCAGTCCCTGTGTGTATGCAGTTTTGTAAATGTTATCTGTTCCCACTGGCACATGATGGCCTACTCTTACGAAAAGCAGAACAGGATTTAACGTGTGCGCAAGAAGTTCTGCATGCGTTCGCACACATGTTAATGTCATGTGTGGTGATGTGTGTGCAGATGATTGATCACCTGATGGCGGGCATAGAGGACATCATTGGCAGAGCCAGCCACAACTCCATGAAAAACAGGTGACAGCTTTCATTGTTTGTATTGTATATCATGTTATGTTGTATTCTATTGTATTGTGTGTGTGTGTCTTCGTTTTAACATCTATCCACTAACAAGTGATTTTAGACTGGACAAGGAAAGGAGGAGATAGGAGTGAATATATGTGTGTTCGTTTGTAAAGTTGAATGAATGATACAAGGAAAAAACATCTAACCATGAGAAAGTCATTGAACTGCACATACAGAAGAAGACAAAGGAAAAAAGATCAACTTGGTATCGTGTTGCATTGTACTGTAGTGTAGTGTAATATCTTGTATCGTATACCTCTTAAAGTCCCATCATTTAATCTTTGTCATTGTCATTACCATGATTTCATCATTATCATCACCACCATTTCATCATTGTCATAATCACCGTTATTTCATCATCATCACCATTATGTCATTACCACCATCATCATCACCACCACCACCACTTCATATCACCATCATCATCATCACTACCATTATTTCATCATCACCACCATTATTTTATCACCACCACCACCACCACCACCACCACTTCATATCACCATCATCATTATCACCATTGTTAAAATATCTTTATCATCGTCATCATCACCACCACCACCACCACCACCATGACCTCCATCAACAACACTTCATATCACCATCATCGTCATCATCATCATTATCATCACCATTATTTCATCATCATTACCACCACCACTACCATCACTTTATATCACCATCATCGTTATCACCATTATTTCATCACCACCATCATCACCATCACCACCACCACCACCATCAACTCCTCAACAACACTTCATTTCACCATCATCATCACCATTATTTCATCACCACCATCAACAACACTTCATATCACCATCATCATCATCACCATTAGTTCATCACCACCATCATGATCACCATCAACAACACTTTATATCACCATCATGATCATCACTCACTCACTCAGTCCCATGTCCCAAAGGACGAAGGGGGGGGACATGAGAGAAGACGCAACAGAGATCTTTTTCCATGCTTCACGATCCTGTGTGGCTAGTAGGAGGTGTTGTAGGGGTTGGGCGGTCCAGTCTTTGATGTTGTCAACCCATGATTTCTTTTGGCGGCCTCTTCTTCTCTTGCCCTCGACTGTTCCTTGCAGGATGGTTTTTGCTAGGGTGTTGTGTCTTGTGGTGTGACCAAACCACATCAGCTTTCTCCTCTTTATGGTGGAGAGCAAAGGCTCTTGGGGGCCCACACGCTTTTTGATTTCTTCTTTCACATAGTTATTGGTCTTGTGTTCTTTGTATGATATTTTGAGGAGTCTTCTGTGGCACTTGTTCTCGAATGCTTGGATTCTCCTCTCTAACTCTGCTGTCAGAGTCCATGATTCACAGCCATATAGGAGGATAGATATCACAAGGGATTTGTAAAGGTGGTATTTGGTGCAGAAGCTGATGTTGTTGCTTCTGATGATCTTCTCGAGTCTGACTAGAGCAGATGTTGCTGTTGCAATGCGAGCTTTCACTTCATTGTTTGATGTGCCATCTTTTGTTAGGATGGAGCCTAAGTATTTGAATTGGCTCACCTCTTCTAGTGTTTCTCCATTCATCTTTATTTCCGTGATGTCATTACTCGCGCTGTTGACCATGATCTTTGATTTCTCTGTACTGACCTCCATGCCGTATGCGCTCGCTCGATCTGTTAAATTGTCTGTGAGTATTTGCAGTTTTTGTTTGCTGCTGCCCATGAGGTCAATGTCATCTGCAAATCTGAGGTTGCAAAGGGGTCTTCCACCAATGGAGATGGAAGTGTGGTGGTTTTGCAGTGTCTCTGTCATGATGTTTTCGAGGAAGAGGTTGAAGAGTACAGGTGAGAGAAGGCAGCCCTGGCGAACCCCAACCGTGGTCTTGAAGAACTTGCCCACGTGATCATCACCATTGTTAAAATTTCTTCTTCTTCATCATCACCACCACCACCATCACCACCACCACCACCACCACCACCACCACCACCACCACCACCACCACCACCCACCACTTCACATCACCATCATCACCACCTCCACCAACCACCACAACCACCAACCACCACCACCAACAACAACCTACCTTTCTCTCTCTACCTATCTGCAGGTTTGAGCACTTCAACATCCGGTACCTGAAGCCCTTGCTGCTGAGAGAGAAGCCCCAGACGCGGGAGACGTCCATCCTGACGGTGCTGTCGCGTCTGAACGTGCGCGATGCCATGCAGCACATCACCTCGCACGGCTCCTTCCTGGGGCCCCTGGTCACTGACCCCGCCCTGACCAACGGGCTGGAGGCCAAGAGGATGTCCACTGGGTCACTCGAGTGAGTTTGTGTTGGTTGTTTATTTAGAATGTCCTCAGGGTCACTGGAGTGAGTTTGTTTGGTTTTTTGTATTTTGTACCACTTTATGTCACAGCAGATTTCTCTGCATGAAATTATACTTAAAATTACTTATTGCTTGAAGTTACTTGTGTGGGGTTGTTTTTGTTGTTTGTTAGGTAGTTGTGTAGGAGTGGTGGAGGCCAAGAGAATGTTCACAGGGTCACTGGAGTGAGTTTGTGTTTGTTAGTTAGAATTTTACAGGGTCACTAGGGTGAGTTTGTGTTCGTTATTTAGAATTTTACAGGGTCACTGGAGTGAGTTTGTGTTCGTTGTTTAGAATTTTACAGGGTCACTGGAGTGAGTTTGTGTTCGTTATTTAGAATTTTACAGGGTCACTGGAGTGAGTTTGTGTTCGTTATTTAGAATTTTACAGGGTCACTGGAGTGAGTTTGTGTTCGTTATTTAGAATTTTACAGGGTCACTGGAGTGAGTTTGTGTTCGTTATTTAGAATTTTACAGGGTCACTGGAGTGAGTTTTTGTTCATTTAGAATGTTCACAGGGTCACTGGAGTGAGTTTGTGTTCGTTGTCTAGAATGTTCACAGGGTCACTCGAGTGAGTTTGTTAGTTTTTTGTATTTTGTACCACTCTATGTCACAGCAGATTTCTCTGTGTGAAATTACTTGAAGTTACTTACTGCATGAAGTTACTTGTTTGGGGTTGGGTTTTTTTGGGGGGTTGTTGGGTAGTTGTGTTGGAGGCCAAGAGAATGTCCACAGGGTCACCGGAGTGAGTTTGTTAGTTTGTTACCCATACTGCTGTTCCCACGCCGCTCATTTCAATCTCCCCGCCACAGCACTAACTCACACTTTGTCTCTCCCTCTCTCTGTGTCTGTGACTTGCAGTGAACAAGAAATCTATTTCTCCCCGCCCTCGACAGTGGTGGATATTCACACACACACACACACACACACACACACACACACACACACACACACACACACACACACACACACACACACACACACACACACACAATACACACACACACACACACAATACACACACACACACACACATACACACACACACACACACTCCACACACACACAACACACACACACACACACACACACACACACACACACACACACACACGCACACAGAGTACTAACTCACATTTTCTCTCTGTGTCTGTGACTTGCAGTGAACAAGAAATCTTCACACACACACTCAACTAACTCACATTTTGTCTCTCTCTCTCTCTGTCTGTGCCATGCAGTGAACAAGAAATCTACTTCTCCCCGCCCTCGACAGTGGTGGACATTCACACACACACACTCAACTAACTCACATTTTGTCTCTCTCTCTTTGTGTCTGTGCCATGCAGTGAACAAGAAATCTACTTCTCCCCGCCCTCGACAGTGGTGGACATTCACACACACACACACAACTAACTCACATTTTGTCTCTGTCTCTCTGTGCCTTGCAGTGAACAAGAAATCTACTTCTCCCCGCCCTCGACAGTGGTGGACATTCACTCAGTGGAGGCAGTGTACTCCAAGCGGGACAAGGACGACACCAGAATGCACCACGTTCTGGAGGACGCCATGGTGCGACCTCGCCGCACGGTAAGGTCATGCACCCGATGACCTCGGGGCAATCGGGCACCATTTTTGTTTCCTGTGTGTTTGGGGTCCGTTTTAGGTTATGAAGTCTTCAGACACCTTTTTTGGCTCTGTTGAAATTATGTTTCAGACACTTTTGTTTGCTCTGTTCAAATCATACATCAGACACCTTTGTTTGCTCTGTTCAGGTTATGAAGTCCTCAGACACCTTTGTTTGCTCTGTTCAGATTATACATCAGAAACCTTTGTTTGCTCTGTTCCCTAAGGGAAAATCGGGGAGTTGGTGTCCCCATGGCGGCTCAGGGCTGTATTAAAAAAAAAAAAAAAAAAGGTGGGGGGCGGGGGTGGTAGGCGCTGTACTTGTGGCGACATGCTCTCCCCAGGGAGACCAGCCCAAATTTCATGCAGAGAAATCTGCTGTGACATAAAGTGGTATAAAAATTTATTTAAAAAAAAAAAAATGACACCTGTGTGTGCTGTGTTCATGTTATGTTGTTTTAAATAGTTTTTATTTAGAATTTTGAACAAACATTGAAAACAACAGCATTTAGAAATCATAGCAACAACAAGCTTGTAGCTTATAGCGTGCTCAATTTAACAATGAAAATTAACATGAAAATGATGGCCGTTGAGCTGCAATGTGCAAACTGACAACAAAAATGTTATTATTACGTGTTATGTTCTCTCTGTATAAACTGACACACGCAGTGGTGGTGTGACGCTGTGTGCAGGCCAACATCGAGCGTCGTCACACGATTCAGGACGCGGACATGGAGGGGCGGCACCTGTCTCACCACCAGTTCCACCAGCAGCTGCGCAGGCTGATCAGCCTGGAGGTGCAGAAACACCACCAGATGCAGGCAGAGGGGGGGGCCACTGCCGCTGCCAGACCCGACCACTCACCTGATGGTTAGTGGGTTGTCTGTGTGTGTGTGGGGGTCAGTGTGTGTGGGGGTCAGTGTGTGTGGGGTCAGTGTGTGTGGGTCAGTGTGTGAGTGTTTGCATGTAGGGGGGGGGGGAGGGGGGATGAATGTGTCAAAGTCCAATTTTTATTTCCAGATGGTACATTGAATAAACAATGCATTTGCTTTTTTTTTTTTTTTTTTAATCGAGCCATCTATCTAGGAATATCTGGAAGCGTGTGTGGAAACAGATATGCCAGTGTGCACTCATCCTCTCTCACGCACACACGCACGCATGCACACACGCACGCATGCACACACGCACGCGCGCACACACACGCACGCACGCACGCACGCACGCACGCGCGCGCGCACACACACACACACACACACACACACACACACACACACACACACACCACACACACACACACACACACACACGCGCGCCTCTCTCTCTCTCTCTCTCTCTCTCTCTCTCTCTCTCTCTCTCTTCTCTCTCTCTCTCTCTCTGTGTCTCTCTCTCTCTCTCTCTGTGTCTCTCTCTCTCTCTCTCTCTCTCTCTCTCTCTCTCTCTCTCTCTCTCTCTCTCTCTCTCTCTTTCTCTCTGTGGCTCTCTCATGTACACACACACACACACACACACACACACACACACACACACACACACACACACACACACACACAACACATGTATACATGTATATATAGTTACCAGCCATGTTGATTGTTGTTTTTCAGGAAAAGGGGAGTTGGGGAGAGAGGAGGAGGAGGAGGATGTCAAATTCACTGTAGGAGGCTCTGAGGAGTTCAAGCTGACTTCCATGGGTATGAACCAGATGTGTGTGTGTGTGTGTGTGTGTGTGTGTGTGTGTGTGTGTGTGTGTGTGTGTGTGTAAGTGTGTGTGTGTTTGTGTGTTTGTGTGTGTAGTGTGTTTGTGTGTGTGGTGTGAAGTGGTGTGTTGAGGTATGCGTGTGTGGTGTGGTGTGGTGTGAAGTGGTGTGTTGTGGTATGTGTGTGTGTGCTGTGTTGTGGTGTGTATGTGTGTGTGTGAGTGTGTATGTTTGTGTGTCTGTGTGTGTCTGGGGGGGGGGGGGGGGTGAATGATCTGTGTGAAATGTATGCATGTGTATGTATGCAGTGGTGAGAGAGAGTGAGAGTCTATGCACTGGCTTGCCTGCGAGCATGCATGTGTTTGTTGTCTGTGTTTGGTTGTGTGTGTGACTAAGGGATGCCAAATAAAAAATAACTATTATCATGTGTCTGTAATATTGATACAAAGCTACAGTGTTAGATATGATGGCCCATCATCGACCCACCATGAAGGTGCCCATTGTAGGGAATTTTACCCTGGAGTTAACATCAGTATTGACTCCACTCCCTCCCCCCCCTCCCCCCAAATTCCTTCAAATGAGACTTAAAAATGAGGCTCCATGTGTCAATGCACACAGAACATTTTTCGCAGACATTTAAGAATCATTTTGCCATTTGAAAGAGTGGGCCATTTCATGTGATTAAGTTGTTGTTTTTTGAAAACAGCGCATGCACACAGATGTCGTGTTTAGACACCATTCCCAAAGTCAGAATGCAGCAACATTAACGGTAAATAAAAACAGTGAACACGCAAAATTCTCACTTTTGGTGAATCTACTAGCTCTAGCCGAGGAACAAAATTGAAAATGCCTAATTTTTTGCCATTTCTCTTTCAACGTGTGCGCTAAATGTTGTCAGGTTTTTTTTTTGTTTTTTGTTTTTTACTCCAACAAAAGCATTGATGATGGTGCCTGTCCATACTGTTAGAACATCAAATCACTCATTGACGAAGCATGGACTGTGTTGCCAGCCAGATCAGAACCACCTTAATAATAATAATGATAATAATAATAATAATACATGGAATTTATACAGCGCTGTATCTTGTAAAAACAAATCAAAGCAACAAAACAAACCTCAACTGTGAAGTGTACCAGTCTTTGTTTCATAAAGGACAGAACAGAAAGACGTTTAAAAAAACACCCAATTTTTTTTATAAAAACCCAAGTAAACAAATAGAAACGAACAACGCAAGATTTTAAGATTCAAGATTTCTTTCAAGAACTCCCCCTCCCCCTCCCCCCCCAACCAAGCAAAAACATGTGTTGGTTATTCCAGATGAACGGCATGGGAATGTGCACTTCTTTGTTGGTACTTTATCATGCATGCAAAACGTAACTAACCAACCGCTTTGAGTGTAGCCTTTTTTTTTATTTAATTAATCAGCACGCCAGTCTGCCAGTGTTGTGTTTGATTTCACTGTAATGCATGCTGCCTCCTTATCCGTTTTCTTGATGTTGTTTGGGAAGATGCGGTGTTTGCATGATTAATTGATAATAAAACAAGGGTTACCATTAGAGAAGCAGAAATCCTCAAGCTGTGTTTTGTTACCTTGGTCTGAAGCTAGTCAGGTAAGGAACATACTGATGTACTGGACAGGTAGACGCTGTGCTAGTTTTGGCTAGAGTTTGTTGATTGATTTTTCTTTGGTGGTGGAAATGGTGGTGGTGGTCATTAAAAAAAATTTTTAAAAAGCTCCACTTTTTCTTTCCCCTAGGTGTTGTTATTACTTGACATGGCTCAGTTCGAAAGTGGACACTTTTTTTTTTTTTTTACTTTTCTCTTGTCAGTGTGAACAATTCTGTTCGTCCCCTAAGTCAGAATGCGGCTACCTTAATGGTGAGCAAAAACTGTCGCATTTTCAAAATCTCACCATTGGTGAACCTCGGAGCTCCAGCCAAGGAATGAAAAAAGACAATTTGTTCTCACAAAGATTGCATTGAATTTTTGTCCAGATTCAAAGGTGGCCCTGTCAGGAGTTTTCTTCTTCTTTTTTGTTTTCAGTCTGAGAGTGGGTGGTTAGTTATTCTATTTGTCAGTGTGGACTTTTGTCATCAATCTGTTTTCTGCTATGAAGGACAAAATCTGAACTGTGTGTTGTCCTGAGCTAAGGTTTTTGCAAAGGAAAAGAAGCACTGGTAGAAAAGGTGTGCAGCACCAGTGATCCTGGTAGAATCTGGAGGTGACAGGGAATGCACCAGGACTGCTGCAGAAAGAGCATTTCAGCCAAGTATAAGTCAGGGGTTGTGGCTGAGGAAAGAGGGATGAACAGGAGGAGATCTGTGCATATACAAGGTTTTTAGTCAGAGGAGAGGAACTGGAATGTTCATTGACATGTTTTTCTGTAGTCTGTTATGCTGTAAAGCCGGGATTCGTACAGTAGTTGCTATGAAAACTCATTATTTTATGTATGTCCATAGGAAACACTTGTGCAAAACATAGCACACATTAAATCGAGAGACTTCTGTGGATGAGCAAACCAAAATTACATTTAAAATTCTGCTGAAAAAAAATTGTTGGTCATTGTTTTGACTCATCACAGTTGATTCAATGACTGTCATGATGTTACTGTCATTTTCTTTCTTTTTTAAAAATTATTTTAAGAAAAGAAGTTAACATGACAAGCACCATGACATGAATGGTTGTGTGATGTGAACTGCAAATACACAAAGAGAGGGGTAGTTCAGGATTGTTCTTTTCAGCTGGAAGCTATGTCTCAGTCTTCTAAATGATTGGCCGCAGTTGATTACAGTGCATCCTAGATAATCAGTAATCAGTGCATCCCTATCCTCATGGTGTCATCACAGCTGTCAGTTTCCGCCACTTTCAGTTACTCTCAGCTGCAATCTATGCCATCCTAGCTGGTGCTAATTATGGCAAAAACTGACTGTACTTAGACTTGGTAAAAGGAAGGGGACGATTTTAGCACTGGGTCCTGGACTCTTGACTGAGTTAAATTATGCTGGATTATTTTATACGCTATCATATTTGAGATTTTGGCAAAGTGATTTATCTGGTGAAGTTGATGTTGTTGGCTGAACTGTCATGCAGTAAGTCAGGATAGTTGATGACATCAGACAGAAGAAGTGTACAGAACAAACAAGACACAGCCAAAGACAGAACCCTGTTGAACACCATTAGCCAATTCAAATACTTCAAAATGTTTTCTACTAAACTAGTAGCATTCATCCAACTTGACAGTTGATTTTAAATCAAAGTAGAGTTTGATTGAGAGTGGTGAAAGATCACTGGAAGCTTTAGAAGAAGAATAAAATCATGAATATTGTCAGATGCTGCTGAAATATCTAGCATCAAGAAACAGAATCTTTGTCTACATCAGAATCAAAGAAAATGCAGGAATTGGGTTAAGAAGAGTTGAAAAAAATCAGTGAAGTGATATGCTGCCAAGAGATCAGACTTTGAGAAAGGAGACTGTCATCATGAAAACAGTGGAAAAAGCCATGTACCCCGTAAGCACTTAAGTGGTGGGGGTTGGCCTGAAAGCAGCATGCTGGAGATGTAAAAGTTTATTTTGTTCCAGAGGCATAAGAAGCTGGGAGAGAACAATGGTTTTCCAAAAATTGTGGAGAGGTAGGTTAAGTTTGAAACTTTCTTCAGTTTTTCAAACCATTTGTATGAGTGATGGGTTTCAAAAAGCAGGTGTGCCATTATGTGTCGAAAAAGCTAAAGTTAATCTGTGACACTTTGACCAAGCTTTGACAGAAGGTGCACACTTCAAACAGTAGATCGCTGTATGTTCTGTAGAGTGGAGAGTGTCTGTGCCAGTAGAAGTGTGAATTTCAGTCAGCAAGAGACTGCTGTACCTTCTCCACAGTTTGAAAAAGAAAAACCTTGTACAAGTCAGGCTGACAGGTTGACCAGAAGCAACACATTGATCAATACACTCCTAGCAAAAAGATATGCTTACTCATAAACAAAAAAGATTGAAAGCCATGGTTATGCTTACTTAAGCAAAGAAAAGCTTGAAAAGCACATACAGATCTCCAACCCTTTACAGCATCTGTTGATTTTTATGTAGTTCAACGACACAAGGTTCCGTCATCAAGAGAATTGTGCACTACCTGGATTCACCTTCATGCTTAATCATCGTGTCAGTGTTATAGCATCAAAACAGTCATCAGATAAGACAGGAATTCATCATACTTGGGTTCTAGCATCATAGTTACCACAGGAATTTAGAACAGAAGACATTCATCAAAGAAAGCAGAAATATGTCTTGCTTGGATTGCATTGTCATGATCAGTCATCTTGTAGAACTTGAACTTCAAGATCATGATTATCATAGGAAATAAGAACACGAAGACATTTATCACAGAAAACAAAAGTATGTCTTGCTTGGATTGCATTGTCATGATCAATCATCATTTGGAACTTGAATTACAAGATGATTGTCAGATAAAACATGACAGTATCGCATTTGGATTTCATTGTCATGATCATCCTACAGAAGTGTATCATGGAAACAGACTGTGTCGCGCATTGGTATGTTGTCTTCACAGATTGTTGGTTTTCGTTTTGCAACAGGTTCAAAACGGTGAGAAAAGGAACAAGCGTGCATGCAGTCAGCACCACTGAAGGTGGACTGAGAGAGGATGGACGACACATCATATGTGTGGCCTACAAAAGAGAGGGAATCAGTGAAGAAATGATTGATGACCAACTTTCTGTGCAAGTTTTCAGGACAGGAGAGAAAGCTTCAGAAGACATGTGGATGGTGGCTGTTTTCAAAAGTGCCTTATATCCTAACACAGCTGTACTAGTAGATTGTTTGCAAAGAGAGAAACAAAATGTAGTTTTGGGCATTGTGGACATTGACAGTAGCTGGCCGGGTCCTGACAGTGGGAAAGGTAGGATGGGAGAGGACTGGAGGTATGACTCAGGTACTGGCCACACCTCCATGTCTGCCTGGCTTCAGGGAAACCAAGACCTCCCCCAATTCCTTATATGCTAACAAGAATGTCAGGAGGGTTGAGGGCCAGTGGACAATCTTTGTGTGCCTGTTAGTGGAGAGTAGTATTTAAGTACTAAAATAGGTAAGGGTGGGGGGTGGGTTTTATATCAGAGTGGCTTTGTTGTTGTTTTTGTTAATGTAACATTATATTCCAAGGTGACCGACTGCCTGCTCTTTTAAACTGGGGTTTCTGCTTTGTTACAGTTTAGATGGGGGAGATTTGAGGGTGTAAAGGGGGGGGGGGGGTCTTTTTCTCTTCTTTGGGGTTTTTTTTTCTAGGAAGGGGGGGGGGGGGATAGAAAGGGAGAGGCAATGTACCCTATCATTGGTAATGGACTGCATGTTTGTTAGAGTAGTTGTGTATTTTTCACTGCATGTGCTTTGCCCTTTTTATTATTTTTATTAATATCTACCTATTCAATGTTACTAAACAGTAGTCATTTATTGCTTTTAGTCTGTTTTTTTTTTTAAATAGTTTTAAAGGCAGGTGATGCATTTCATTATTTGTCATGATGTTGATTAAGGTGATCCCTTCATTTTCTTCAAATCAGAACTTCCTTTTTTCTTTTCTTTTTTTCCCAAATCAGAACTTGTTTCGGAAAGAGACAGGTTGTGTGGTTGTTTCCTAGTATGAAAGGGAAGTAATCGTGGGCATTTTGGGTTTTGTTCCTTTTTTTTTTTCTCCCACTTTTGTTTTGTAGTTATAGCATTTTCCTTTGTTCCTTCTTTCTTTTGTTTTCTTCTTTTTTTCTACCCTTTTTCTTTCTTTTTGTTACGTTTCTGTTTTTCTTCCCACCCCCCACCCTTGCTTTCTTTATTTTTGTGTTCATTAAATTCTTTTTGAAAGTATCTGCTGTTAGGGTGAGTGTGTATATTTGGATGCGTAAATGGGAGGGTGTGTGAAGAGGTGGTAGTTTGTTGTAGTAGTAGTAGTAGTAGTTGTTGTACTAGTAGAGTAGTAGTAGTAGTAGTAGTGGTATGTTGTAGTAGTAGCAGTAGTAGAAGTGACTGCAGTAGGTGCCAAACTGTTTTTATGTTCCCTATGTTGACATTTGCAGACTATGAAGAATACAACATGAAAATAAGAAAATGAAAGGAGACCCTAAAGATGGACAAAGGAAAGAAAAAGCAGGAAGAAAAAAGAAAAAACAAAAAAGAAAAAGAAGAAAGCAACCTCAACGTAAAGAGAGAAATATGTACAAAATAACGAAAAATCAGAAAGAAGAAACATAAGGAAAGAGAGCAAAAACCACCAAGCGAATCTAGAATCAAAATAAAAAAGATGGTTTCCATCACCACCACCACCCTTCAAATGATGGCATCACCGAGTAAAACAGCACTGAATGAGACAAGTGATGGACAGAGATAAACCCTAATCAGTGATATAATACAGTGCACTGACTGTGTTCAAACCAAGACAGCATCCTCCTTCATTTTCATTCTGTGCTCAATCAGCAAATGGAGATATCTGTCAAATGAACAAAAATGTGTTGCGCTGCCATAAAGCGTTTGACAAGTCAGGTTCCGCACATCCGACTTTGGCATGGGATACTTTGTGGTCCTTTTTTTGGGAAAAAGCGCACGAGAATGGACCAAGAAGGCAGAAAAAAGAACAAGGAGGTTGTGACAGGAAGAAAAGGAACAAGGCAGAAACAAAGAGAGAGATCAAAAAGAGGGAGAATTTCCAGCACAGAATTTCCACACGGGAGGATGCTGTTTGTACTGACAGACCTCATGCAGTCCTCACAGGGGAATCCTGATCCGGCCAACGTCACTCAAAGCTAAGTGAACACACTCTCCTGTAACAGCCGCTGAAGTCACACCACTGTCTGCTGCCAGCTGCCTTCCAGAACCTTCTTTAACCCTCTTAGTCCTGAACCGGGATTTGCCAGGATTGAATAATTGCTCCCCCTGAATCCCGAACCAGGATTTGCGAACCAGGATTTGCCGGGATTTACACACAGTAGATTTCTACCTGGCTGTGACCATCACTAATTGCTACCACATGCCAAAGTTCTATCAAGCTAGAAGCAGAAACCCTGCTGAGAGTCTGGAAGTAATTAAAGCTGCTGGTATGTACTTAAAAGGAGAAAAAGGCCATCGAGCATGTGTGCCTGACCTGATTTTCGTGATGGAATGCGAAATCTAGGGGCAGTTTGTGTTCAGAGAATCCGAATGCAAGAGGGTTAAATCACCACGAGTCCAGAAGTGAAACCCAGAAGTTACCTCCGCTCAAACCGACTGGTGTTTCCCTTTGAAGCTGTCAACAACCTCAAATATGAACCAACCTTCATGTCACCATGGACTGCCGTGCGATAAATACCATTTCTGTTCTGAATGCAGGCAATTAGAGGATGGAAAGCTAACACGTTTCTAGTGTTCAAAACTGTTACATGGCGACTGTACAGTTCTGTCATGACTGTAGCTAAATATGGCTTTGTGAGTCTGTCCGAGTTCAAATAGATGGTTTCATCAGAAGACAGATGTTTCCATGAGTTGGGGATTCCTGGTCAACGACTGGCTACTGCTTCTTACTTGAGCTAGTTGATCTGCATGCATGCTGACTGCAATTTTCTGCATGGCTGATGAAGCTGAAATATCACAATAAAAGTTTTGATCTTTTGATGTGTGAACTAATCTAGCATGTCTGTAATCATGATTACATTGAATTTGATTATAATTTTGCCAAAGTAATGCTAACATCCTGCCAGAGTAAGAAATGATAACATTCTGCCAAAGTAATCTAATGCTAACATCCTGCCAAAGTAATGCTAACATCCTGCCAAAGTAAGAAATAACATCCTGCCAAAGTAAGAAATAACATCCTGCCAAAGTAATGATAACATCCTGCCAAAGTAATGCTAACATCCTGCCAAAGTAAGAAATAACATCCTGCCAAAGTAATGATAACATCCTGCCAAAGTAATGCTAACATCCTGCCAAAGTAAGAAATAACATCCTGCCAAAGTAATGCTAACATCCTGCCAAAGTAAGAAATAACATCCTGCCAAAGTAATGCTAACATCTGCCAAAGTAAGAATGATAACATTCTGCCAAAGTAATGATAACATCCTGCCAAAGTAATGCTAACATCCTGCCAAAGTAAAAATGATAACATTCTGCCAAAGTAATGATAACATCGTGCCAAAGTAATGCTAACATCATGCCAAAGTAATGCTAAAATCATGCCAAATAATGCTAACATCCTGCCAAAGTACAAAATGATAACATTCTGCCAAAGTAATGATAACATCCTGCCAAAGTAATGCCAACATCCTGCCAAAGTAATGTCAACATCCTGCCAAAGTAATGCCAACATCCTGCCAAAGTAATGCTAACTCCACACCAAAGTAATGCTAACACCATGCCAAATAATGCTAACATCCTGCCAAAGTAAGAAATGATAACATTCTGCCAAAGTAATGATAGCATCATGCCAAAGTAATGGTATCCATGCCAAAGTAATGCCAACATCCTGCCAAAGTAATGATTAACATCCTACCAAAGTAATGATAACATCATGCCAAAGTAATACTAACATCCTGCTATGTGATTCTGACATTCTGCCAACGTAATGCTAGCATCCTGCCAAAGTGGTGATAACATCCTTCCCAAATATACCACCATCCTGCCCAAATAACAGTACCAAACAATATAACCATCCTGCCCAAATAATATTACTTCCTGCCCAAATAATATTACCACCCTGCCAAATAATATTACCATCCTGCCAAATAATATTACTACCCTGCCCAAATAATATTACTATCCTGCCCAAATAATATTACCACCCTGCCAAATAATATTTCCATCCTGCCAAATTATATTTCCATCCTGCCAAATTATATTTCCATCCTGCCAAATAATATAACCATCCTGCCCAAATAATATTACCATCTTGCCAAATAATATTACCATCCTGCCATATAATATTTCCATCCTGCCAAATAATATTACCATCCTGCCCAAATAATACCATCCTGCCCAAATAATATTACCATCCTGCCAAATAGTACCATGCTGCCAAATGATATTACCATCCTGCCAAATAGTATTACCATCCTGCCAAATAGTATTACCATCCTGCCAAATAATATTACCATCCTGCCAAATAGTATTACCATGCTGCCAAATGATATTACCATCCTGCCAAATGATATTACCATCCTGCCAAATAGTATTACCATCCTGCCAAATAATATTACCATCCTGCCAAATAGTATTACTATCCTGCCCAGATGAAATTACCACCTGCACAAATAATGTAAACATTTTTTTTTTAATTGATTTTTTTCCCAATTGATATAATTTTACCATCCTGTTGACTGGCATTGACAGCCTGCCAAAGTATTATTACCCTGCCCAAATGTTGTTTACCTACCAAAGTAACATCAACATGTTTCCAAAGTAGTTTTTCTGTCCTGCCAAAGTAACGTTGACCCCTTCACCCTGCGAGAATGTGATGGAGATGTAACCAGTGACAACTCCAAAAAGCAAAATGCCTGTATATGGACACCTACCAGCAGAGAGTCAAACCCCTACCTGTCAGATCGTGATGAGAAGCTCTAGTCACTTGTCTAGCATGCCCCCATCAGTATAAACAGTCATCAACACAGCTGCCCAGCAGTCTTGGCAATGTTACATTAAGCAACACATAATGACTTGTTCTTGCATATTTTCCAGTGTCACCCAGAATATGCACTCTTGTCTCGCTCATCCCACCTGGGAATCATTGTGAGACAGTTAAAAACACACTGATTCTGCTTTTGCTTCTTCTTCAGCATTTGAATGCTCAGACCGCATCTATTGTTGTGGTCGCATTATCTTTAAAGCCTTTCTAGAAAAAAAAAAAAAAAAAAAGGCAGGAGAATGGACCAAGCAGGCAGAAAATAGACAAGAAAATGGTGACTGGAAGAAAAGGAACAAGGCAGAAACAAAGAGAGGGGTATAAAAGATGGAATTCCTAGCACAGAAATTCCAGAAGGTGGGGAGGCTGTTAATACTGACAGGCCCCTCGGGATCGCCTTGGGGGAAGCAGAATCTGTTTGAGAGGTTTGCGTGTATGATTGTTTTACTGTTTCAAGTACTTTGCCATCTAGGCAGCCATACTCCCGACTTTAGAGGATTTTTTTTCTTCTTCTTTAAAGGAGAGTACAGGTTGTTAGCTAAAACCTTGTTGTGGATGAAGACAGTCACAAGTTAGCAATGTGAAGCATGCATCAACATTTCAGTAGAGGGCTTGGGTACTCATCTTACAACAATAACTAAGTTTACCTCAATAACTGACAAAGCTTACATCAATAACTTACAAATAACCGACAGAGCTGAACTGACATCAATAACTGACAAATAACCGACAGAGCTGACATCAGTAACTGATGAAGCTGACATCAGTAACTGACAAATAACTGACAAACTTTACTTGATAACTTACAAACCCTACATCAATAACTGACAAATAACTGACAGAGCTTACACCAACAACTGACAAACATTACATCAATAACTAACAAACGTTACATCAGAAACTGACAAATAACTGACAGCTTACATCAATAACTGACAGAGCTTACTTCAATAACTGACAAATAACTGACAGAGCTTACACCAATAACTGACAGAGCTTACACCAATAACTGACAGAGCTTACACCAATAACTGACAGAGCTTACAACAATAACTTACGAGTTTACATCAATAACTGACAGAGCTTACATCAATAACTGATGATGCTTACATCAATAACTGATGAATGATTGATGAAGCTTCAATAACTGACGAATAGTTGATGAAGTTTACATCAATAACTGAAGAATAACTGATGAAGATTACATCAATAAGGCAATAACTGACAACGCTTACATCAATAACTGACAAAGCTTACATCAATAACTGATGAAGCTTATATCAATAACTGATTGAGCTTACATCAATAAGTGATAAAGCTTACATCAATAACTGACAAAACTGATATCAATAACTGTTGAAGCTGACATCAATAAATGACTAACCTTACATCAATAACTGACTAACCTTACATCAATAACTAAGCTTACATCAATAACTGATCGAGCTTAAATCAATAACTGATGGAGCTTCAATGACTGATGAATAACTGATGGAGCTTGCATCAACAACCGATGAATAACTGATGGAGTTACATCAACATATAATGAATAACTGATGGAGATTACATCAACATATAATGAATAACTGATGAAGATTACATCAATAACTGATGACGCATACATAATTCTAAATCGGGGAATATTATGATTTTTTTTAATGAAAGTTATTTAAAAGTATGAATTCTGTTAACATTTGGCATCCCATGCAGAATGTGTGTGTGTGTGTGTGGTTTTGTTTGCTTTGTTTAATGTCCACGCACTACTTGGGTCATATAGACACACCTGCATTCAAACTCGTGTGTGTCTGTGTGTTGTGTGTGTCACTGTTGTGTGTGTGCTGTGTGTTGTTGTTGTTGTTGTTGTTGTTGTGTTGTTGTTTCAAACACTGATGTATCAGACATGTTGGTTGTTTATCATTTCAGACTCGGTGCATCAGACTTGGACAACGACGACCTGTCAGGGTCACCAGTGGAAGAGACGGAAGCGGAACGGGTGTTGCCGTGGAAACGCACCACGCAGCTGCCGCCAGTGCGATCCTGCGTGTCGTTGGGCATGCCGGATGACGACCACCCCCTCATGTCCCAGGCTCCGTCATGGGCAGACAACCTGGCCTACAATCACCTGACGGAGTCGGGCTCTCCGTACGTGTCCCCGGAGAACACGATAGGCGCTCCGGCCTCCGACACCCCGCGACGCCCGGTGTTCGACATCTTCTCCCCAGAGCCCGCCTCCCACTCCAGCAAGGACAGCCCCATCCGAAGAAAAGCGAGCCCGCCCACCACGACCCCTTGCCCCCACCCTGGACCTCCCAGAGCAGTCCTGCCCCCACCCTGGGCCTCGGACAGCAGCGAGGAACCCCCCTGACCTCCCCGGAAGCTCACGACAGGGGCGGCGGGGAGAAGCTGACGACGTATCTGCAGTCGTCCTCCCACAACTTCTACCCCCCCTCGCACCACAACTGCCTGGTGTCTCAGGAGGAGGGAGCGGAGAATCCCTGCCCCCTCAGGGGGTCTATCCGCCTGCGTCCCGCCAACTCCCCCAAGCATTTCCAGCCTCTGCAGTTGCTGGACCTCCACACGCGTCATGCCATCCAGAGGAGATCATTGCTGACGAGGCCGACTACCAGGAGAGGCTGGTGACACGTGTACAGAGCTGGCTGGACTCCAGCGAGCCTTCGGACGAGGACCGTGACTTTGAGGAGCTGAAGCTGCCTGAGGAGAAGGAGGAGCAGGAGGGTGAGGAGGGGCAGGACTCGCACAACGATTCCTTGGACGATTTGGATCTGGATCTCGATGATTTGACTATAGACACCTATTTGTAGGGTCTGGCTGGCTGCCTTTTTTTTTGTTGTGTGTGAGTGTGTTTTTGTAGGGAGAGATCTGGTCTAGGTTGAGTGTGGTGTGTGCGGGGGAGAAGGGATGGTGGGTGATGAGGGTGAATCCGATGCAGGAGAATGAGTGAACTTCGAGAGGTTCTTTCTTTCTTTTTCGGCGCTGCTCCCTTGATGGACGAACGACTGTTGACCACGGACTTTGCCTTTGATATTTGGCCTTGTTGACTTGCAACACTGTATAGACTGACTGAGTAGGCAGGCAGACTTGTCTGCTGACAGGGGCGACATGTGTGGACTTCAGCCAACAGTCTTGTCTGTGTTGCCGTCTTGATTCAATGACCTGGCCTTTTCATGTTTGTTTGTTGTTGTTTTTTTGTTTTTTTACAACAACAACCACAACAACAACAGGACTTTGAATCAAGAGCTCGAATGGTGCAAATTTTAAACATGTGTGAAAATAAAAAATAAAACGGCTTTCAAGAGCTTTGGACAGTCAAAAAAAAAAAAAAAAGTCTTCGAAACCTGCTGAAGCAGAGGTCTTTATGACTGAAGCAACATTTCCCCGATTTGGAGAGAAATCATCTCTCGAACAGCTGTGTGGGTAGTGAAGTGTGTGTCCACGTGGTGCATCTGTTATTTTTCCAGTGCCTGACAGCTTTCCACAACCACCATACCCCCCGCCTCAAGACTGCGCCAAAACAGACACCAGAGAAAGGGTCTTGTTGGTGGAGGGATAAAAAAATCGGTGCTGCTCTTGTCATGTCCCAGTTTGCATATGAAAGACTTTGAGTATGGGGTATGGTGTGAAAGATTTGATTGAATGCAAGCTTATGCGAAGTGTAAATTTTTTTCTGGAATAATAGTCATGAAGTCACCTGATCTAAAGAAATGTGGATGCTAAAATGGGGTTTGTGTGAAAAGGTTTGGATTAAAAAAAAAAATTTTTACGCTAAGAATTAGAGATCATGTGCGCATGTTCAGCAAAATACTTGAACAGTTTGTTAGGTATGTGTATACATCGCCTGATGAATAATAGGAAGGGTTTGGTGGGATTTGGGAGGTTTTTTGTTTTGTTTTTTAAATATTAAGAGGGCTGGAGGCAGAAATGTACTTGTAATCATTCATTTGCAGAAAACCAGGCAGCTCTTTGTGGCAGATGACTTCTTTTGTTTTGGTTTGTTTGTTTTTTTTTAAAGGATTACAGTGAAATCTGAAATGATATAAAAGCAGGTAGAAAACTTACTGTGTAAGTGTTTTTCCACCTTCCCCCCCCCCCCTCTTTTTTGTGCTAGACCTAGTTGATCTGTTGATAAGAATGGAGACAGACAGTTCTCACCATTTTTCCTTGCTGAAGGTAGCAGCAGCAGTGTCATACTCAGGGCCAGCCAGCATAAGGGAAAATCATTCACAACAACCAGCTTTTTTTGTTTGTTTGTTTGTTTGTTTGCTGAAACTGACAGTAGATTGGATGGATGATTCCTGTGGCTCTGAAAGTGAGTGCAATTCCAAACCTGTCCTAGTCTAGCAAGTGTGAAGTGTTGTAGCTAACTGGTCTGGTTGATATGGAATGGAATCGCAGTGTTTCTGGGTTGGTATCATGGTTTGCATCGATCAATGCTTTTGTGGTGCAGTGTAGGCAAAACTTCGCCTATTCCATAGTCTAGTGGCCTTTTGGGGCACCGCTGAAGATTTTGCTGCCAGCTTCACCCAAAACTGGCCAGAACAATGTAAATTTTATGCTGGTCCCTGGAGTGTGTTCTAGACATCTGCAACAAGAGTAGAAAAGTTTGGGGGGGTTTCTTAATTCCTTTTTAAAATTTTTAACCAAGCTCATGAAAGAATTGGGAACAGAATGCTAGCAAACTTCTCCATTAGCAGAATTTAAGGAGTTCAGAAGCTTTTAGTTTTCGTCACCCACACACACCCCCACAACACACACAACCACACACACACACACACACAACAACACACACACACAACACACACACACATCACACACACACACACAACCACTCACTCACACACACACACACACACCTACAGTGGTCTTTTTTTACTTGGTGATAGCACATAGGTAGCTTATGCTTCACTATCTGGCAAACACCTCAGAGAAGGGTTTAACTTTTAGTACCATAAAGCCAAAATAACAGTTCCTAGAAATGATCATAGCTTCTGAAAAAAAAAAAGGTGTAGTCTTTAAAACAAAAAGGGGGGGGGGGGGGAGAAGGAAAAGGAAACCAAATACATTATTCTAAAATAAGTGATTATGAAAAGAAAAGGGAGGAGGGTTAAGAAATGCTGAAGGTAGACAAGGCTGCCTAAAACAAACAGACTTGTGTGTAAATTTTTTTTTTGGGGGGGGGGTTCTGTGTAGTTGTAGCCACACATTAATGGCTTCTGTGCCTTGTTTTGAAGCGTCTTGTTCAGCAATGGTGACAGTGGAAGAGTTTTTTGCACACATTTGTAATGCCAGTCGCTGCAATTGCTTTGTTCTCTGTACGAACGCAAGTGTTGACAATATTTCAGAAAAAAAGAAGAAGAAAAAAGTTAGTATTTGTTTGTTTTTATTATGACTAAAAAAACAAAAAAAAAAACAATGTTACAGAAGTATAAGCACAGGAGAAAAGTGACTGCTGTTGTGAATATGAAGCTGCTTTAATTAAATGAAACTTTTTCTGTGGATGATTTGAAATGCATATTATTATGATTATATGGTTTGTATTTGAATGTGTATACATGTGTATTTTCCATTTTTTCTTTTCCTGTTTTGGAGTACTGGCTGCTAGTGTTTTGGCCCTTGTTATTGTAATGACTATTATTTTATATTATATATATAATATATAGCTTTTTATTGATGACTACTGCTTTATCACCACGTTTTAAGCCTAAATGGCGGAGTAGGCAGCAATTGTTCTCCCCTCCCCTCCCATAAAGTAAAGTATCGATAGCATCATCATGGATTTATTGACAAAGTTTCCCGCCAGGAAGGAGAACATTTTATCATCAGTAAAGGCCAGTGATGTGTACATGGCTAGGTAAGGGGGGATAAATAGGACTTTCTCACTCACTAGAATTGGGTGCCTTTGTTTGAAGTGAGAAGTTACTGTTCATGGTTTTAATTTGTTGTTCAGGGTTAGTATGTAAGTAATCCTTGCCTTATCTTGAATGTTCCACCTTTCTTCCTCACCAACCATCTTCACCATGGCTTGTGTGCCAGAGAGACTGTGTGGTTTTTTTTCATTGAAAAGATCAAATTTGGTATCAAGAAAGGATCAAGTATCAAGATAGTTGATTTATCTTCTGCAAACACTATTGATAGGAATAATCATCATTTCTGCTCAGTTTCGTTCATTTGGTTTAGGTAAATGTGATGGCAGCAGAGAGAGAGAGAGAGTAGAAAACATCTTGTTGCAGTTAGGTTGTAGTCCTTATAAAAGTACATTAGAAATTTTGCTGGAACTCAGTGTAACCTCAAAAACAATGTTTGGTTACAATACATAAAATATATATATAGAAGTCGATCAAACTGAACAAAGAAGTGGATGCTCCTTCAGAACTTCTGCATTCCAACACTGTAAGTTTTTTTTACATTTTATTTTATACCATTTTTAGTCACGGCAGATTTCTCTGCTTGAAATTCGGGCTGCTCTCCCGGTGAGAGCGCATTGCCACAAGAGCAGCGCCACCCATTATCTCACTGATGCAGCTTTTTGTATGTTGTGACGATGAAAAAATTTAGATGCCCCCTCTCCCAGCAATATGCGTCTATATACTGAATTACAAACCATCTTCTACAAACAGTCTCAGTTTTGACAATTGTCAGGGGTCTTATTTACATGAAGTATATAATCTGTCATAATGTTTAAAGCAGACGAGAGGGAAACATCCATCATCAGTTTTGTATTCATTCAGAAATAACATTTTCATCCTATGTTTCTGTGTTAAGCTGCTGAGCATGAGTCTTGAACACCCAAACCAATTGGGTAAACAAGTCGTGGTGAAGATATTATTCTTGAGGTTGGTTTTTTAAAATTTTAATTCATTTTTTGTAAGGATTTTTTTTTTTTTTTACTGTTAGGAGGGAAAATATTCTTAGTGTCCATAAATGTGACCCGATTTTTTAAAACGCTTAGTGTCTTAGGTATATTGGTTAACTTTTCAACTATTAGTGTTCTTCAGCTGAAGCCTTTTGCTCCAAGACCGTGTGTATGCGTATTTACATACATGTATCTGAAAATGTATATGTGCGCGCAAGTATGTGTGCTTGTAAATGTAATTTTCCAATATTTCATGCTGTGTTTGATTACTCCGCAGAGACTGGTTGCGCAGATATGAACTGTTTTATTATTGCTGGTTTCTGATGCCATGTCATAGACTGCAAAAAAAATGAGTCATTCAACGTGCCTGTAAATTGCATTCCACTGAAAGCTTTTCCAATGAAGTGAATGGTTTGTCGTTTAACTCTGTAGTGCTGACAAGTCTTCTGTAAGTGACAGTCAGGTTGGTACTTAGTGTGCGAGGGATTTGTTGCTGGGTTTGTTTGTTCAGTTTTTGTTAAGAGGATGTTGTGTATATATGTAAAATATGGAATTGTGTCCGTTTGAAAACATTTGGTTTTTAAACAAAAGTATACACCAGTAACCATTTTTGATAGTATCACACACGCGCACACACCACCACACCAACACACACACCTATGCAACACACAAACACACACACACACACACACACACACACACACAGAGTGTGTGTGTGTGTGCATCCATATCCACACCTTTGCAAGATTCTGGTCATTCCGAAAGCTTGTCAAGCAGCCTTTGAATGCAAATGTTTATGATTGTTCTGGCTGTGAGAGTGTGATGTTGTTCAGTGTGGCAGTATTTGATATAGGCTACTATCTACTGTCAGGAGCAAGATTGGCCCTGTTGGAAGTAATAACAGGGAATTTTTCTGAAAAAATGTTTGTAAAAAAAATGAAAATAGAAATCATCACTTGGAATATGTACTGTTGATGGATGTACTCAAATCAATTTATTATTCACCTATAGCAGAGATACTTTGAAGTGAACAAAACGTGAAACAGTTTTAAATCAAACACTGTATACATGCTGTTAATGTTTGGCCTTTTAAAGACTTGAATTTTCTTTGCGACATTAACTTTTTTTAATTGCTTCAAGTATACCTTAGACATTATATGTTTTACCGCTCTAAAGAACTTGAGACAAACTGGTGATGAATGATGAAGACTGACAAAAGGAAGGTGTGTTCTTTTATCTTTTTTTTTTAAGAACTTGTCGCTGTTTTTAACTAATCACAAACACACAGCGTGATCTCGTATAACAGCTTCCATCTTTGGCTGTGATAGAGTCAACCCAAAATCACCGAAAATGAAAACCACAGTGCATCAGGAATTTACCTCTGCCTGCACACTGTAACGTCAGGCAATTTATACCTCAGAGGAGAAATTGATTGATTGTTGACTGGTGTGGTAAATGTTTTATACCATTTACGTGAAAGATGTTGAATGGTGTGGTATAGATTGTTTGGCCATACTGTGAAAGATGTCGACTGGTGTGGTAAATGTTTTACCATTACAGTGAAAGATGTTGAATGGTGTGGTAGATTGTTTTACCATTGAATTTGAAAGATGTTGACTGGTGTGGTAGATTGTTTTACCATTGAATTGAAATATGTTGAATGGTGTGGTAGATTGTTTTACCATTGAATTGAAAGATGTTGACTGGTGTGGTAGATTGTTTTACCATGATTTGAAAGATGTTGACTGGTGTGGTAGATTGTTTTACCATAATGTGAAAGATGTTGACTGGTGTGGTAGATTGTTTTACCATATAGTGAAAGATATTGAATGGTGTGGTAAATGTTTTACCATACGTGGAAGATGTTGACTGGTGTGGTAATGTTTTACCTTACAAAATGTTGAATGGTGTGGTAATTTGTTTTACCTTGAAAAATGTTGATGGTGTGGAGATTGTTTTACCATGCATGGAAGATGTTTGATGGTGTGGTAGATTGTTTTACCATGCAGTGAAAGATGTTGATGGGTATGGTAGATTGTATCGTTTTATGATATTGGTTTAGTGGATTGGTTAGTTCATACATTGGAATATATCGACAGGTGGGTAGATGGTATCCTTTTTCGATACATGACAAGAAGTTGACTGATATTACAGGGAAAGATATTCACTAACTTTTTGATCTCTTGGAAGGCGTCACCATGTCAGGTCCCAGTGTAAAGCTAATCAGCTGTGTTGATTCAACAGAGAGTGTCTGACCTGTATGGTATACAATCATCATATCACAGATTGCAAGTCTGGATCTGGTCACACACACACAAAAAACTGGCCCCTTTTCTGCCTGTTTGAATGTGGTGACGTTCTGCTGGTGTGGTTCCTATCTCCCCCAGTTCCCTGGAGTGATGATTATCACTTCAGCTCCAGTACAATAGTGGATGTGTGTGTGTTAAAACCTGAATCAATCAATCATAATCAAACCGATTGCCTGTGTCGTCTAGGCCCAGTGTTATTACCATATCTAATGCCAGCTGTGAACAACAGTATTGTTTTGTCTGTCCCGTGAGTGAGTTGTTGGTAATGTAATGACTGAGGACTGCTGTGGAGCCCCTTTGTTTAGCTAAAATGATGGAATATTTCAGACCAGAACAATTCCAGAGACTGCTAGTTCTGCCAGATGGTTGTCTGTTTAATAAACCAACTGAAGAATGCTGAAACATGGGAGTCTCTTCATCTTTTTTTTTTTTTTTTTTTCATTTCTTGGCTAGAGCTCTTGCATTCATAAATTGCGAGATGTTTGCATTGTGGCCGTTTTTTCCCACATAATCATTAGAGCGGGATTTTGACTTCAGGAATGATGTCTAAAAATAACACTAGTGTGCATGCGTTTTTTTAATCTATTTTTTGTTATACCTTCTTACCGGCATAAATGACCTACTTTTTTAAAGGCAGAACAGGTTTTAATTCGAGTGCAAGATGTTCTGCATGCATTTGCGCACAGGGCCTGGGTTTATAGTCTCATCCAAAGGACTTTTGAGCATATCAGGGGTTTCTCGAACCAGGGCTGTTGTATTGCAAGTGCAACGCTCTAACCACTTGGCTATCCTGCCCCCAGAATCTCTTACTGAATAGAATGCAACCATAGTACTTGTGCATGCATGTTGTTTGTACAAATAGTACACACATACACTTGTACAAATTTTGTAGAGCACAAGAGAGCGCTTTACACCAGTTTGCCAGTTGTCTCTCAGTTTCTACCAGAACAGACAATTTAAAGGCTTTGAAATGTACAATCCCAATGAGTACAAGTGTCTGTCAAAAAATAAAAAGCAAAAAAGCATGGCATCAAAAAGTGATAGTTTGCCAGTTTTCTATGAACAGACTGATGGCGGTCCAGTATAAAGTATGTTGTTGTCAGACTATTGCAGAAGCCTTTGTACTGAAAATTCTGTGTACCACAGAATTTTGTGTAGCACCACTGCACTTGTATGAAAATGTGGCAACCAGTTAAGACAAAAGCTGTTTTTTCAAGGGGCTGAACATCAAATCCTGTCATTGTTATAACATTGCAAGCATGTTTTTTTAATCACCATCATTGTGATTCCAAGTCTTGGGTGAGATGTGTTTTTGAAAACTGCTTGTTTATTGCTCAAGATGTAAAACGTGTCTTACTGGTAGTGGAAGGTGAGAGGTGAGTGTTGCTGTACATTTCAGAAATTGTCAGAACAAAACAGACAAAAATGCTGTGCTGATGTTACCTCTGAAGCTGTGTTCCCTTCCTCGCCCAGTTGCCTTTTTTTGTGAACTGATTTTCCATCACACATTTCCAGCAGGATTTGGTACAACACAACAGCATCACTATTGATCACAAGTTGTCTGTAGAATGAGAACAGCATCACTATTGATCACAAGTTGTCAGTAGGATTACAACAGCATCACTATTGATCACAAGTTGTCAGTAGGATTCTGTGCAACATGACCATCACTATTGATCACAAGTTGTCAGTAGGATTACAACAGCATCACTATTGATCACAAGTTATTGGTAGGGCTCAGTACATCATGACAGCGTCACTGGTGATCATAAGTTGTATGTGGTTTGTCACCTGAGATAGCCAAGCCCAGACAAGCAGTTACAATTTGATGTACTAATTTTATGGCAGTTTTTATATGTTGGCTTAAAAAATAAAAAAAGCAGCATGGCATGAACAGTCTCTCACTCATGCACACACATGCACACACACACACACACACACACACACCACTGTCATTTTGACTCAAGAAACACACTTGGTGCACCCACATGAACACTGGATGTGTCAGTTTCAAAAATTGTCTGAATATAGACATGAAACAACCATCCAACAAGGTTTTCCTACCAATACCCCCAAATGCTTATCAGTGTTTTCCTGACATCTGGAGCTATTGAAGCTGAAGTAAGAAAAATTTCCACAGCTTAACTTGCAGCAATATTGATGGGGATGAAGACTTTTATTTTGCTCGTGTTATGCATGTAGTTTGCTTTGCAGTGGATACAATATAACAGCATGTACATACACATGTACGTACTGTATGGTTCCATTCTGTGGATAGCCAAAGCTGATGAGTGAAGTTGATGTATTACTGAAATAAGCAAGCTGTTAAATTATACACAGGTTCTTTTGTGTCTTCAATCAGGGAAGCATTTATTTATTTATTTATTTATGTATGTCAGTATCGAGGAAACCTGTACAGCTCTTGGCCAAATCATTTTGCATGATTTATAACATTATGTGTTGTGATGCTTCTCACCTCTGAAACAAGAGACACTGGAGGCACAACTGTTAGTGATGATAGTGCGCCGTGCCGATTGCAATGTCGGTGTAATGAGGGTTTCAGTGTTTTCACACACACACACGCACACACACACACATTATATATATATATATATATATATATATATATATATATATATATATATATATATATAATGTATGTATAATGTGATGATGGTCTTCAGGTGAAATAAGTTTGTGTGTGCGTGGGTTTTTTTTCGCCTTCATCTGGTCAACAATGAAAACAAAAGTGACTCAAGTTGTTGAAGGTGTGCAGAACTTCATCATTTCATTGTTTGTGACTGTTGTTTTGTGATTGCAGTACACAGAATGCTTTTGCTGTGTTGTCAGCTGTGCTGTGTAACTTCAATTCATGTTTTGTGTCTGCGATACACAGAATGCTGTGTTGTGCTGTTATTTGTGCTGTGCTGACTTCATTCCTCATGATCACATAGGCCATCACAGAGCTACATCCAGCAAATTTAGACTGGAAAAAGACCAGAAAACCTACAGGTTATGTTGATGATGATATTTGAAAAATTGGATCAGAGAGTTAAAAAAAAAAAAATCCCACATCCAAATAAAAGAAAGTAAGTTAAAACCTGGCTTTCTCAGATTGACACAGTTCAGACATATTCAGATCAATGCAGTTTTAAACTTACGTTAACTTCAACAGATTTTTCCCAAACTTCAGCATTCCAGTTTTTTGGTTTGGTTTTTTTCTTTTTGATTCAGTGTCGTTCAGCAGTTGGTGGTTGAAATTAGGGCACTACAGCCCCGGTGTCAGTGAGTTTTCTGCGGCAAAAGCAATGTCATTTTGTTGACCAACTTTGCCTTTTGGATCATGGCTTTGTTTCGGTGTTGTGTGTTAAAAATCTGCAGTGACTAAAGTTTGTTGAGCTATCGCTTCTCTTCTTCCTTTTTTCCCTCAAGTTTTGTATAATCATATGATTAATCACATTCAAATAGTTGAAATACACTGATCATTTCACCTCAGTTCTGTCAGTTTTCTTTCCTTCACACCCACCCTACCCCAAACTCCTCCGTTTTTTTATCTTGATTTCTCTGCCACAATGCACGATTGTTTTTAAGAGGAAAATGAAAGCTGAAAATAAAAAAGGCCTCTCACTTTCATATGAAATTGAGGAGTGGTTGTGGATTTTTTAGATCAAAATGTTAGCATTATAATAAATTTATTTCTAACTCCCTTTTTCTTTTTATATGGTCAGAGATTTCTTACAGTTGCTTTGGTTACAACAGCAATGCAAGGTATAGATTTAACTTTTGTTAAAACTGCATTCACATATCGATGTTTGTATTTTTGTTTTCTTTTTTTCTGTTCTTCCAGCTATTTGAATACAGGGGGGGGGGGGGGAGGCACACATCAAAGAAGTCTATGCTTTGAGTCCAGTTGCAGTCTGCATGAAGTAGTGTGTTTTCGCTTGTGTGTGCTGCCTGTAAGCAGTAAGGGTCTGGGTGTTTTGTTTGTTGTACCGTTTTGTTGTTGGTGTGTCTGAGAAAGTGAAAGACTGGTATGTTTTACTGATTATGATTGGTTTTCATCGGCATCTGTGTGTAAAGGCGATGGGGTGATGTGACTGCTATGGTATTTAATGCTATTTGTGGTAACTTGATTTTGGTGATGATATTGAAATGCCATGATGAACTGTAATTTATGTGAAAGCAGAAGAAAAAGCCATGAAACTGATGAAATAAATAATGAAATAATGATGTTTATTTGAAGTGTGTGTGTGTGAAAATGGTTTTTAAAACTCTCTCTCTCTCTCTCTCTCTCTCTCTCTCTCTCTCTCTCTTTTCTTTCTTTCTTATCTCACTCTCTCCCCATCCCTCTCTCTCTCTCTTTCTCTCTCTCTCTTTCTCTCTCTCTGTGCTATATGTGTACTTGTTTAAAATTATGTTTGCCATGCCAAAAACAAAACACTATCTGTATCACACACACAAACACTCTCTCTCTCTCTCTCTCTCTCTCTCTCTCTCTCACACACACACACACACACACACACACACACACACACACACCTAACATCAGAAGCAAAACTATTCTGCTATATATTGAAGAAAGTAACAAGTGTCTGTTTTAGTTTAAATTTTATTCATTCCAATAAAGAAACAAAGACTTTAATGTTAGTTCTTCATCTTTCTTTAACTTATGTGTGATTATTATGTTTTAGATATGAAAGACTATGGTATTCAAGTTCACTGTTCCATCACTTTTTTCTACTTACGTTTTCTCCATATATGAAATGCCTATTTTTACGTCTATTATAAGCTTACTGTGCCACACTTGTTTCATCCTCTTGTTTTCTATCCACTAAGTAAACACTCATTCTCTATAATTTAATATCCCTCATTGTTGATAAGTCCTCTTGTTTCTATCCACTACAACCCCCACCATTCCTGATAATTTAATCATCCATGGGAAGAGACAACTGAATACCCACAGCTCCCACCCCACCCCCCCCCCCACACCACCACCACACACATAACTCTTGCAATGAAGACAAAGGACCACGGATACGCACAGTATACACACACACACACACACACACTCACACAAGAGTATATGCACCATACACAAAGATGACATATCACAACACACACAAAGAGTAACATACCCCCCCCCCCCCCCCACCACCACACACACACACTTCACTTCCACCACCACACACCACATCACACTACCACCCAAACCCACCACACCACCATAAATACCCCCGTCCTACCCCCCCGAAACCCACCCTCCCACCACACCCCACCCACCACCCACCCACCCCCAGGTGAGTCAGTAGACAAACCCCCTGGCATCCAGGCCCGGAAAGCCTGTGGGGTGAGGGGCGCCGCTGTGGTCGCCCAGTGGAGGCGCTCCCCCGGGGTAGTGCCTGGGGCCCTCCACCTTGGCCGGGAAACCCACGGTGCCGGGATAGCCCCTGTGCTCCGTGTACGTCTTGTCCGGCGGGTAGGCGTAGGACGGGTGACCCGTGTAGATGGACGGAATGACACCCACCCGGGCTCCTGGAGGCACCTCTACCCGCCCGTGGCCCTGAGGAGAGGAGGCAGGGAGGAAGAGAGAATCGAGATAGAGTGGTAGACAGATGGTTTGCTAGTGTCGGTACCTAGGTGTCTAAGGTGAAAGTCTGTCATGGCTCTTGTATGATCTGTTGTCAGGTATGCTATGCTGAGGGATCACCCATAAACCCACCAACTAATCCGCTCAGTATATTCATTTATCCACCCACCAGCCAATCCATTCATTAATCCCACCACCAGCCAATCCATTCATTAATCCCGCCACCAGCCAATCCATTCATTAATCCCAACACCAGCCAATCCATTCATTAATCCCACCACCAGCCAATCCATTCATTAATCCCACCACCAGCCAATCCATTCATTAATCCAGCCAACCCATTTATGAACCCATCCAATCCCTTCATTAATCCAGCCAATCCGTTCATTAATCCAGTCACTACATCTATGAACCCACCCAATCCATTCATTAATCCAGCCAATCCATTCATTAATCCAGCCATTCCATTCATTAACCCATCCAATCCATTCAATCATAATCCAACCAATCCATTCATTAATCCAGCCATTCCATTCATTAACCCATCCAATCCATTCATTAACCCATCCAATCATTAACTAATCCAGCCATTCCATTCATTAATCCACCCACCAGCCAATCCATTCATCAATCCACCCGTGAACCCTTTCACTCATTAATCCACCTACCAATCAGTCAAGATATCCTGCGAATCCACCCAGTACCTATCCCACCCATACATTCATTAAACCATCCACCCACCGCGTGCGATCCATTCCTTAACCCTACCCAATATTGCATTCCTTACCCCCCCCCCCCCCTCCCCAACCTAAAAACCACCTACCCTTACATTCATTAAACCATCCACCCATCGATCCATTTCTTAATCCACCCACCAATCCATTCCTTAATTAACCCACCCAATAATCTATTCATCAACCACCCCCTCCATTCATCTTCCCACTAAAACAAATCCATCTGTGCTGCCAACAACAGGCAGTCAATCCACTCCTCTCTACCCCCCCCCCCCCCCACCAAAACTCCCAGTAAGCCAGTGACATGGACAGCGTGAGACTGACCGGCATGTTCATCCTCTGTTGGGGGATAGTTCCATACATGTGGGGCAGCATGGGGTAGGCCTGGGAGTGCAGACTGCCCAGTGGCGAGTAATCCTGGTGACCACCTGACCCCAGCTTGTCGAACAGGTCAGAACGCACCTGGGGCAGAAAGACGAGTCGGTTGGTTGGTTTAGTTGGTTGGTTTGGTTTGTTGTTGTTGTTTTTCACCACAAAAAAACGAGAGAAAATTGATTTCCTTTTCTTCTTTTTTTTTTTTTTTTAGAAAATGTCTTTTTAGCTCAGAATTTGCCAACTGCTCGATGAGCACGCACCTCCCACTGATGTTATTCTGCCTGATAGACCCTGTGCCCCATGGTATAACCCATGACATTCTGGTTGCAAAGCGCAAACGCCGACAACTTGAGCGAAAATGGCGAAAAACAAAAACAGAAATCAACAAACAGCTCTTCCAGAAACAAATAAACAAAGTCAAAACCTTAATCCACTCAGCGAAGACAAACTATTACTCTGCTCAAGTTCTTGATGCCACATCCATGAAATCTCTTTTTTCCCTCACCTCAACTCTCCTCGGATCTGCAAAGGCTAGCCCTCTGCCTACTGTCCACAGCCACTCTGAACTTCCTGCTATATTCTCCTCATTCTTCTCCGACAAAGTCCGCAACATCCGCTCCAAACTGGATCAGACTTCTTTCCAACCTGCGCCTCCTGATCCCCAATTCACTGGCACTCCTCTCCTTTTCTTTCACCCAACAAGCGAGAAAGAAATCAAGAACATTCTGAAAGAAATGACAATAAAATCATGCGATCTCGATCCTGTACCTGCTTCTCTTTTCATTCAGTGCATTCCACAGCTTATACCTACTATCACAAAAATAGTAAACTCATCTCTTCTGTCTGGAAATTTTCCATCAGCTCTCAAAACTGCGATAGTCACACCTCTACTCAAAAAGCACGACCTCGATCCTAATATCCTGAAGAACTATAGACCTGTCTCTAATCTGCCTTTTATCTCTAAAGTCCTTGGAAAAGTTGTTCTGAAACAACTCAATAGCCATCTTCTTTCCAATAATCTCTTCCCCCCTTTTCAGTCTGCCTATCGCGTCAACCACAGCACTGAAACCACCCTGGTTCATACTCTAAACATGCTTCTCCATGCTTCTGACTCAGGGAAAATCTCCCTTCTTACTCTTCTCGACTTATCTGCTGCCTTTGACACCATAGACCATTCAATTCTTCTCTCCCGTCTCCAAAACATGTTTGGCATTAAAGGCACAGCCCTCACCTGGTTCACTTCATACCTTAAAGACCGAGTCCACACAGTTGCAGTAAACAAGATTCAATCAGCACCTGCCAAACTGGAATGTGGTGTCCCTCAGGGATCAGTTCTGGGCCCTCTTCTCTTTACCCTCTATACTGCTCCACTGTCACATATAATAGACCGTCATCATATCAATTATCACTTTTATGCTGACGACTCGCAGATTCAAAGCAGCGACACACCTGAAAATCTTCCTTCTCTCTTGACAAATATGACCAGCTGCCTTCATGACATCCAACACTGGATGATACAAAACAAATTACAACTAAATGCAGATAAAACCGAAGCCATGCTTGTAGGCACCAAACACAAACTCTCCTCCATTCCAACAACTTCAATAGAATTCGGCAATACGTCAGTTCCGCTATCCACTTCTGTGAAGTATCTAGGAGTCGTTGTCGACAACACTCTCTCCATGCAAAAATTCATTACCCAAACCTGTCAGTCATGCTACTATCAACTACGGCGTATTAGCGCAATTCGAAAGTACCTGTCCACTGATGCAACATCCAAACTCGTCACTTCTCTTATTCTCTCACGTCTGGACTATTGCAATTCTCTTTTGGCTGGTCTGCCAGCATCATCCATCCACTCCCTTCAACGTATACAAAACTCTGCTGCTCGTCTTGTCCTCAGAAAGAAAAAATCTGAGCACATTACCCCTCTCTTGAAATCTCTCCATTGGCTGCCTGTACCACAGAGAGTAAACTACAAGATCAATACCCTCTGTTACAAATGTCTCCACAATACTGCACCCTCCTACCTCTGTGAATGTCTTCACTTGTACACACCTTCTCGCTCCCTCCGCTCGTCGGCAGATACTTTGTCCTTAAGAATACCCAGATTCAACCTATCCACCGTTGGCCGCCGCTCTTTCTCTGTTTCTGGTCCATCGATCTGGAACGACCTTCCTCTCTCCCTCCGGCAAAAGCCTACTTATGACACTTTTAAATCCAACCTCAAGACACACTTATTCCAAACCTAAGTTTTCTCCTTTCCGCTTCCATCTCTTACCTGTCCCTGCCTTCAACATCCACCTGCCAAAGTGCATAACGTTTGTAGGTGTGTGTGCCCGCGCGCGTGTTGCGTGCTTGCGTGCGTGCGTGCGTGAGTGTGTGTGTGTACATTCGAATTTGTTAAAACTGTAAATTGTTGTTAATTGTGTGTTGTGTTGGTCGAATGCAAGCGCTTTGATTTGTTTTTACAAGATATAGCGCTATACAAATTCCATGTATTATTATTATTATTATTAGAATTTCAAAAGTACATCTGCGAGAAAAGAATAACAGACAGACGAAATCCATGTATACAAACACACTGCTGTGGGTCAGGCTACTACATGAGTCGGTAAATGAAAGCATAATTTCTTTTAATAAGGCCATGACTAAAGACGAATAACAAACCAATAATTAAAAAAAGTGGGGGGGGGGGGGGGGGGGGGGGGGGGGGGGGGGGGGGGGGGGGGGGTACACACATGTCCTTGGCGTGGTGGGATTGCATCACCCTAGTTCTCTCAATGGTGCTCCATTGCGGGTTCCAGCTTTTTTTTCCCACTGGGCCCATAGCAAACTCACTCTGAGAACAGAGCCAGCCAGAGCCCAAAACATCTTGACTGGGATGGACTTCGAACTCCTGACCTTCCAGCCAGAAATCTGACACACACTAAACTAAAGGCACTATACCATGCTGGCCAATATCAGTGCTTTTCTTTCTCAGTCTCCGGCGTGAATCCTCTCCATCAAGGCTTAGCTACGACGATCAATAGCTACGACGATCAAAAGCTCCAGTGTAGCGTAGACAATGGGAAATTGTATACCACTTTAAAGTCGGGGCAGAGTTCTCCACATGAAATTCGTGCTGCTCTCCCTAGGGAGAACGGGTCGCCACAAGACCAGCGCCACCCTTTTTTATGGTATGTCTGCATGCGTATTTGTTTCTCTATCAGGATGGTTTTATTCTATCAGAATGACTTTTTTTCTACAGAATTTTGCCAGGGACAGCTCTCTTGTTACCATGGGTTCTTTTATGTTCCCTAAATGCGTGTTACACGTGGGACCTCGGTTTGTTGTCCCATCCGAAATATGGCACAGCATGTTCAAATTTAGTCAACCAAACAAGAAAACAACAGGTCTGTACACATTCATTTTCCACACACTTGAATACTGAACAATTGTTTAAAAAAAAAAAAACGGAAAGCACACACACACACACACACACACACACACACACACACACACACATACACACACACACACACACACACACACACACACACACACACACACACACACACAGACTCACAGTTCTCAGGATATCCAGAGCCTGTTTCTTATCACCCTCAAAGGGGAAGGTGGTCAGGATGTACTCTTCCCCCACCACTGTTTGGTAGTCTGTCATCACCCTGCACACATCATCAAAACACATCATCACAACACATCATCACAACACATCGATCACAACATCACGTCTCCCTCTGTCATAATAATAAAAATAATTCATGGAATTCATATAGCACTATATCTTGCAAAAACAAATCAAAGCACTTGCATTCGACCGATACAACACACAAACAATCAACAATTACTAGTTTTAGAAAATGGCAAATTCGAATGCACACACATACACGCGTGCGCGCACGCAGACACACACACACACACACACACACACACACACACACACACACACACACACACCACACACACACACACACACACACACGCACACACACATGCACACACTCATAAAGGTTATATACTTTGGCAGGGTAAAGGGGATTTTAGATGTTGAAGACAGGGACAGATAGGAGATGGAAACAGAAGGCAAAAATCATTTTGTCATCACAATGCATGAATCACCACATCATGTCTCCCCTGAGTACATCACTACAATGGAAGCAATGGACTAGACACATAAGAAGACTTTTGTTGGTAGTCGTTAATAGCAGCAACATAATTAATGTACACAATTTTGCTTCCTGGAAACTCGAACAAAACACAGTAAAAACCCGTCCCACAATGTCACAATAATAATGAATGCCAAAAGTTTTGGAAAGTTTCTGTGTCATTTCATCGGAACTGGACCAAAAACAGTATATAAAATTTAACTCCAAGAGTTCACCGGTCAACACTTCCTCCCCAGCCATCCACTCTCTTTTTTTCTGTTTTAGGGGTTGGTTTTTATTTTGAATAACAAGAAGCTTTGGTGGAGGTATCCATCCAAGATATCCATCCAGGATATCCATCTAGGATAATCATCCACCCAGGATCTCTGGCTGGCTGTGTACTGCTAAGCTTTGGTGGAGGTATCCATCCAAGATATCCATCCAGGATATCCATCTAGGATAATCATCCACCCAGGATCTCTGGCTGGCTGTGTACTGCTAAGCTTTGGTGGAGGTATCCATCCAAGATATCCATCCAGGATATCCATCCAGGCTAACCATCCATCCAGGATAACCATCCATCCCAGATCTCTGGCTGGCTGTGTACTGCTTACCTTTTGACCGTGTCCAGCGCAATCAGCCGGTCGTTGTGGATGCTGAACGCCGTCAGGATATCACGTGCATCTCGACAGCTCATGCGACACAGACGCTGGCACAACAGCAAGCATGCACAACTGTAGGCACAACCGTAGTGGCCCTATACAAATTCCGATTAGTTAACGATAAGGATGATTTCTTCTTTTTTTTTTTCATTTCATTTATTCTTTTATATCGAGGATAATGGAATAAGCACTCATGTGCTTTTTTACATCCAGTCCCCGTGTGAATGCAGTTTTGTAAATCTAGCCATCTGTTGCCACCGGCACACAATGGCCTTCTCTTACTAAAAGCGGAACTGGATTTAACGTGTGCGCAAGATGTTCTGCGTGCGTTCGCACACGGGGCCTCGGTTTACAGTCTCATCCGAAGGACTTTTGGGGAGTGGGGAGATGTTAAAGTTAGGTATAGTTTTGCTTTGTAAGCAAGTTGCCCGTGACGTGAATTGATGCTGTGTAACAGTTCTGCTTTGCAGCTGACAGGCTAGTGTCATTTTACACACATACACATACACATACATATACACATGCACAGAGAGTGAGAGAGAGAGAGAGAGAGAGAGAGAGAGAGAGAGAGAGAGAGAGAGAGAGAGAGAGAGAGAGAGAGAGAGAGAGAGAGAGAGAGAGAGAGAGAGAGAGAGAGAGATGGGGGAGGGGCAACATCTGTTGTATGCCTCCAATCTCAGAGGTACTAGCACTCTGAAGTCAGATGTATCTCCTGATCAGGGGACAACTGTACCTTCATCTTCAATAACATCTGACGTCTTCAATACCATCTGACGTCTTCAATAACATCTGACGTCCTCATAACATCTGACATCTTCCATAACATCTGACATCTTCAATAACATCTGACATCTTCAATAACATCCGACATCTTCAATAACATCTGACATCTTCAATAACATCTGACGTCCTCATAACATCTGACATCTTCCATAACATCCATACATAGATTTCAGTGGAACAGGAACCATTATAGCTCAGAGGTCAGAGCATTAACTCTCCCCACACTGAGGTTGCAGCACTGATAGAGCATTTTTGCCTCACGAATGGCTGAGACCATTCGTGCGCCTTGGCTTCAGCACAGCCCCCCCCCCCCCCCCCCCCCCCCCCCCCCCCCCTGTAAATGGTAAATGGGTACCTGCCTGCTCTCTTTAGGAACATGGAAGGTAAAGCAGCGAGGGAGAGGATATGGGCGCCGCCCTCAACATACTGTTCCTTAGATAAATTGAGGTGTTTGACACTTGACTCCCAAATAACAATAAAGGTAATAGGACACCTTGACCTCTGAGTAAGATTCTACATTAACGTAAATGTTTAATTCTATCGTCTCATGCAAACCAGTCGGTAGAATGCCGATTCCAATGAGATTATAATAATTATAATATGATAACATCATGATAAGGCGTTAGTGTCCGATTCCTGTTAGCTATTACTGTATGAGAAGGCGTGGGAAAGTGAAACTGAGAGTGTTTACAGCGAAAGAGGAAAATTCCACGTACCGACTCCATCATTCTTATGGCTCGAATTTTGTCTTCATGTCGGCCGAAAGCATGCAGTATCAGTGATGCCTGAAAATACATCAATACATTAGCAAGTGAACATATGCGTGCGTGTGTGCGTGCGTGTGTGAAAAACAAAAACAAAACAAAAAATCCATTCATTCATTCCTCTCTAAGACCACCCCATACATATGCAAAACACCGCTGAACATCTTGCACACCAGTTCCAATCATTCCTTCTTTTGTGAAAGAGTAGGTTAGCCATAGGCCGATAACATGGATGAAACACACACACACACACACACACACACACACACACACACACACACACACACACACACACACACACACACCCCTAGCATGCAAAGGTCAGATTCAGCTAGGTTACATTTTCCCAAGCTTTACTGCATGAAAGCACAGTAGAAGAAGGTAGATGAAGGAGGTTGAACGCCCATCAGCACATCCCTACTGTAGATAAACGATGCACAGGCATCAGTTTGTTGTTAGCTAGCGTTCCTCCGTTTAACACCCTGGGGGTCCTCCAATATCACGTATGCGCTGATGAGAAGTCTGCCTGTATGGCTGTTTTCAATTGAATGCATCACCATATGGGCAGCCATATTCAGGCTTCAGGGATGTTTTTTCTCCATGAATGGAGGCTGAGGTTTGTTATACTAAGAGCATAATGTTACAGCTGAAGACAATCTCGACAGAATATTTCAAAACATAACACCATATATATATATATATATATATATATATATATATATATATATATATATATATATATATATATATATATATATCACACACACATACATGTATATAATGCATTAGCACTATGTTTACAGCTATCCATACCTGATACAGCATGTGGCCTTGTGCTAAAATGTCAGTCTCATGTTCACTGATTTTCTGAACATCTGGCCATTGCACCCATCTTATATATTCTCTCTCTCTCTCTCTCTCTCTCTCTCTCTCTCTCTCTCTCTCTCTCTCTCTCTCTCTCTCCTGTGCGGCAGTTCCACTTGCCTGTGTGGAATCAAAGTAGCCTTTGGAAGCGTACAAGATCTGCAGCTTCTTTTGGTAGAAGTCTGTCTCCTGCAAGATGACACAGTCATAGTATTATCTTTTTTCCTCGGTCAAAATGTCTCAAATGTCAAAAGAAAAAAACAGGTGGAGCGGGAGTAAGGATGAAATAAAGGTAAGGAGTGGTAAAATAAATTCCACCACAAAAGTGCAAAGACACACACACACACACACACACACACACACACACACACACACACACACACACACACACACACACACAAACACACACGCACATGCACAAATATAGTCCTCGATATAAAAGTTGTTTTTTTTTAATAGTTCCTCCTTCAATGACGAAGCTGACCATGACTTGAAGTTTGCTTGAAAGGTGTGTTGCTCTGAGTTACAGGAGGGTGAACTGAACTGTACAATAACGATTAAAAAAATGTGCATCAATAAAGAATCGCTGAAAATTGCAAATGACGATAATAAAGTAATATTAGATGCGTAATCTTTCAGCATGTGGCATATTAATATATGATCAACAATTATACTGTGACCACATTGGTCTATGCAAAGAAAACATTTTCAATATACTAAGTCTTAAAGCTGTTCAATTTCCATCTGCTGGCCAGAGAAACAAATCTGTTTTATATGGTAACAACCACTTTCTTATATTTCAACACAGGACTCAAATTGTACCATTTCTCTATACAGTTATCGGTGGTCTAGAGGTTACGCACCTGCCAAGAAAGCGAAATGGCTGGGTCGGAAGTGTGCGGTGGTTCGATCCCCGTTTTGGGCTAAAAACTTTTCCCCCATTCAATAGACCATAAATGGTGGTCTGGGTGCTAGCCTTTCGGATGAGACTATAAACTGAGGTTCTGTGTGTTACACAAAAGTATTTACCTCAATTAAAAGAACCCACGGCAACAAGAGAGTTGTCCCTGGCAAGAAAATAGTCACCCTGAGAGGGAAACACATACAGCTGTAGACAGGAAAAGAAAAAAAAGTAGTGGGAGGCATTGCTCTTGTGGCAACGCGCTCTCCCCGGGGAGAGCAGCCCGAATTCCAATAAATAAATAAAAGTATATAACCGACTCTCTTTTTCTCACACTGGATCCAACTCTAGGTGGATTCCATCTCACTCCAGATGGTGTATATCTTTTTCATAATGAAAAAGTTGACATTTAAGCAAAAACAAACAAAATCCAAAAAATGAAGAGGTTAATAGACGTTGCAAATTTGAAACACTCTCATTGCAAGAAGGCAAGATGAGGCAAAAACCCACAGCAAACGTTATTCGTGTGTGTGTGTGTGTGTGTGTGTGTGTGTGTGTGTGTGTGTGTGTGTGTGTGTGTGTGTGTGTGTGTGTGTGCTACTACTCGGCTTTCAAAGGAAGGGAGACTGAGATAGCCTACTAGTAAAGGCTTACTTGCTATTCTTTGAGCAGGCCTCACATTTAGATCTGATGAAGTTTCTGCTGATGTACTTTCAGGATGCCTTCCACAATGCGAATGTCTTCTGCACCTACCTGCTGAATTCTGGCCAGAAGCACCTGGAAGATATCGTCTGACTGGGCGTATTTGGCCATTGCTCATTACTGGCACCACATCTGTCAACGGGCTTGATTTCGCTGGCAGACGACCGCTCCGCTCCACTGGGCTGTTAGCCACTTTTCTCCTCGTGACGTCAGCGTCAAAGCGGAAATGAAGAGTAACTTCCCTTGGTTATGTCGAAGTTGGAGATCTAAATATGCATGTAAGGGCTTATGCTCTCATCGTGTCTGTTAATTAAAGAGAAACAGCTCGATTGCTCTCTCTCTCTCTCTCTCCTCTCTCTCTCTCTCTCTCTCCCTCTCTCTCTCTCTCTCTCTCTCTCTCTCTCTCTCTCTCTCTTGTTGGTTTTTTGGTGGGCTTTTTTGTGTTAGTGTAGAGGATTGGATGGGGGAAAAAAGCAATCGTCATGCTTATTCTATAACCTGAAAATAAATTCAATTCAATTCAATTCAATTCAATTCAATTCAATTCAATTCAATTCAATTCAATTCTCTCTCTCTCTCTCTCTCTCTCTCTCTCTCTCTCTCTCTCTCTCTCTCTCTCTCTCTCTCTCTTCTTGTGTGTGTGTGTGTGGTGTGTGTGTGTTGGTGTGTGAGAACAGGCCGACAGAGAGAGAGAGAGAGAGAGAGAGAGAGAGAGACAGAGACAGAGACAGAGAGACGAGAGACAGAGAGAGACAGAGACAGAGACAGAGAGATTTTAGGGTGATAGTCTACTATTCCCTAGTATGCAAATGTAAACTTCAGCATAGACCACCGTGGTAATAATGACGAACACACGAGTGTGTGTGTGTGTGTGTGTGTGTGTGTGTGTGTGTGTGTGTGAATCAACAGATTGTCTGGTGAATGTTCGGAGTACTCTTTGTGCGTTCACAGCCTCGACTGAATAGTTATTTATTTGATATCTTTCTATAGCCATTATTTTCGGCCGTGTTTTCATGCGTGTTGATATAAAACAATTTGCTAAGTAGTATAACCATATTTTTATCGTTACGTTTGGTTCGCTCAGTTGAAGTCTAAATCCATTTAAGGACATGAAACCTACTTAAGGACACCTACCACGCAAGGGAGCAAATTGCTGGGGTCTGGCTGCCACTACAGTGCTACTATACTGTTCAGACCATCCCCGAAACTTGATTGTGTTGCTGTTCCAAAATTAGCTTGCTAACACTTGTGTTTGTTCTTCGTCCCCCTCCCCTTACTTCTCCCACTCTCCCCACCACTCCCCCCTTCTCTAGGCCTCTTTCCCAGAGCCTCTCCATTTCCCGGAGTCAGGTTGCCGACTCGCAGATCACGATGACGTAGAGCAAGATCCCTTCGCTCGGCTCTTTCCGGAACTTTGCTATGACGTCACGAATATGTCGTTGGGCGTGTCTGTTTCTTCTTCGTTTCGGAACGTACAGACAGCCACTGCTAGGCCTATTCTTGTCTGTCGTATGTTTGACTTCTCAGTTATAAATGAATGATAGTCAACTCAACTTCTGTACATTTTAGCGAAGCTACGCAGCTCTACGCAATACTTTGGATGCGAGTGTATCCACGCATATGTAAGGCCTTGCATCAAAAACTCTACTTTGGATATGAATATAGTGGTACCCACATGTGCACACCTGAATTCGAGAGACACCAAAAACACTAGGCTACTTAGGATTTGAATGTATCCATATGGCTACACCTACTTCTTGCCTATTTTCTACCTTCTTTGTCCAGTTCTCCTGCCATTTTTTCACCAGAAAGACTTTTAAAAAAAGAAAAAAAAAAAAAGATAACAATTCTCTCTCACACCGAAGTTGGATTATACTGGCCTGATTTTTCAGGTGCTTAATGGCAACCAATGCATTTTCGTTCATATCACAGACATTAAAAAAAAGTGCTGTCTGAGCGTTCGACGACGACGAAGAAGAAGAAAGAGATGGACACAGAAAACAAAAAAATCAAAACAAAACACAAAAAAAACCCGATAAATGAGAAAATCTATGCCTAAACACACATATGTGTACAAGTTTCTTAAGAGGAATGTAAACAGCTCCCTCCCCCCCCCCCCCCTTTCCCAATCTTCATCCCACTTGCTCCCTCCCCCCCATCTCCTCCCCCCCCCCCTGCACCTATGCTTCTTGCACCCACGCCACTCCCCTCCGCCCCTCCAACCACACACGCATCACAAGGAACTGCATTCAACTAGGCTTAACTGCAACCGCCTGACTGTTATGCGACCTCCACGTAAAAATAGTATACTAGTGATAGTAACGTGGGAGGAGTCCAGAAATAGTTATTATTATTTATTTATTTTTAATCTTTTATATATGAGGATAATAGAATAAGCACTCATATGTTTTTTTTCCATCAAGTCCCCGTGTGTATGCAGTTTTGTAAATATTGTCATCTGTTCCCACCGGCACACGATGGCCTACTCTTACGAAAAGTGAAACAGGATTTAACGTGTGCGCAAGATGTTCTGCGTGCGTTCGCACACGGGGCCTCGGTTTACAGTCTCATCCGAAAGACTTTTGGGGAGAGTGGAGTCAGCACTGATGTTAACTCCAGGAGAAAAATCCCCTCGACCGGGAATCGAACTCGGGTCGTCAAATTGGCAGCTCAGTGTTCTGACCACTAGGCTATCCCGTCCCCCAGAAACGTGTGAAACATCAACAACGTCTCTGATATTAAGAATCAAAAGCACGTCTGTGGTAGCCTATCATGACAGTGATTCCTTTATCTCACTGGATTAAGACACAAAACTATGCGCAAACCTGAATATCTATTCATTTCTCTCTCTCTCTCTCTCTCTCTCTCTCTCTCTCTCTCTCTCTCTCTCTCTCTCTCTCTCTCTCTCTCTCTCTCTCTCTCTCTCTCTCTCTCTTTGTGTGTGTGTGTGTGTGTGTGTGTGTGTGTGTGTGTGTGTGTGTGTGTGTGTGTGTGTGTGTGTGTGTGTGTGTGTGTGTGTGTGTGTGTGTGTGCGCGCGCGCGCGCGCCACATGACCACACGACTTCCTTTTTGTTGGAGGGAAGATGAGTCAACAAAATAAACTTGAGAGAGAGAGCATGCGCGCGCGCGCGCGCGTGCACACACACACACACACACACACACACACACACACACACACACACATACACACATGCGCGCACAGCACACTGAGGTAGGGCGATAGTGGCTGTTGAAGAGTATAGATAGATTAATAGGGTGTATACCTTAGGTAGGAAATAAATGTATTATTTTTTTAGGCTGGATTTGAAAGTATGTAATGTAGGCTTTTACCGAAGGGACTGGGGGAGGTCATTCCAAATTGCTGGACCCCAAATAGAGAAAGAGCGACGGCTGACAGTAGTTTCAAATCAAATTTTTAAAAAAAATCTTTTATATCGCGTTCGAGGCTAATGAATAAGCACTGGTGTGTGCTATTTTTTCATTTATTTATTCTTTTATATCGAGGATGATGGAATAAGCACTGAATTGCTTTTTCATATCCAGTCCCTGTATGTATGCAGTTTTGTCAAATTTGTCATCTATTGCCACCGGCACACAATGGCCTACTCTTTCGAAAAGCGGAACAGGATTTAACGCGTGCGCAAGATGTTCTGCTTGCGTTCACACACGGGGCCTCGGTTTATAGTCTCATCCGAAGGACTTTTGGGGAGAGTGGAGTCAGCACTGATGTAAACTCCAGGGGAAATATCCCCTCGAACGGGAATCGAACCCGAGTCGTCAGATTGCGAGCACAATGTTCTGACCACTAGGCTATCCGTGTGTGTGTGTGTGGTGTGGGGGGGGGGGGGGGGGGGGGGGGGGGGTGGCGTGCGTGCGTGCGTGCATGCTTGCGTGCGTGTGCGCGCGTGCGTGCGTGTGTGTGTGTGTGTGTTGTGCGTGCGTGCGTGTGTGTGCGTGCGTGCGTGCGTGTGTGTGTTTTAAACAGCCCAATCCCGAAGAAGAAACACCGCAGAGGGAGCGGTTTCCCTAACATCCTAATTTCATCACGAGAGCGTGTAACACAGGTCTCAGCTGCCCTGCCTGGCACCGACATCTGCGGCAGGCAGAGAGAAGTAAAGAGAAAGAAAGACTGATTCCAAGGCTGTGTGTGTGCGTGTGTGCGTGTGTGCGTGTGTGTGTGTGTGTGTGTGTAGTGGTGCCAGCCGCAGCAGCCGGAGAGAGGGCTGGTACAGACAGGCATGTGAATGAGCATCAACGGGATTTAGCCAGCGAGCTAGGCTACCTGTAGTTATATTAGGCCTAGATGTAGTTTTTGAAACTATTTTAGTCTTGGTATTTATTCCTCCTACTGTGTCGAGCGTTAACGGATTTTGTATAGTTTGCTGAAAAGTGGTTTTTCTTCCGTCTGAAGTGATTCTTTTTTCACGTCAGTTCCTCATGGTAAGTTTGTACTGTGTCTTCTTTCTTCTTTTTTTTCTGCCTAGATTTTTTTTTTCGAATACAAACTTTTGAATTCAGGGGCTGCTTCTTTCCCACTTATCATTACACTTTTTCAAACTAAAAAACTCTGGTTACAGATCGTGGCTGTGATGGAGTGTGGTGAATTGATGTAGGCTACATGGAGAATATCAAGAGTGCTTCAGTGTATAATATGTAGGCCTACATAAAGAAAGTAAACAAATGCAGAGCCCAATATTACTTGCTATATATATTTCAGTGCACTTGGGGTAGGCCCTACATACTTCTGGATATGAACAAACGCACTCTGAGAGACGTAATCTATTCATATGAAAACATGTTACTTCTGAACTGACCAGTTATAGTATTGGGAAGTCTAGCTCAACATGTATGATCTAGTATTTTGATAACCTAGATCAGTGTTGATGGTCAATTAAGTTGGCTGTATAGCCAGACCCATGGCTGTGGTCTAGTAATTCGGTTACTTCAACCTACTATCTTTGGTTCAACGGAACGTCAGTAGTGCTGGCACGGTAGGCTAGGCTATGGGGCAGAAGGTGTTTCATTGTCGACTGCTGAGACATAACAGAGGTGTTGGCACTAGCCAAGCAGAGAAGGCCCGAGGTGGTGTGATTCACAGTCTGGGTTTTCCTGCTTCGTAGAGTGATTTGTGTTCACACCTTGTAACATTGTTGTTATTATCAAATCTGTGCTACCACCCCACCCCCACCCACCACTACCACCACCACTACTACTGCCTGTGTGGCGAAGGGGAGAGGATGGGCTGTGTGTAAATGAAACACCTTGGATCGTCCCGCTCATTTTGGATCATGATGATGGTGATGATATCAATGATGAAAGTAATAGTAACGATAACGTTAATGAGAATAATGAGAATAGCTGCTTCATGATATAATTTATATAGGCCTGTGTGTGTGTGTGTGTGTGTGTGTGTGTGTGTGTGTGTGTGTGTGTGTGTGTGTGTGTGTGTGTGTGTGTGTGTGTATGTGTGTGTGTGTGTGTGTGTGTGTGTGTGGTGTGTGTGTGTGTGTGTGTTTACTAGAGTTGGTGAGTATGGGATTATGAGCAGAGACAGGTGTGCATAATTCACACTGCACATCGACTGATGTTTGTGGCACTCACACACACATATAATTATACACACACATCACACACCACACACTCTCTCTCTCTCTCTCTCTCTTCTCCCTCTCTTCTCTCTCTCTCTCTTCCTCTCTCTTCTCTTCTCTCTCTCTCTCTCTCTCTCCCCATAATTAACAAATTATACCAGCTTCCAAAACCTCTGCTCCCTACTCCAACCAAGGACAACCGCCAGATGCAAAGGACACAGCTAGGTATAACTAACAGATGGTCTCACTGCAGCAACAGCGAAGTGCTACTCCGGACACCTGGAACCAAAAGGACTGCCAATAGTGTACCTGATAGGCCTACAGGTAACAGGTCCACTTGGCGGGACTTTGAGGAGCACTTCCCACCACCTTCCTGCAGCCAGAACCAACAATGCCTGGGGCCTCCCCAGCACCACTCATTCACAAAACACACAGAAACTGCTGGAAAGCCTGCTGAATACCATCCAACAGGCCCTTCATTAGGCATTAGGTGTGTGTGTGTGTGTGTGTGTGTGTGTGTGTTGTGTGTGTCTGTGTGTCTGTATCTGTGTCTGTGTCTAGGTCTGTGCCTGTGTGACGGTTTTTTGTTTGTTTTTGTTTGTTTTGTTTGGTTATATATATATATATATTATATATATATATATATATATATATATATATATATATATATATATATATATATATATATATATATATATATATATATATATATAGTATATATATATATATGTGTGTGTATGTTGTGTGTGCATAGATATGTATATATATATATATATATATATATATATATATATATATATATATATATATATATATATATATATATATATATATATATATATATATATATATATAAGATTATTGTCGAGAGTCTATGTTTAGTTGTTTTTTTGTTTTTTTTTCTTTTTATTTATTTTATCTCATTTTAATCATTTATTTATTTTATTTTATTTTATTCTATTCACTTATTTAATTTATTTTATTTATTTTCTTTGGGGGGGGGATAGTTTGTTTGTATTGGAAGAGAGGTTGTTGATTCTGTCTTGAAATTTGTGGGTTGTGTATGTGTGTGTGTGTGTGTGTGTGTGGTGTGCATGCGTGCATGTGTGTGTGTGTGTGTCTGTGTGTATGTGTGCGTGTGTGTGTGTGTGTGTGTGTGTGTGTGTTGTGTGTGTGTGTGTGTGTGTGTGTGTGTGTGTGTGTGTGTGTGTGTGTGTGTGTGTTTAGTGGTTGCTTGTGTATGTGTGTTGTTGTTGTTGTTATTATTATTGGTTGATTTTGTTTTGTGTGTGTGTTCATTTTTTTTTTTTTTTTTTAGCCTTTATTGTTGTTATTGCTTGCCTGCTTGCTTGTTTGCTCATTTGCTGTTCCCTATTACAAGTCGCTGTGGAAGTGTGGAAATATCACCTCATTTTTTTCTACTTAATCTAACCCTTTATTTCATTATAAGTTTATATAACATATTTGGGGTGTACTTCTGTGTACTGTGTACTTGGTAAAAAAAACAACCCTCTTTTATTACATTATACTGTTCTAGTTTTGTGGCTTCATTTGCTTATTCTGTCATTCACTGAACTTGTACTGCGAAAAGTGCCCATAGTCAGAGACATTGAATGCTGTATAGCAGAAGAACCCACACCAGGATTTTCCCCTCTTCCTACCTGTGTAAACACCTGACCAACACTACCGATCTCATCATTATTGTGACAAAAGTGATGATAGTGAAGTGTGTGACGCTGATAGTGAAGTGTGTGACGACTGAGTAGTGAGTGGACTGTTTCCTGAATTGCCTAACTGCTGACGTCATCAGACACCCTCAGTAATTATTGTAGGCAGTTGCAATACTGCCTCTCTTTGGACACCTGCCAGCCTTCAAGTGGCCTTTAGAAGCACATCGCTAAGAGACTATAAAAGTGACGCGACTGTGTTGAAACTTCTAATTCTACTGAGGAGTGTGTTTGACTTTGAAGCAGCTGTTGTGATTCATACCAGGTCAGACTTCTGAGTCTGTATTGTTTCTCAGTTTTGCTTACTTTTAATCAATTTCCCCATTATTCTTTTCTGGTGTCTTCCAATTTGTTTGCTTCGTTTTGTTTTCTTTTTACTCATTGAAGTGTGTTGATACTTCCAATTTTATTGTCGAATTTGTTTGACTTGAAGTAGCTGTTGCCATCCATATCAGCTCAGACTTGATTTTTGTATTGTCAATTTTGAGTAGTTGAATCACTTTACCTATCTATATTTGGGGGGGTTATTTCCAGTTGTTGTTTTGATTGTTTCTTCTTACTTATTATCTCCCCCCCCTCTCTCTCTCTAACACACACATTTACAGCTAAAACCAACACACATTGATGCATTCAAGACACAACATGTGGCCCTCTAAGGAAGGTCTACGAATTTGCCACTTAAACATAAATCATGCAGTTAATAAAATTGACGACATATCAACACTTATTAGAAACCATGGCAAACCATTTCACATACTAGGGTTATCGGAATCAAGACTTTCGAAGCACATAGTTGACACTGATTTATATATCCCTGGATATAAATTCATAGGAAAGGATCCACAAAAGCAAAAGAAACAGGAATCCTCATATACATCAGTGAATCTATAACATTCAAGCGTCTCATCCATCTAGAACATTATGATGTAGAAGCTGTCTGGTTTGAAGTGTCAATAAAAGGTTCACCACCTATTGCAATGGGATTCTGCTATGGGAATCCAGCAGAAAGAAAAAATTGGATTGACAAGTTTGATGCAATGATGAACGTAGTCTTATTAGAATCCAGGGAAGTAATACTACTAGGTGATTTTAATATTGATCTAACAATATAAATAATGCATGGACGCAAATTACTAATCATTCAACCTTCACCAACTAGTTAGTTTACCACGAGAGTCACACAAAACTCAAGCACAATAATTGATCACATCTACGTATCAAATCCTAAAAACATCATAGAAACATGTGTCCCTGTCTATAACTGCAGTGATCACTACCCAGTATGTACTACATGGTCAAAAAAAGGAACAAAAATTCCCAAACCTGGCAATAAAAACATAACATAATCGTTCCTTTGCAAAATTTAATGAAAAGCTTTTCCTTCTTGAACTAAGTAACTCAATGCTCTCAGAAACATTCAACATTACTGATCCAGACTCGGCCATCGAGTTTTGGATAAAAACTTTCACTGAAATTTACAATAAAACATGCTCCACTTAAAACCATAAGGGTCAAACATGTCCCCAAACCGCCTTGGCTCACAAAGAACTAGAAGAAGCATGCTATCTTAGAGATTTCTTAAAAAAACATAAATACCATGAAGAGTCAAAAAGATTACGAAACGCCATAAACTCACAGAAACGTCGAGAAAAAAAGAAATATTTCCAAGATTTACTATCTTCCAAACAAAACTCAAAAAATCCATTTGGAGGGCCATTAATCAAATAACAAACAAACAATCATCTTCCAAATCAAATGTAATCAAAGATGTTACTGCTGAACAACTCAACAATCACTTCATAAACGTTTCTACTAATGTTGTAAGCAATGACAATTCAAAATCCAATAACCTAAATACATTAAAACAATACTGCCAAGAAAAGCATATTCCCTCAAAACTCCACATACCATTTATTTCTGTTTTTGAGGTCCATAATTACATGATTCACCTCAAACAGTCAAGGACACGAGGTCTTGATGGAATAGACAGCAGAATTCTAAAACTTTCAGCTCCAGTTATCACAGACACTCTCACATATATATATAACCAATGTCTTGAAAAGAACTATTTTCCCAATGCCTTCAAAACTGCTAAAGTGATCCCCATCTACAAATCTGGTGACACTTCAGATCCCTCAAATTATAGGCCAATCTCTATTATATCCCTTCTTTCAAAACCCCTGGAAAAACATATAAATAAACACTTAGTCAGTCATATAGAAACTAACAACCTACTCCACCCTAATCAGTCAGGATTCAGACAAAATCACTCGTGTCATACTGCACTGACTAGTCTCATAGACAATTGGCTAACAAACATTAATGAAAATAAATTTTGTGGAGTATTATTTGTAGATTTCAAAAAAGCATTTGATACAATTGACCACACACTTCTCATCAGAAAGCTAGACCTGTACAATATATCTTCAATAGTTTAGAACTACTTGCTTCTTATCTCAAGAACAGACAACAGTGTGTTTCAACAACTACATCCACATCCAATCTAAAACCCATTTCCCTTACGGAGTACCACACAGGATCTATACTAGGAACAATTCTCTTTTCTTTATACATAAATGACCTTCCTCTACATATTGCATCCAAATGTGAACTATTTGCTGATGACACAACCATACATACAAGCCATAATGACATTGACTCTCTTGCAACCATATTACAACAAAGCTGTAATGATCTTGTCAAATGGACAGATCTGAACCACATGTCTATTCACCCCCAAAAAACAAAATGCATGCTTATCACCACCAGACAAAAGCGACAAAATTTACCTCATAATCAGTTTCCAATACATATAAAAAAGGAAGCAATCGAACAAACCTCTCATCACAAAGTTCTAGGAGTGACAATTGATGAAAATCTCAGCTGGATCTACCACATATCTCACCTATGCAAATACTTGTCCCAAAGAGTATACCAGTTGACTAAAATTAAACACTTCCTTGACTACCATTCAAGGAAATTATTCTTTCAAGCTTTATACAATCCTCAATAGACTATGCCTCAACCCTATGGGATTCTGCAGTGCAAACACTATGAAACCCTTATCAAGTCTGTATAAACGTGCTCATCAAACTTATCCTCCTGAAGAAAACAACATTACTTGACGTGGATTATACTCAGTTAAGTATTCTCCCCCTACAACAAAGACTAAAATATAACAAGGGCATCCTGATGTTTAAGATAATGGCAGGAGCTGTCCCCACATCCTTAAGAGATAAGTTCCAATGAATCGTTCCAGAAATACTGAAAAGCCAAGTATCCCAATCCCAAGAATAGACTTGTTCAAGTCCAGTTTACTATACTCAGGCCCTGTGCTGTGGAACTCCCTTCCCGATTCAATTAAACAGCACCAATCATTGTCGACCTTCAAAAATCACCTAATGCACTTGATGCATCAAAACTAATGAACCAGTACTCATCCTGTTGGCTATATATAATTCTCCCCCTTTCTCTCTCTTCTTCTGTGTGTGTGTGTGTGTGTGTGTGTGTGTGTGTGTGTGTGCGTGTGTGTGTGTGTGTGTGTGTGTGGTGTGTTTTTTAAATGTATCTTATATGTATCTTATCTTTGTGCACTTGTAACTGATTTCAAAGAGTAAATTTTTAATATTTTATTTTCATGTCACATTTATCATATAGTATATTCTTTATATATGCATAAGTAAAGATAGGGAGTGTTAAGTGATGATATTATTGGTTAGTTGAAAATTGTGCGCAATACTACCTGGGCTAAAATGTACTGTGTACTCTCTCCTCTCTCTCTCTCTCTACCCACTCACGTCTCTCCTCTCCTCTCGCTTTCCCTCTCTCTCTCTCCAATATCTCGCTCTCTCTCTCCCTCTCTCCCTCTCTCCTCTCTCTCTCGTTGCCTAAACATGTTATCATCCCATATGAGAAAATACTTTATTCACTTTTGTACTATTTAATAATTACGTTTTGGGGAATGTAGTTGATTTTGTATAATTTTTAATTTTTCAAGTAAGTTGAATAATTATGTTCATTATGAATTACAAAATGGTTATGAACGCGTTTTCTAGGGGACCATAAATACATAATCATAAGATTCAGGTATTAGAATATGTATGCCTTACAGCGGATGGATTCTTTTTGTGTTCCGTTACATAACTTGATTAAAATTAGGCATAATTTCTTTTAAAAATGAAGTTTATTGATGACATGAGCGGAAATTTGTGGTGTGTGGTGTGTGTGTGTGTGTGTTGTGTGGTGGAGTGTGTTTGGGTGTTGGTGTTGTGTGTGTGGGGGGGGGGGGGGGGGGGGTGGATTAATTGTTTTTATTTGTCGTCTCCCCTTGTATTAAAAATATTATGATTTAGCAAGACTTTTGTTGTTGTTGTTGATGGGTTCCTACCTCAATTTTTTGATGTCTTGTTCTTGTTTATTTTCTGTTTTAACTTTGCTGCTTGCTTTTGTTTCTTCTTTTTATATGAAGTATGGAATGTAAAAGAAAGGATAATATTGTCACCTTGATATGATTGTTTGACTTGTTCATTTTTCTTTTTTCTATGACTAAATTTTTTTTTTTTAATATTTTTTTTTAAGAAAAAAAAAAAAACAAAAAAAAACCTAACCACCTCAAGTACAGTGCGCCTGCGGATATGTGCTTATAAATATAAGTGTGAGTAAGTGTGTGTGTGTGTGTGTGTGTGTGTGTGTGTGTTGTGTGTGTGTGTGTGTGTGTGTATGTGTGTGTGTGCATTTGTGTGTGTGTGTGGTGAGTGATTTGTATGTGCATTTGCCTGCGAGCGTGCATGCGCGAGTGAGTTGTATGTATGTATTGTATGTATGTATGTATGTATGTTTTATGTATGAATGTATGAATGTATGTATGTTATGTATGTATGTTGTTTATGTAATGTATGTTGTGTGGTGTGTGTGTTGTGTGTGTGTGTGTGTGTGTGTGTGTGTGTGTGTGTGTGTGTAACCTACGTGTAGGAGTGAGTTTTACGTGTATTATTATCATACTATTATCACTATTGTTGATATTATTCTTATTGTCATCATTATAATCATTGTATTATCTTTAGTTCCTTCTGAGTTCATTTTGTTGTTATGAGTTGTAACAATGTTGTAGCTAAATATTTTTGGGTGGACTTTTCTTGGTTGCTAAGTTGTTTATTTCATTATGTTTATTTGGTTTGCTCTTTATACTATTAACTTTCCTCTTTTCTTTTATAATCAAAATCATTTTATTGTGGCTTCTGATTTTCGTCTTCTGAAAGTGTGCATTTTTATATCTTAATTATGTATAACGTCCTTATTCCTTTATGTTGTTTGGTACTGCATATAGTTTTACTGTTTAGTTATCTTTTTATCTTGATGTTTTCCCTGAAAATGGGCGGGGACTGGATGTAAAAAAGCACATGAGTGCTTATTCTATTATCCTCGAATAAAGAATTTTGCCTTGCCTTGCCTTGCCTTGTCTCCTCAAACTCTCTCCCTCCATACCTCTCTCTCTCTTCCTCTCTCTCCTCTCTCTCTCTCTTCTCTCCTCTACCTCTCTCTTCTCCTCTCTCTCTCCCTCACCTCTCTCTCTCTCTCTCCTCTCCCCCTCTCTCACACACACACACACACACACACACAACAACATGCGCGCGCGCGCGTACACACACACACACACACACATACACACACACACACACATACACCACAACACACACACTCACACACACTCCCACACTCACAACATGCTTACAGAGAGGAACTGAAACTCTCTTAGGCTGCAGATAAGCTGTCCAGGCACCTGCAGTGTTCTGCAGACTTGGGCCAAAAAGGGCAGTCTACTTGCTGAAAAAACGATGTGATGCTGAAGACGAAGAAGATCTAGTGCTATGATGATGTTAGTGACGGTGGTAACTACCACTTACCACTATCATCATTGCTAGCTGACGTCATCATCGTTATCGTCCGTCCACATCATCATCCCACCCACCGCCACCTTCACCACCACTATCAATCAACATCACCACCACCTACCAACCACCACCACTGCTATCATCATCGTCATTGTCGTCTTCGTCGTCGTCGTCGTCGCCGTCGTCGTCGTCATCATCATCATCATCATCATCATCATCATCATCATCATCATCATCACCATGACCAGCTTCATCACCACCAACACCACTACCACTGCCATCCATGCTACCATCATCATTATTATCATCATCGCCATCGTTCATCCTCATCACCCCACCACTGCTATCGTCATTGTCATTGTCGGCTTCATCGTCGTCGTCCATCGTAGTCGTCATCACTAAATTCGTCATCACCATCATCATCATCATCATCATCATCATCATCATCACCATCATCACCATCATCATCACCATCATCATCATTATTGTCATCATCATTACAGAAGTGGAGATGATAGAGAAAGTTATCATCATCATCATCATCATCATCATCACCACCATCATCATCATCATCATTACAGAAGTGGAGATGATGAGACAAATCTCCCACGCCCTGGCCTGAATCAGTACTGCAGGGTTAGGTATGCAAAGAATCCCCTGAACCCACCCACGGCTCTCGGTGTCAGAACGGTTAGGATTTGAGTCAGGATTTTGTATTTTTGTATTTTATACCACTTTATGTCACAGGCAGATTGCTCTGCATGAAATTCGGGCTGCTCTCCCCCTGGGGAGAGCGCGTCGCCACAAGTGCAGCGCCTACCCATTTTTTTTTCTTTTTCCTACATGCAACTATTTTTGTTTTCCCTATCAGAATGGCTTTTTTTCTACAGAATTTTGCCAGGGTCAGCCCCCTTGTTGCCGTGGGTTCTTTTACGCTGCGCTTAAATAGTGATGTGTAACACAGGGGACCTCGGTTTGGTTTATCGTCTCAATCCGAAAATTAGCGCCCAGACCCACCCTCGGGTCTAATGGATGAGAAAAAGTTTTGGGCCCAAACGGGTACGAACTATCGCACTCTCCGACCCGGAACATTTTGCTTTCTAGCAAGGCGCGTTACCTCCAAGACCACCGATCCAACCAAGGCTTGCTGTTGCCTTCTGCACTCACTGGGCTATGGTGCTGACAAAAGGGACACTAATGGTCATTGACAGACAATTTCGAGGAAGAAAGTGTGGCCGATGGAGATAAATAACCTACAGGACCAAGCTGTAACGGCCCACGAGAGGAGCTGGAAAGGGCATGCCATTATTTTTTCCCAGGCAAATCTGACAGTGTAAAGCGGGAACGAGAGAAGTAGAGAAGAAGACTGGCACACCTTTCTTGTCGTATTTTCATCTTCTGACTTAAATAGGCCTACCTCGAGATATCAAATCCTATCGATCCGTCCTTTCAATCACATCATCATCATCATCATCATCATCATCATCATCATCATCATCACCAGCAGCACAGCAGCACACCACCACCACCACCACCACCACCACCACCACCACCACCACCACCCCCAAACCCACCACCACCGCCACCACCACCACCACCACCATCATGATCATCATCATGATCATCAGTAAATCTCCCCCCCCCCCACCCCCACCCCTGCCTAGTCCACACCCAAATTATCAGAAAGGTTTTCTCACCTCCTCTTCAGTGCTACCTATCTATTGAGTTTCTTGCCCCCCCCCCCCCCCCCTCTCTCTCTCTCTCTCTCCCCCTCCTCCCCACTCTCCTCTCCTTCCCTTCCTCTCCTCTCTCTCTCTCCTCTCTCTCTCCTCTCCTCTCCTCTCTCTTCTCCTCTCCCCTCTCTCCTCTCCCCTCCTCTCTCCTCTCCTCTCTCTCTCTCTCTCTCTCTCTCTCTCCTCTCTCTCTCTTCTCTCTCTCTCTCTCTCTCTCCTCTCCTCTCCTCTCCTCTCCTGTTACTGACACTCTCCTTTCACACAACTTTTTTCCTCCCTCATCCCCCACTCCCCAAGTGGTGCAAGACGGTCCTCATTGGCTCAACAAATCACATTAACTTGTCCAACATTGGCCAGCCTTCATCACTCTCCGTGACCTCCCTGTCTGACCTGTGATCCACAAAGGCAGCAGCTAGGGAACGTGTCCCGAAGGCATTCATCGGGTCTGGAATTTCAAGGGGCTCTAGGGTTTACGCCTTGAAGGTGTGGAGGTCGATGGAGGAAGAAGGTGTGCAAGTGTCGACAGTGATTTTCTTTCCCATCACGTGATGTTGGTCAAAGGGAACACACACACTGTATGCATGTGATGGTGCAGCTCTTCACTAAATCGCTGTCTAGAGACTTATCACTGAAGATGTGCAACCAGCTTTCCTCCCCCCATTGCAGTGTTTTCCAGCTTCTGTAGCAAATCGTTCCAACTCAAGACCAGCCCACTCTCTGATGTTTTTGTTCCCATCGTTTCCTCTGTCTGCCTCTTCTTCCGCGTCTCTCTCTCTCTGTCCTCTGGGCCTCTGTCTGTCACAAGATGTTTCTTGGAATCTGGCATCGTAGCTGCCTGTCTCCTCTCCTCCAGTTTCAATATGGTTATTTGTGTTGTGCCCAATCCCCTTCCCACTGTCCCCTTGTGAATGGGCTGAAAAGCTTAAACCACAATAAAACTATTGTCTTTGTCATTGTCATTGTCTCTGTCTGTCTCTGTCTCTCTGTCTCCTGGTCTCTGTCTCTCATGAAAATGTAACGCATCTTTCACAAACTATAATGAAAATGTAACGCATCATTATCACAAACTATTATGAAAAATGTAACGCATCTTTATCACAAACTATTATGAAAATTTAAACGCATCTTTATCACAACTATTAGAAAATGTAACGCACCTTCTTCTATGTCCTTGGACAGTGCCTTGCAGTATTGTTTTTGCTAGTCCTTGTGATCTTTTTTACATGCCCATACCATTTAAGTTTACGCTTCTTTAGATTGATAGAAGATTTTCATAGGGACCAATGGTTTGCTGGATTCTGTTATGCACGTCTTCGTGCTTATGTGGTCTCTGTAGGAGATGCCAAGGAGACTCCAGAAGTATCTCATTTCTACTGCCTATACTCTCCTCTTCAAATCTGCAGTCAGAGTCCACGACACACATACTATGGTGAAAATGTAACGCACCATTGTCATTCACAAAGACAGAACAAAAACGAAATTAATTAGTCTTTCGGATGAGACGTAGTCTTTTGGATGAGACAATAAAACCGAGGTCCCGTGTGTTACACATCACTATTTAACGCACGTAAAAGAACCCACGGCAGCAAGGGGGTTGACCCTGGCAAAATTATGTAGAAAAAAAGCCACTCTGATAGGGAAACATACAAATGCATGCAGAAAAAGGGAAAAAATGGGTAGGCGCTGCACTTGTGGCGACGCGCTCTCCCCGGGTAGAGCAGCCCGAATTTCACAAAGAGAAATCTGCTGTGACATAAATTCAATTCAATTCAATTCAATTCAATTCAATACAAAATATAAAATGATCACCGGCGATTATTTATTTTTTAATCAGTCAATGCAGAAAAAAGGACATTGCAATCGAAATATGTTCCAGGTTTTATTTTAGGGTGGTGATGGTTTGAGGTAGCCACATCCATACTACAGGGATTATGTATAAACACAACACTAAGTGCATGCAATTTTGGAAAAAAAATGTCATCGGTTTTCACTGGCACAGTAATGGCCTACTCTTCCTCCGAAAGGTGCAGTGGGTTGTAACGTGTTTGCAAGATGTGCTGCGTGCTTTTATACGTGGGTTACGGGACCTCCGTTTAAAGTCTCATCTGACGAACAAGGGGGGGGGGGGGGAGGGGGGGGGAGTGGCTACTGATGTTTTAATTCTCTAGGAGAAAATCTTTCCTCAAATAGGTGTCTCAGAGATGATTTGAACCTACGCTGTCAGATCCCTGAGTATCCCTGT
>CM060325.1:49984392-49999392 GCA_030674155.1 Stramonita haemastoma | reverse complement strand
ATCTCATTCAGTTGTGATTAATTAAGTCTTAGTGTTCGAAAAATTGTTGTTGTTGTTGCTGTTGTTCTTGTTCTTGTTCTTGTTCTTGTTCTTCTTCTCCTCCTCCTCCTCCTCCTCCTCCTCTCCTCCTCCTCCTCCTCCTCCTCCTCCTCCTCTTCTGTCCCTATTCTTCTTAATCCTTCTCCTCTCCTCTTTCTCCTCTCCTCTTTTCCTCTCCTCTTTCTCATTCCTCTTTCTCTTCTCGATTGCTTCGTCCTCCCCTTCTCGGCTTTATCTTCTCTTCTTCCTTTTCTTATATTATCTTCATCCTTTTCCTATTACTATGCAATACTATTGTTTTATACCCCTCCACCTCTCCCTCCTCCTCGTCCTTCAATCTACACCTCCTCCTACTACTGCTTTCACTGACACGGGTTCGATTCCCGTTCGATGAGATTTTTCCCCTGGAGTTAACATTAGTGCTGACTCCACTGTCCTCAAAAGTCTCGGATGAGATGTAAACCGGAGCCCCGTTTTACGAAAGCACGCAGAACATCTTGCGCACACGTTAAATCCTGTTCCGCTTTTCGTAAGAGTAGGCCATTGTGTGCCGGTGGGAACAGATGATAAGATTTACAAAACTGATACACACGGGGACCGGATGAAAAAAAAGCACATGAATGCTTATTCCAGTGTTCTCGATATAAAAGAATTTAACAACATCTGCTACTCTTATTCCTATTTTTTACTTTGACGACAACGATGCAGCAACAATTATACTGCTGCTGCTGCTGCTGCTGCTGCTGCTGTCTACTTCTACCGATACCACTTTTTGCTACATCATCGTCGTCTTTTTCATCCTCGTTGTCAGTAGCATTGTCATTGTCATCATTTATCACCACACTCATTGTCATCATTACCACCACCTGCATTGTAGCATCATGTCATCATCTATGCTTTCAACACAAAAACGATAATGCTTTATATTGTTGTAATCATCAAACAATCATCAACATCTATCATCATCATCATCATCAATCATCATCATCATCTCATATCTCATCATCACATCACAACAACAACATTAACGAGGACGACGACGACGACGCACGACGACGACGACGACGACGACGGATGATGATGAATGATTATGTGATGATGAGGGGGATGAGGAGACATAATGACAATGACACGCGACGTAATGGTGATGGTGAGCACGACGTTTTTTGTTTTTTTTCGGCCAAAATCCGAGGGGTTACCAATGGGACATTTTTGTGTATGTGTTTTTTTTTTTTTTTTTTTTTTTTTTTTTTATTGTGTGTTGGTGTGTGTGGTGCGGGGGCGCACGTGTTTGTGTGTGTGTGTGTGGTGTGTGTTGTGTGGTGTGTCCGCCTGCCTGCCGCCTCCTGCCTCGTACGTTTTTGTGTTTCCTGGGCGTGTGTGCTGCGTGGTTTGGGTGTGTGTTGCGGCTGCGTGCGTGCTGGGCGTGCGTGCTGCGTGCGTCGTGCGTGTGTGTTCTTCTTCTTTTTCTTCTTCTTCTTCTTCTTTCTTCTTCTTCTTCTTCTTCTTCTACTCATTGGTTTATGCCCTCACTACAAGGTGATTAGAACTGGTACTTCCATTAAAAGTACTGAAAAGGGGATGATGGGAAAGGTAAAGGATGAAAGTAATGGATGATGGTATTTTTTAAATTTTTATTGACAATTTCTTCCCGTGATGGCAACTACTTTTAAAAACTGATCTAGGCAGGGACTCCAATAAACTCGTGTGTGTGGTTGTGACAGAGACCCGGGACCCCCTTCCACTGTTCGACAAGAACGGGGATGGGCTGAAACCACAGGGAAAACTGGGACAGGTTTGACCCCTTTGGGGAACGCCCACCTTGGATAGCTGAAAGCCCCTCAGAGCTGGGGACACTGACCGTTGTGTTGATTGATTTTTTTTTGGCTTTTGGTGGGGGTTGGTTGGTTGGTTGGTTGGGGGGGTTTGGTTGGTTTTGGTTGGTTTTTGGGGTTGGTTGTTGGGTTTGGGGTTGGTTTTTGGGGTGGGGGGCCCTGGTTGACGAATGATAATGAAGAGGATTGGTTGGGGGTTGGAGGGTTTTGGGTTTTTGGTTGGGGTTGGGGGTTTTGGTTGGTTTGGTTGGGGTTTTTGGTTGGTTGACAAAAAAAAAAAAAAAAAGAGGGTTTGGTTGGCGGCTGGGGTTGGTTGGTTGGTTGGGGGGTGGTTTTGGCTGGTGGGGGTTGGTTGGTTGGTGGCTGGTTGGTTGGTTGGTTGGCTGGTTGGGTTTTGGTTTGGGGTTTGGGGGTTTGGGGAAAAAAATGATAAAAAAGAGGATTGGTTGTTGGCTGGTTGGTTTTGGTTGTTGGGGTTGGCGGTTTTGGTGGGGGGCTGGGGGCTGGCTGGTTGTTAGCCTTATCAGAGCGTAGACTAGATCGGAGTTTTTTTGTCTTTTAAAGGGGGTTTAAGGGGTTGGGGTTGGGTGGTTGGTTGGGGGTTGGGGGTTGGTGGCCTGTCCGTGCATAAAAGTGTGGGAAAAGAACTCTTGGCAACAAAGATTTCCCCCCTGGCAAAATTTTTTAAAAAGCCACTGATAGGGAAAAAAATACAGTTGCAGAAGGGAAAGGAAAAAAGGGTGGCGCTGTCTTGTGTGACTGCTGTCCCAAGATCAGCCGGAATTTCATCAGAGAAATCCCCGTGACTTTAAATTTGTGTATTGTAAATGTAAATGCTATGCCATGCGGGTGTTTTTTGTGCGTGATTCATGCTTTGCAGCATGTATGCATTTGTGGTCTGCGCTTTGCCTGAATAAAAATTATGCATAAAATAATTTTTTAGCCCCCTGAACAGGATTGTCTTTCGCTCCGACCTTCTGCCCCTTTTTGCTTCTCCGGGGAGTGGTTTCCATTGACTTTGACGATTCGTGGACATCTTCGCCCGTAAGATGACCATTCCCCCAGAGGCAAGTTGAAAGAAGTTTTTCGCGTCTTCGACAGTGACCATGACGGTTTATCCCCCCTAAGGTTTTTCAATTTTTTGTCCAAGGGGGGAAAAGATTTGTTGGTGGTTTTGTACCTATCAGGGCTGGTCTGATAGGTCAGTCGCCATTGCTTTTTGTTTTTGTTTTTTTTAAACGGGAAAAAGAACAAAGCAGCAGGGGTTGTGTCCGCTGTATAAAATATATTCAGCATTTTTTTTATCAAAAAACAGGCAGAGCTGTACACCCACATAGAAGGGAAGATTCTGGGGGTTTTATGTTTTTTTATATGTCTGTTTGTGTTTGTTTGTTGTGTTGCGTTATCAATTTGTTGTTTTTACGTTTGTGTATGCTGTGTTGTGCTGTGTTGTGATAACAATGTTGCTTTTATGGTGCATTAAAACCCTCTTTGGCAGGGAAGGAAAGCTGCAGGGGGGAATGGGGCCGCCCTCAACATGCGGCCCCCGAGAATTGTTGTCGAAAGAAGCACTTCTTTACCTTTTTTTTCCCGTATATTCGTGTTGTCAGAAAGAAGCCCAACCCCTTTTTCCCTTTTTTACCTTTTATATTCTGTGGGGTTTCAGAAAGAAAAACACCTTTACCTTTTTTCCCGTTATTGTCTGTTTGTCAGAAAAAACCACACCTTTACCTTTTTATGTTTGTTGTCAGAAAAAAAAACCTTTTACCTTTTATATTCTGTGTTGTCAGAAAGAACACCCTTTACCCCTTTTTTTTGTCTGTGTTGTCAGAAAAACCCCAACTTTACCTTTACCGTTATATGTCTGTGTTGCAGAAAGAAGCATACCTTTTTTTTTTACTTTTATATTTGGGTTTTCAGAAGAACACACCTTTACCTTTCCCCCTTTTTATGTCTGTGTTGTCAAAAGAAGAAACCTTTACCTTTTTACCTTAATTGTTGTTTTCAGAAAGAAGCACACCTTTACCTTTTTTACCTTTTATATGTCTGTGTTGGGCAGAAAAAAGGGGAGGGGGGAAAGGGAAAGGGCTCCCCAACAAGGTAAAGTGGTTAAAATTGGGTAGGGTTTGGGTTCCTTCCTTCCCTTTTTCCTTCCTTCCTTTTCCCTTTCCTTCTTTCCTTTCCTTCTTTTCTTTCTTTTTCCCCCCCTTTTTTCCCTTTCCTTATTTTTCCTTTTCCCACCTTCCCCCCATTTTTTTTGAGACTTCATTTTTTGTTTTTTTTTATTCATTGTGTTTGTTTTTCTTTTGTTTCACTCATTCATTTTTCTATCTTGAGAAAGAATGATGGGGAAAATCGATTTTCTGGTGGTTGCCCTTTTCCCCCTTTCCTTCCTTCAATTTTTTTTAAAAACAATCTTTTCCCCAACATGAGTATTGTTGCCTTCTTTTGCAGAGTTCCGAGCCATCTGCATCCAAAGACAGGGAAAAAGGGGAAGCAGACAGGGCCAACACAAGAAAAAGGATATGGCAGGGGACCCTCACTCCCCCTCCTTTTCCAAAGGACAAAGGCTTACTACCGTCACTCGCCTTGCTCTTTACGTGGTCAAGGGGAAATTACAAAAACCCCCCCTTGCCTCGGGAAATGGTATTGTATTTTGAAGATCTGGGAGACATTATTCTTGCATGTCCTCTTTAGAAAATCAACTACTACATGAAAAAAAGGTCTTTGTCTAAAGACCACAATGTTAACTTATAAATACAATCACATGCTATATACAATGGCTTTGTCCAAAGGGTCACTGTGTTTATGTACAAAACAGTCAGATATAGTGATATAATATGTCTTTTTTCCAAAAGGCCACGGGGGTTAACATACCCTCGGTGTCTTTGTCCAAAATTAAGATGGCCATTTTGTTATTTAAAATAAAAATATATAGGAACAGTTTGGATAAAAAAAAAAGTAAAAAGTAAAGATTTCCCCCCCCCCCCCCCCCCCCCAAAAAAAAAAAAAGAAGAAAAGAAACAGGAGTTAGAAAAAATTAATTACAGCAAAGGCAGACAAGTGAAGTGCTGGGGAAGGTGCCAGGAAAGGGAGCAAAGTAGGACCAAGAAAAATAAATTTCATGGCCTACCCGGGGTTAATTTTTCCCCCTGTTTTTTTAACAACTTTACTCCCTTTTGCACATGTCATTTTGTTGTTTTTTTAAACACCAGAAATATTTTCCTCCTGTTCGTTCAATTTTTTTCAGACATGAAGTTAGTTGTGGCAAAGTGCGAGTCCCTTTCCTCCATAGACTACCTGTGGAGATAAAAAAAGAAAATGATCACTTCTTTTATGACTATGAGTTAAATGAATCACACCCCACACCTCCTCTGAGGCTATTTTTTTAAGACAGACATAATACTTACTGCATAACTCTTTGGGAATCTTGCCTAGATGCCAAAAAACAAAACCCTTTAAAATTTTAAATCTTGATCCCAATTTGATTTAGGGTTGGATTGTTTTTTTTTGTCGGTTTTTTTTTTTTTGTTTGAGGTTTTTTTGGATGAGGGCAAGTTAGGTCATCTCAAGGTACATGTACTTTTTGCATTAGGAATGACAAGGGAGGTAACCTATTTTATTGTCTGCACAGCATATTGTCTGTCCCTTGATACTGTTTCTGCTACTAACCAAGAGGCTGGTCCCTCTGAAATTCTTCATCATTCTGAATGTTGTTTGTTTTTTTTCATTTGAAATAATCAGTCACACATTAATGACTATATTAATGCTAAATGGTATTTTCCTGTTATTTTAAATGGTTCATTATCTTCAGGTTTTGTTTTTGTTTGGTCAGTTTGGTGGTCTTCAATTTTTTACATCTCTTCACAAAAAGTTATATATGTATATATATATATATAATTTATATATATATAATATATATAATAATATATTATAATAGATAGAAAGATAGAAGGAAGAAAGATAATAGATAGTAGATAGATAGATAGAAAAAATTTATATATAATATATTTATATATGATATATTTATATATAGATATATATATTCTATATTTATTATTATTCATATATTTTATATATATATACTATATATCTGTGTGTTGTTTAGTATCTATTTGCAACCTTTTTTTATTAAAAAAAAAAAAGAAAAAAAGACAAGTGGGGTGGGGAATAAAAGTCCAAGGGGATGGGGTTGAAATTCAAATAAAATCACTCACCATTGTTTAAGTGAATTGCATTCTTTGTTAATGGGGTATTTATTTTTTTGTATGTATTTTTCTTTTGGCGTTTGTTAGGAGAGAGAGAGAAGAGAAGAGAGGAAGAGAGAGAGAGAAGAGAGAGAAGAAGAGAGAGAGAGAGAGAGAGAGAAGAAGACAGACAAAACAGACAGACAGACAGACCAGACAGACGGGACAGACGGGACAGACAGACAGGACAGAAACAGACAGCAGAGAGAAGTGATATTCTTTATTTTTTTTTTCTGTATCCATGTTCTTGTGTGTTTATTCTGAATCCTTATCCTATAGCCTAGTCCTTGATGTTGATGTCCCATTGGCTTCCACGTTTTTCCTATCCAACAAAATTTGTTTTCTCTCTTTCTCTCTTTATCACCTCAGATATCTGTAACTTTGGAAAATACCCAAGTAATTTCCTTTCATCCAGGGTGTGTCAGCCCTGTCAGTGTAAAAACTGATTTTAATTGAGGAATTAGTATGGAGGAAAAACAAGTGAGGTACCAACTTCTCAATCATTTTTTAAAATGGACTTATCAAAGATTCAATTAAAAAAAAAAAAAAAAAAAAAAAAAAATAAATAAATAAAAAAAAAATAAAAAAAAAAAAAAAATATATATAATATATATAATATATATATATATATATAATTATTATATTTTTAAAGTAAATTCAAAGGGAATGATGTCCTTCAGTGGCACATTTTTTTTCCTCCACTACTTTTTTCCTCAATAATGTATAACCATGTTTTATGTATTATTACTACTAATTTTCTTTGTTGTACTTGTGTTTTGCCTTTCCTTTTTTACTTCTCATTCATTTAATGATGTGTATACTTGTTTCTCTTTTGCTCAAAAGAGTTCACGGGAATAAACCATTGTAAATTGTTTTAAAAATGTTCTTTTGTTCTATGAATAGTAGGACCAGATTTTTTTTTAGATTCATTAATAAGTGTCAAGCTAGAGCACACAACTTCAAAGACTTTTTTAGGTAGCCCATTCCAACTTCAGGACCAAAATGGTGTAAAAACAACACCTGTGTGCAGCACTTTTAAATAGTTTTGCCATCTGTTCCTACTGGCCTACCTTTCGGAAAGGTGAAACGGGTTTTTAAAGAGTCATGCACATGGACCTCGGGTTTTTAGTCTTAACCTCAGGACTTTGAGGGGATTGAGTCAAAAAAATCAAATCAAATTTTTATCTCCGATGGTACATTGAATAAACATTGATATGCTTTTTTTCCATCAAGCAGACTTAAGTTAACCCCTGCATAAAATTTCCTACCCCTGGGCATCTCCATGGTGGCTTGATCCCGGGCCATCAATGAGTACACCACCCTAACCACTATTCTAGGCTACCCCCCCCCCCCCCCCTAACTGAGATGTTGAAGCTGGGTTTTAAAGGCGTTATCATTTTACTGAAAACTCACTTCAAAACGAAAAAGACATAATTATTAAAATTTTTGTTCTGGTTTTACAGAAACCTTTTGTTTCCTTTCACTTTGTTTTGGTTTGGATAGGGTTTCTTTCTTGGTTGTTGGTTGTTGTTTGTTTGGTTTTTTTTGGGGGTGTTGTTTTTGTTTTTTTTTTGGTGTTTTTTGTAGGGGGGGGGGGGGGTTTGTTTTGTTTTTTGTTCCCTTTCCTAGAGCTCAGAGGTTTTACCTATGTGGGGATTTTTTTCCACTTTTTTTACCCACCATTAAAGTGGTCCCCATTCGGTGTTTGGGGGATAATGTCTAAAAAATGACACCAGTATGCATGCATCTTCTCTTCCTTTTTTTTCATCCAATCTACCGAAAAACGAATGGCCTACTCTTCTTAAAGGCAGAAAGTTTTTCAGCGTGTGCTCAAAAAGATCTGTGGCATTTGCGCAAAGGGCCTTAGTTTATAGTCCTCATCCAAAGGACTTCCGTGGGGAAAACAATACGATGTACTGCGGGGGGAAAATTCCACTGCCTTTCGCTTAATTCTCAGTGGTGGCTGAACCCGGGCGGGATCTCCACCACCGTGTTTCTATTTGCAAAATAGAAATCAACTTTACACAAAATGTGTCATGTTACAGTGTCGAAAAACAATACTACACCACTTCTAAAGGGGGTGGTGGGGGGAGTAAGTATGTGGTGTCCTGCATTTTGCAGTTCATTGAACCCCCACCAAAATAACCCAACACATTGCGGCCTCTTTTGCTGTTACCCGACAGGGCCCGACAGTGATGGGCTCCCTGTGAAAAGGTGCAAATAACAAATCGGGGTGGGCTGAGGCGGAGAGTTTTTTTATGAGGGGCCCTTGGGAACTAACAGCAGGACAAAAACGTGCAAACAAGGCACATAGAAAAGAAAAATGGACCCAATGCACCACTATTGAAAGGTTGGGCACTGCTTTGCAGCATTCAACAGAGAATGTCAGCTTTTCTTACAGTCAATCCAGTCAAGTCAAAAGACTTGAATCATCCCGTGAAAGTAATTCAACATTTGACATCCACACAATAATTGATAGGAATCATAATTTTAAAAAAACAAGAAAGCAACTTTTTCCTTGTGTTATTCATTCCAAAAAAACCCTTCAAATAAGAACGTGCGCGATACATACATACATGCATACATGAAATGCATACATACTACATAATAAAATATAAATATATATAATATATATATATATATATTTTATATATATAATATATATATATAATACGTTAGTGTGTGTGTGCGCACACACATACACACACCTCAACACACAAAACATCACCACATGCAAGCCCTGCACCCACCCCCACCTCACACACACACACAGGCAATTACTTCAAAACATATCATAAAGTATACAAATTGGGGGAAAAAAAAAATTAAACACGATCAAACAGGAGTGATTCTGTCATAGCTGAAGGCAGCAGGCTCTCTCTCTCTCTCTTCTCTCTCTCCTCTCTCTCTCTCTCCTCTCTCTCTCTCTCTCTCTCTCTCCACGGGCACTCACCCCCCTCACTCACTACTCCCTTTCACACCCACACACACCACACACACACACACACAACACACACACACACACACACACACACACACCCCGACCACCATCCGATCAAGGCGTGGTGTGCATGCTTACATCTAATGACCAATGCTCCTGTAGTTGGCTGCATTCTAACAATAGGAAAACGGGCAGATGATTATTGCAGAGAAATGTGAAACAATAATAATTCCCCGGGAGGTATTCAGAGAGATCGATGCATGAATTTAGAATTCCCAATGACTTTTTTGGCACAAGAGAATTTTTTTTTTCTGTTTGTTTGCTTTGGGGCACTGAAAACGGTGTCCTGAAGGCCAAAAATTGAATTCGAAAATTAGCATGGGAAGGATCGGCCAAGTGGAAGCTGCTTTGCATACAAAACTGCTGATGTGGGTTGACGTGGGAAAACTCTTTTTCTTCTCCGTTAAAATTTTTGAGCAATTCTCACAACTCTCTGAAGACTACCTTTTTTTAACACCAAGGTTATTGCAACAACAAATAAAGCAAAACGTAAAAACTCTCTATGAAGACTGGTAAACAAAGAAATAACTTTTTTGGGCATCAAGAATTGGGCCCATTAACTTCCTAGAAGTACAAGGCTTTGTCCTTTTGACAATACTCAATATTACAGCCCCATCTAACTTATATTTAAAAAAAAAAAATTCCATTTTTTACGTACAGTTCGAACAAATTTTAACTTCTTGATAATGATGATAAAATTTCACAGAAGTGTGCCCAATCTCTGAAATGGGAAAAAATCTTATTTAGAAACCTTAGTTTTCCCAAAATGCCTCATCACCCATGGATGAACTCGTAAGGACGGGGCCCTGGTCCAGGATTTGATTAATAAGAATCCCAAGAGCACTGTCGTTTCCCCAATTTTTACAAGAAAGGAAAAGTTTTTTAGCTACTTCTGCAATCGTTTTTTATAGAGGAAGCGGCGAAAAACCAACCTGATAGAACCATACATGTTAATCTGACTGATGAAGATATTTTCCCTTTGGGAAAAACACGCTGTGGTCCCGTTGATTAAAACCAACACCAACGCACAAGCGATGTCTTCGTTAAAGTCTAAAAGCATTTGTTAACAAGTCATGGTCTAAAAATATTGTATTGAAGGTTTTACTAAAGCAAAAAAACAAAAATTCGGGCATGAGAGTCGGGGTGTTTCCAAGGCTGCACAACTTTTTCCCGATGTGATATTCCCAGACAATAGCAATCTAAAAAAAAATAAGGGGGGGGGGGGGGGGGGGGGGGGGGGGGGGGGGGGGGGGGGGGGGGCCTCAATATCAGAGGAGTAAAAGGGATAAAGTGAAATAATCCTAATATCACCCCGATGATATAGAAATTTAAAATCCTATCACATAAAGGGGATTTACAATCTACTTCACAGTGTAATGAAAATGATTGAATTCTATTCAATCATTTATAATGAACGGGGGTGGGGGGGGAGGCCCCGAAATACACTCAATTTTCTCTTTCTCCTCCCCTCTTCCCTCTACTCCTTTTCCCTTCTTTCTGTTTCGTCCTCTGTGAACATCCTCCCCCTCTACGAATTCATCCACAAAGCAAACACCCCTCCCCCCCTCCTCTTCCCCCCCCTCCCTTCCATTTCGCCACCAGGAACAACCCCCTTTCTTCCTCCTCTCCCCCCTTCCCTTCTCTGTTCACGCCAAGAGGGAAAAAGTCCTCCAAAAGTGCTCGGCACTGTTTTGCCTGAAGACTGAGTCGCGGTGACTGACGTTGGTACAAGGAAAGGGAAACGGGAGCACCTCGGCCACCGACGAATCACTGACGGAGCTGCAAAGAAAAGCGGCCTGCAGACCTCGCAGCTCTCCGCCCGCATCCCCCCCGGGCGCAGCCCGCTCTGTGCCTGACACCCGTTTCTTCTCCAGCTCCTGCCGCCGACGTCCGGGCTGAGGCTCCAGCCCCGAGGAGGAAAGGTAGGGTCACACTCGCCGCTGCAGGCGGGAAGAAGACGGGGTGGGAGTTGGTAGTAGGGGGGGTCTTTGGGTCGAAATCTGGGGGAAATGGGTTTTTCCCATGAAAGTGGCGACCCCCTCTCCCCTTTAAAAAACACACACACACACACACCAACCCACACAAAACGAACTCCCAAAAAAAAAACACAACACACACAAACACAGCTTTATTCTCGATGTAAAAGAATAAAATAAAATAAAAACGCACACACGCGCGCGTGGCACAACACACACCCGCCGCGCGTGCACGCACACACATGTACGCACACACACACACACACGCGCCGCATGCACGCACACACACACACACCACAGACCGATTAAATGCTTAAAATACATTCGTTTCCCTTAAACCCCAAAAGAGGGGTACCCATTTACAGCTGGGGGAACTGTACCGTACCCCAAAGGGGCGCAAATGCACCCATCCAAGTGGGAACCACGCACCGCTGCTACCCCTTTTGGGGGGTAAAAACGCTCTGACCACTGAGCTTCCCCTCCCCATATAAAAATAAATAAATATGCTGGGGACCCCATGGTAATATTGGTAACGCGCAAAGAAAAAAAAACAACAGAAAAAAACCACCCAAACACCTACAAAAAATAATTAATTTGACGGGCCCGGGAATTAGATTAGGCTACTTCCCCCTGCGATCGAACTGCCAATTCGCAAAGTCCCAAGATCTAACGTAAACCACACCTTAATTGGCAACTTCTGTAATTGTTGGGGGGGGTCAAAGCCTCCGTTATCACCTTGCCCTACGGTAGAATGTAGTAAATTTAGCAGCCTTTTTAGTGCCACATTCCCACTGTTTGACCGTGGGTTTTCGTTGCTGAGAAGTTTAGATCGCGGGAGATCAATATCGCACTCTATTTACATAATAATTAATTATCAAATAAATTAAATATAAAAAATAAACTTACCAAAAGTCCAGATAACGCCATCTCGGGAAGCGGGCATACCGGTTGCCGGCCGAAGAAGATCTCCTTCCCCTTTCTTGAAACGTACTTTCTTCTTCCTCCTCCCATCCCTTTTCCGCTTCGCTTTCTCGGCAGGGGACTGTTTCGGCATGGCCTGGCCATTGGCTGACTGCTCGGGACTATACCCTGAGTGTAAAAAAGAATGAGCTTTTTTTTTTTTAATCTCTTATATACTATTTTCACTTTTTTTTTTTACATCTCGTTTCCCCGTGTGGTTCAGTTTTGTAAATGTTGTTCCCCCAACCCACCGCACACAATGGCTTACTCTTTCCCAAAAGCGGGAAAAGGTTTTTTAAAGTTGCGGAAGTGCTCTGCGGGGCTTTTCACACGGGGCGCGGGTTTTTAGTCTCATCGAAGACTTTGGGGGGGGGGGGGTGGGGGGAGGGAGTTGCATTGATGTTAACTTGGGAGGAAAAAATCACCTTAACGAGATTTGAAACCATTTCACAGATACGAACCAATGCACATCACTCTAACCACCGGGTTTCTGCCTCCCCCCTATTAATATTTCCCCATTAAAAAAAAAAATAAAAAAAAAAAAAAATCACGAATGGGTGCAAATTCTCAACAAGGTATTCAACCACTTTTTTATATCTCTTTAAAAAAAAATTCAGGCTGGTGCACTGTCCAGAAAATTTTTTTCACTCTGCAGTGATAACAATAATAAATATTGTGGGTGTTTTTTGTTCTGCCTGAACAATCATAAGACAAATTTTTTGCAGTTCACTTTTTTGTCCCTTTTGTGTGTGACGGGAATGGGGCGGGGGCGTTATACATAATTTTGTGGTTCGTTTCCAATACGGCTAGAGCCCTAGGTTTCACCCAATGGTGAGATTTTGTGTAGCTAAGCCACAGTTTCATGCCCCCCATTAAATGGGAAAGAAACAAAAAAAGTAGAACTATCAGACTGTCAGGGCAGGCTACCAGGGGAAAACAAAGACATGTTATTCCTGCCCCAAAAAACATCATTGAAGAAATAGTTAAAAGCACGATTGAAGAACTTTTAATTACTTTCATAGACTACAGCACGTTTTTTGACTGCGTGAAACATCAGCATCTTTTTTGACACAATGTATAAAATTTTGTCTTTTCAAACACACCCCCTTTGCCTCTATTTCTTCATTTTTATGGAGACCAAAAGGGAAACTATCAGATAGCAAAGGTAAAGGTCCCAGGTACCCATAATTAATTAAGCCCGCGCACGCACGCACAGCATGTGCGTGTTTTATTTATTTATTTTATCAATTCTTTTATATCGAGGAAATGGAAAAAGCAATCATGTGCTTTTTTTTACATCCAGTCCCCCGTGGGATGTATTTTGTTAAATGCCATGTGTTCCCACCGGCACACGACTGGCCTACTCTTACGAAAAGCGGAACAGATTTAACGTGTGCGCAAGATGTTCTGCGTGCGTTCGCACACGGGCCAACGGTTTACAGTCTCATCCGTAAAGACTTTTGGGGGAGTGGATCAGCGCTGATGTTAACTCCAGAGAAAAAATCCCCCTCGACTGGGAATCCCAACCTGGGTCGTCAAATTGCCAGCACAATGTTCTGACCAAAAGGGCTATATCCCGCCTCATTGTTTGTGTGTGTGTGTGTGTTTTGTGTGTGTGTGTGTGGTGTGTGTGTGTGGTGTGTGTGTGTGTGTGTGTGTGTGGGTGTGTGTGAGTGAAAGTCTCATCCAAGGACTTTGGGGAGAGGGGAGTCAGCACTGATTTAACCCCAGGGAAAGATCCCCTCAAAAGGGGAATCGAACCCGAGTGGTCAAATTTCCAGGGCAATGTTCTGACCACTAAGCTATTCCATCCCGGTTTTTGTGTGTGTGCTTGGGTGCGTGTGTGTAGAATCTACACCTCTGTAGAGCCCTATACCTCCCATAATCCCGATAGTGAAAACAGGTTGCCCATCATGCTTCACTGGCGACAGAGGACAGTGGCTGCATTGGTCACACCATGAGCGTTGTCCGGGCTTTACTTTAGGCGGGAAGGTGTTGGCCCAAGCACTTGGTGACCAGTGTCAGCATTTACCTACAGAAAACAATCAAGAGCAGTTAATATCTTCAAGCTGGTAGTATTTGAGGGCTGGTATACATCTGTTACTTTGAAGTTCGAGTGGCATTAAATGTTTGAGGTGTGATATAGTTGTGTTGATTTACATGGCAATTTAAAATATTTGAGGGGGATGGTATCTGTTGATATACCCGCATTAGATATTTGGGGGGGGGTATCTGTTAATAAGGGTATTGAATATTTTAGGGGTTGGGGGTATTTGTTAATAAGGAGATTGAATACTTTACAGACAGGGTATCTGTCAATAAGAGATTGAATCTTTGAGAGGAAAGGGGGTATCTGTTAATAACGAGATTGGATATTAGAGGGTAAATGTGGTATCTGTTAAAACAAGACTGAACAAAAAAAACTTGATTAGGGAATTGATAACTAAAGGGGATAAATTGTACCAGCCTGGCATTAGACACTGAAACAAATTGAGTAGTACTTTAAGTATTTTGATACAGCCATCATTCTAGAGCAGAATGCTTTTGTTTGGAATGACATATTAATTGTCCTAAACCATGAAAAGCTTTTGTCATCTTGCATTGTAAGTTTCAATGTTATTTCTAAAGGGGATTGTCTGTAAGGACATGGGATGTATTTTTGTGCAAATCATTCAGAGATTTACAGTAAAATAAATTGTGTACTTCATCTTCCAACAAGAATTACAGAGGGGACATTTCACACCCGATTGAAAGTAGCACATATATATAGCATTTATGAGTGCGGACATTAGGAGCACAGATTCTAAATCAGATGAGCACATCTCTGATATGTTGTTAGTGATAACAGTGAAATACGATTCCAGTGATATAGAAGATTAAAAATTCTGATAAACAGCAAACCTACTGCTTTCTTGAATAGCAGTGCCAATTTTTGACTATGA
>CM060325.1:49954392-49971892 GCA_030674155.1 Stramonita haemastoma | reverse complement strand
GTAATAATCACTGATGATGTGGGTAAAGTCGTAATAATCACTGGTGGTGTGGGCAAAGTCGTAATGCCGCAACAGAAGTGCGTGTCCTTTGAGATCCTTTGGCAGGGTTGTACTCTATGCTTCCTATCATAATACCCCTGCCCCAACTGGGCTTGGGGGGAACCAAACACCTGCATCGTTGGGCAGGTAATTTGCACTAAAAAAAAAAAAAGGCAAAGGTAAAGGTGTCCCATAACCTAGGCGGTCATAGGGGAGCGAGGCGTCAGAGACCTCAGCTTCTCTAGGGGCCAGGATATTGATGGCGGCGCCCATCTCCTCTCCCTCGCTGCTTTACTTTCCCCGACCCTAAAGAGGGCAGGAACCCATTTACAGCTTGGTGAACTGGAGGGGGGGGGGGGGGGGGGGGGATGGATGAAAAAAAGCGCATGAGTGCTAATTCCATTATCCTCGATATAAAAGAATAAAATTTTAAAATAATAAAATACACACACAGACACAGACACAGACACAGACACACACACACACACACACACACACACACACACACACACACACACACACACACACACACACACACACTAACACACACTAAACACACACACACACACACACACACACACACACACACACACACACACACACACACACCACAACACACACACAACCCCCCCCACCCCCCCCCCCCCCACCCCCCACCCCCCCACACACACAGAGGCACTGACCACAGAGGCCGGGCCCAGAGCGTGATGGATGAGGGGAGGGGAAGGACTGAGGACGGCGGTGCTCAAGACGTAGGCGGCCAGCAGAGAGCTGAGCACAGACAGCACAGACACCGAGCACAGACTGCGGGCCTGCAGGAAGAACAGACAGCAGCATGCCACAGGGTTGGCGATGGTCGACAGCGTCACTGCCAGGTGGTAGGCCTGAGGGGATATAAAAGAGAATCACGCAGGTTGAAATGATAATGAATTAGCAGTGCTGAAAGGTTTATGAAACAGAATCACACGGGTTTAAATAATACATAACAAATCAGCGCGCTGATAAAAAAAAAATTTCATCCAAAAAATTTCATTATTTTTTTAATCAAAATATTTTATCATCTCTAAAACAGAGAAATTCCGGTGAGTTACAAGTCATATATAAGAACAAAAACCACGTAAAAATAAAATATATAGGTGTATAAAACAGTATCATACAGATTCAAATAATAAACCAATTAGCACGCCGAAAGGGGTACAAAACAGAATCATACATGTTCAAATAATAAACGAATTAGCATGCTCAAATGGCGTATGAAACAGAAATGAGTTCACAATCTTTTTTAAACAGTACATCAGTAAAAGGGTACTTTTTCTAACAAAAGTCAAGGAGCAGAATCACAGAGGTTCGAATAATAAATGTGGTAGCATGCTGAAAAGGGATATGAAAAAGAATTACGTGGTTTCAATCAAAAAGTAAATAACCGAAAGCACATACAACAGGGAACCATAATACTTACAAGAATAAACTGGATATTATGTGTAAAAGGAGATATCAAACAGAACTGCGCAGGTTCAAACAATAAGTTTGAATTTGATGGGGATGGAAAACAGGATCAGACTGGGCTGTACAATGAAGGAGATGCTGAACAGATGGTTAATGAAGGAATGATCCTCAGCTCTGCAAGCCTACAGCGCCAAAGAGTAGGTAGGGCCCTGAAGTTAGAATAGGTATATCATGTCAGCAAAGGGTTGCTGCTACGGAAACCTGTATCCAGCATCACAAGACAAGCTCTCACCTGGAATCCACAGGGGAAAAGGAAGAGAGGGCGGCCTAGAAATACCTGGCGCCGAGATCTGGATGCAGATGCGAAACAGATGGGCCGGACATGGGGACAACTGGAACGCCTAGCCCAGGACTGAGATGCCTGGAGACAGCTGGTTGGCGGCCTATGCCCCAGAAGGGACCACAGGCAGACATGACATGAAAGGGTTGCTGGCATCTCAAGCACACTCCATGCCAATAGCAAAACACTCCCCAGGCCTTTTGCCTTGCCACACATCATCAGTGTATCTCCCCCATCACACCTTGAGGAATAAGTCACTACAAAAGAGAATCATACAGATCTAGTAGAAACAGTAAACTAGATAGAAGGCCCCCTGAAGTTAAACACAAAAAAACACCCCAGAATCTTCTATCGATTATCAACAAATAAGATAGGACGTCAGAAGGCGGAGACTATACATGATATCATACAGTCTCTATCAATGAGGTGATAGCTTTTACAAAAAAACAGACAGGTTTCTAAATAGAAACTAGAAAACTTATTTGAATAAGGCACAGAACTGAATAACACCACTGCAAACAATCAACTCTAGGGGATAGATAACAGAACTACCCAACTTTGAACGAGAAAATTAGGTGGGTCTGAGGGGGAGTTTGGTAAAGAAATAAGAATGTCGTTTGGTCATTAAACTAGACAATAGATCCAATGGACGAACAGGAAAGAATGACACAGGTTTCCATCATTCGAGTAAATAGCAGATCTGGCCCAGGTATAAATACCAGAATCATACTGTCTTAAACAGCACACAATAGGTCTGGGCAGTAAAACAGTCATATAGTGTCAAACAATAAATGGTAAGTTTTGTGGGTGATAGGAAACTTATCACACAGTTTTAAGCAATTTCCATGGTACCATACACGGCATGCAGGAAGAGGAGTAAGGGAAAGTACCACAATGTTTTAACAAACCACGATAATAAAAAAAAAAAAGGCACACTCACATCAATGCCGTAGGGTAAACAGGCGTAGGTCTGTATAGAAGGCAGCAGCCCATTGGCCAATCCGTTGACCCAGGCTGTTAGCAGCAGTAGGGTCGCATACTGCCATTTTGGAAGCAGTTTATGGGAAACAGACGTTTCATCCTCATCCAACATCTTGCAGCGGGCTAAGGTGTCGTCTTTGCTGTCGCATTCAGCAGGATCGCGGAGTAACTGGCTTTGGGAATGAATTTCCAGGCGTGCTGACTGAAAGTCTTCAGTAGATGTGAGTTCTTGCAATCTGTGACAGGCACATATTTTGAAAGACTTTATTTTTTTTAGTCATAATTCTTTTTTCTATGATGTTTGCAGTACCTGCATTATGAAAAAGTGAGAGAGATTAGGTAAAGATCAACAAAAAAGCTGGGGCAGCTGAGTGACTGATGAGACTTATCAGTGCTCTGTATCAAAAATGACTGGACAGTATCAAAGTCATTGACGTGATTTACAGAGTATTATTCAAAAATTAGAAATACATGGAAGCCATTTTGGACACCATGTTCAATGGGAAAAGTTTTCAGCTAGTTCGCATTGTAATAGATTCATGAGCTGCAGCATCGCCTCCAACCCTCCCACAAATGGAAACCCCCAAATTATAAGAGGGTTATGTTGACTGCCATCCTGCATTTGCAACAAATGTCTTAATTGTTAGTTGAGACCATACGTGGATCCCGTTTTTGTGACCATGAAAACCATGGTTCCAGAGCAGATACATGTTTAGTAGTGTACCTGCCAGTATAATGTGGCAGCACACTAGCAACAGTTCAGATTCACAGAAGATGACTTTTTTTCTTGGTAGAGCTCCAAGGTTTACCAATGGTGAGATTTTTGTGTATGCCACCCGTTTTTGTTTACCATTAAGGTAGCTGCATTCTGACTCCAGGGATAATGTCTAAACACAACACCAAGGTGCATACATTAAAAAAAAATCTTGTCATCCGATCTTACTGGCACTAAGGACCTACTCTTCCCAAAGAGTTAACATGTACGCAAGATGGTCTGCGTGCATTCGCACATGGAGCCTTAGTTGGTAATTTCATCCGAAGGACTTTCGGGAGAGTGGAACCAGTTCTGATGTTAACTCCAGGACAAAAATCCCCTGGAACTGGCCTCTCGGTGGCGACTCAATCCCAAGGTACCAAACCACAAGCGCCATGCTCTAATCACTAGGCTATCCCACCCTATGAAGATAGCAGAAAGCCCACCCACCCCCCACTAGAGAATGCAAATGCGAATGCAAATAATATTTTTTATTCAGGAAGGCCACTGGCCCCCCACTAGAAAGAGCAGGAGAGGGGGGGAGGGGGTCGATAATTCTAAGCTCCCTGTAAAAACTCTTATTCCTCCTATTCAACATGCTGCTAATACAGTAACATTTCTTTTTCTTACCGGCACTCCTTTTCTGGAGAATCAGGATCACAGGAAACAGCCAGAGAGGAAGGCTCGATCCGCTGTGGAGATGGCGCCCTCTTCCTCCTGACCCACTCCAGGTCGATCTTCTCCTTCTTCACGTAGGGCCAGAAGTTGAGCAGCGTGAAGGACACGCCGCTGACCACCAGCATGCAGAAGAGGAACACGAAGAACACCTCCACAGAAAAGGCCGGGGTTTCGTACTGGGGATACACCGCAAAGGACGGCTGCACAGTGGACACCCCATCCACCGTCACGTTTTCCATCACCGTCTGATTCACGCAGCGCATTTTGCCGGCTCCCTGAGCCAGAGCCATGAGACTGGGCAGCAGGCCCCAAAGCCCTCCCCCACGTAAAAGGCCGGCATGTACTGGCGTGGGAAGGCGCCCATGAAGGTGAGGTAAGCCACGGAGGAGGTGCAGTCGACCAGAGCCAGGAAGAACTGCAGGGAGAGCAGCCCCACGCTGTGCAGCCCGCCCCCCACCACCGCTGTGGCGTCCCAGAAAAACACCAGCAGAAAGCAGGACAGGGCGCCCACCGTGATGATGGCGTAGCTGGTCGGTATCTCCAGCGGCCGGGTGGGGCAGGCCGTGCGCACCACTGTGTAGACAAAGGGGGCGATGTTGGCGAACTGTCACACAAGAATACAGACAGCGTTGTTCGTACGTTATGTGTCAAGACTCCTGTGTTGTTGTTGTTGTTTTTTTTCCCTTCCTCTATTTTCCATCCCCGTTTATGATATATATATTCAACTGTGTAATACACCTAGCAGTACATGAAGACAAAGGTTCTGATTTTCTTCTCCTAGATTTCTGAGCAGCGTTTGATGCTGTTCATTATCATCAGGCGTGATTCTCCTCTCACCTTCTGAAATATTTTTGGTGTTTGATGCAGTACACTCCAGTGGTTGAATTCTTATGTGGAATATTATCAAAAGATTTCTCTTTGAAGAAACGGCTTTGTATTTTCACCGTCTTACCTGCTGTTTGGAGTTTCCCTGGGCTTAGTGCTTGGTCATAATGTTCTTTGTACTGTTCACTATATCAATTTATCCAGAATAAGATGGGATTGTGTAAATGTCTCTGACTCGACTTCATAATCATTTCCGCATTTTAAAAAAAAATCATTTCAAATGAATGAATTATTGAATCGATAAATGCCGCTTTGAGACAACCCTATTTAAGCTTCAAGTCATACAGATCCTTTATACACACACACACACACACACACACACACACACACACACACACACACACACACACACACACACACACACACAGTGCCGACTCCACTCTCCCCAAAAGTCTTTTGGATGAGACTGTAAACCGAGGCCCCGTGTACGACAGCACACAGAACATCTTGCGCACACGTTAAATCCTGTTCCGCTTTTCGTAAGAGTAGGCCATTTTGTGCCGGTGAGAACAGATGACAAGATTTACAAAACTGCATACACACGGGGACTGGATGAAAAAAAGCACATGAATGCTTATTCCATTATCCTCGATATAAAAGAATTTAACAAATTCACACACACACACACACACACACACACACACACACACACACACACACACACACAACACACACACACACACACACATTCCTACCCCACCACCCCCAGCAATTTCAAGAACACACACACACACACACACACACACACACACACACATGCGCGCACACACACACACACACACACACACACACACACACACACTCACACACACACATTCCTACTCCACCCCCACCCCCAGCAATTACAAGAACACACACACACACACACACACACACACACACACACACACACACACACACACACACACACACACACACATTCCTACCCCACCCCCACCCCCAGCAATTACAAGAACACACACGCACACACACACACACAAACACACACACACACACACACACACACACACACACACACACACACACACACACACACACACACACACACACACACACACGAAACATCCAAGCTGAACATGCCAGCCACACCACACCACACCACACCACATCAAATCACAGCCAGCTAACCAGCTAGGCAGTGTCTGACCTGAATGGTGACCGCCATGTAGGAGGGCAGGTTCCAGCCTCAGGCAGTTTCTGGGTCAGGATGGGCAGCTCCACAAACATGCCGTTGATGTCCACCCAGGAGGAGATGGCGAAGAGCACGATCAGCAGCACCACCACCAGGTTGGTGCCCCGGAACACACACAAGTCCCTGCTGCTCATCCTGCTGCTGCCTTCTGTCTTTTTTTGTGTTGTTGTTGTGGACTAGTCACACCCACTTCTCAAGATTCAAGATTTAATTCGCCTTTGACCCGCTTCTTGGGGCATGGAGGATTTCAGAAAACAAAATCAACTGTAACACACACACACACCACACACACACACACACACACACACACACACACACACACACACACACACACACAAGATATATATATATATAATATATATATATATATATATATTTAGATAGATAGATAGATATATATATATATATATATATATATATATATATATATATATATATATATATATATATATATATATATATATATATATATATATATAGTTTGCATTAACAGAATACGTTCATACACAGAATTCCACAGAAATATAAAAAATATAGTCAAGCCTGTTCATTAATGTAATAATGCGGTTTTACTCTTAGCTATGAATTTGCTAAGTTTCAATAACGCAGATACACACGGACAGAATGATCTCAGCGGCTTAGCACAGTGTCCTCTGGCTGGTGGCCTCACAGCAGCAGTCCAGGGTTGGTCTAGGAGGTAATGCACCTTGCCTAGAAAGCGTAAAGTCCGGGTCGGAGTGTGCGGTGGTTTGTACCCCGTTTGGGCCTAAAACTTTTCCCCCATCCATTACACCAGGAGTGGTGGTCTGGGCGCTAGTCTTTTGGATGAGACGATAAACCGTAGATTCCGTGTGTTACACATTGTTTGGCGCACGTAAAAGAACCTACGGAAACAAGGGAGTTGTCCCTGGCAAAATTCTGTAGTAAAAAGCCACTCTGATAGGGAAACAAATACAGTTGCAGACAGGAAAAAATATATATAATGAGTAGGCGCTGCACTTGTGGCGACGCGATGTGCTCTCCCCGGGGAGAGCAGCCCGAATTTCACGCAGAGAAATCTGCTGACATAAAGTGGTATACCGGCACACGATGGCCTGCTCTTCCGAAAGGCGGAACGGGGTTTTAACGTGTGCGCAAGATGTTCTGCGTGCGTTCACACACGGGGCCTCGGTTTATAGTCTCATCCGAAAGACTTTGACATTCAGTCCGATTTTTTCGTCAAACTGGGAAGAAAGGGCGAGGCTGGGTACGAACCCAGAACCTCACGGTTTACTTGTTGGCAGGCGAACGTCTTAACCATCCTGCCACCTTCCTTTCTTAAAAGATCAAGTATGCACGTTAAAGATCCAGTAATTCATATCAGCTCTCGGTGAGTTACAGAAACACAAACATACCCAGCAATACATCCCCGAAGTCGGAATGCAGATACCTTTTTGGTGGGCAAGAAAACGGTCGCGTACGCAAAATTTCATCATTGGTAAACCTCGGAGCTCTAGCCGAGGAACGAAAAAGAGCATCTGTGCTGAAAGAGACAAACTGAACCAAGGAGACGTGGAGATGTCCACAAAAATAAACCTGACTTCTCCCGTGACTCCTTGAGGAGTTGTTGGGACACTGTACTGAATTCTTCAGGCAGTGAGTGTATCTTAGACAAGTTAAACCTGGCGGAGCCCATCTCTCTCCATAGTCGGGTGCATGCTGGGTATTTTCGTGTCATCTTTGCTACTGGTCATAGCTCGCCTGCTTTTTGCATATGAAAAGTGAATGGGATTTTAACTCTGTCAAATTTGTCAAAGTCAAATTTTTATTTCCAGATGGTACATTGAATGAGCATTGATTTTTTTTTCATCAAGCCATCTCTATCTAGGAAAAAAACAAACAAAAAAACACATTCCACCAATATAACTAACATCATTTCGGCAGACTTAAAAATAAAATAGACCTATAAACAAAAACTCAAGGGCAAGATGTTTGGTGTATGTCTTCAGTTCATAGCCTCAACGAATCCCGAAGTCGGAATGCGGCTACCTACCTTAATGAAAGGGGCGGATAGCCTAGTGGTCAGAACATTGCTCTGGCAATTTGAAGACCCGGGTTCGAGTCCGGTCGAGGAAATTTTCTTCCTGGAGTTAACATCAGTGCTGACTCCACTCTCCCCAAAAAGTCCTTCGGATGAGACTTTAAACCGAGGCCCCGTGTGCGAACGCACGCAGAACATCTTGCGCACACGTTAAATCCTGTTCCGCTTTTCGTAAGAGTAGGCCATCGTGTGCCGGTGGGAACAGATGACAATATTTACAAAAACTGCATACACACGGGGACCGGATGAAAAAAAGCACATGATTGCTTATTCTGTTATCCTCGATATAAAAGAATAAATAAAAATAAATAAATAAATAAATGATGGTGAAAACAGTCGCATACACAAAAAACCTCACCACTGGTGAATCTTAGAGCTCGAGCAGAGGGTCGAAAAAACAACAACAACAACAACCCAGTAACAAAAACCCAACCTCATCTGAAGTGGAGTCGGTACAAATGTGAACTCCAGGGTAAGAGTTAACCTCCCACCCACCCCCACAAACTTAAAAATAAAATATACCTATAAACAAAAACTCACGGGCAACAACAACCCAACAACAAAACCCCAACCTCATCTGAAGTGGAGTCGGTACCCCACCCCCCCCCCCCCCCCGTTCCCTAGATATCTCAGAGAAGGCTCGAACCCGTACCCTTGGATACCGCCAGACAACGAGTATGACGCACTAACCACCCGGCCAATACCCGTCCCTCCCTACAGTCTCACCCAACCTGTCTCCATCGCTGTTGTCGAAGGTAGGATCTCCACATAATGCCGCCATAGTTCGCCATCTTTTCCTAAACATGCCGAGTTCTGCCATTGTGTTTATTTTTGATTTGTGTACTCTACAAGATTCAGCGCTATGTAAATCCCATATATTATTGTTGTTGTTGTTGTTGTTGTTGTTGTTGTTGTTGTTGTTGTTGTTGTTGTTGTTATTATTATTATTATTATTATTATTATTATTACCTCTATTATATCACTTTCAGTCACGGCAGAGTTTTCTGCGTAGAATTAGAACTGCTCACCTCAGGGAGAGCGATTCGCCACAAGAGCTGCGCCACCCATTATACTTTTTTTTTTCTTTTCACGTCTGCATGCGTGTTTATTTCCCTATCAAAGCAGATTTTTACTCCATAATTTTGTCCTTTTTATATTTCTGCACATAGTCCACAGTTTGGCCTGGTACTCCCCTTCATTAAAAACAATTGAATAATAATGGGTTTTGTTTTTTTTAAAGGCAACAGTCAGTTGCTATGGGTCCGCAAACATGGTTATGGTTCTTTTTTGCGTCCTCAAACAGAACTATAAACCGAGCTGTCGCATGCTAGTGCAAGAACAGTATCTCCAGTACACTTTTGTGTGTGTGTGTGTGTGTGTGTGTGTGCATATGTGTGTGTTTCTAGGCTAGAGCTCCGAGGTTTTCCTAAAGGTATGATTTTGTTTACGCAACTGTTTGCCCACTAATAATACAGACCCCATTCCCACTTTGGGGATGATGTCTAAACACAACTACTGTGTGCATGCGTTTTTGTTTTTCTTTTAAATCTTATCATTCGTTCCTACCGGCACGCCATGGCCTACTCCTCCGAAAGGCGAAACGGGTTTCAACGTGGTCAAGATGTTCTAGAGCTTTCGTCTCGGTTACTAGTCTCATCTGAAAGACTTTCGGAGAAGAGGAGTTGATATTGATGTTAACTCCAGGGGAAAGATCCCTTTGAACTATCGGTGATGGCTCGAACCCGGGACATCATGTCGCTTGCTCAGCGGTCTAACCACTAGGCAACCCCATCCCAACCCCCTTAGTGCACTTTCAAACCCCATCCATGATACAGAGACGAGTTATCCTGGTACAGCCTGTGATGCAAAAGATGTGAAGACACCCAGCATGCAATCTGCTTTCTGAAGAGAGATGGACTCCGCCGTGTTCAATTAGCCCTAGGTCTTCTGCACAACTACAGTTTTGCCTTCAACTTCTGCCTTCCCTGGCCATGCTGTCTGACGGCTGGCTTGTTTGCTTTTCTTGTTTCTTTCTTTTGTTTTGTTTTTCTTTTTCTTTTTGTTGCTGAGGTTGTTGGGTTGTTGTTTTTTTTAAGTTGTTAGGGTTTTTTTCGTTCCTGGGCTAAAGCTCTGAGGTTCCTCAGTAGTGAGAGTTTTGCGTGTGCAATCGTTCTTACCCACCATTTAGGTCGCCGCATTCAGACCTCGATGACGTCTTCAGTTTAAATGTGATGTCTCAGAGAAGGCAATTAATTAGTCATGGGTGCTATATTTTATTTATTTATTTATTCTATATCTTAGACGACTTCAAATGTGTGATCACAGTCACCCACTATGCCTCTTTCACGGATGGAGAATGATCCTCACCTTTGACACACCACTGAAGATTTTACAGCCAGCTTATTCCACTGGTGAAGAGAGGTCGCTAACAAGAGAATCGCTACTTAACAATGAAATCCAAAAGACTAGGCTACACAAACAACCCAATGTGTCCACAGCGCCCACACAGCCTCACACATCCGTGAACATTCCTTTGCTGCTGAAAACTACAGTGAACTTCTCTATAAATATATACTCTATCACACGGCAATAATTCTGACCACGACAAAAACTGTGACCAATTATTTTTTACAAACGCCATATTAATTAATTAATGTTATACATGGTATGATCGCCATCTGTGCCAACACTACAGCAGTCATCACGGTATGATAATTAGCTTGCGCAATTTCAGGCTTTAAAGCATTGTATACTGCAAGACTGGGTAGGATGGAGGGTTAATGACACCCATCATTGGTAGGAAACACGTGGACAGGCAGGCCTACTGTCGGCCCACGTGCCATCAGTCTTCAGAGCAAAAAAGTTCATGGCCTCTTTTCATTTTCATTTCCCGGTGTTAATTTTTGTTTCACAGTAAAAGAACCATAACGTAAAATTGTAGGGTGATGTGAATCAAATGAGTGTGTATTTTAGAACCTCTTCTGCACGTGTAGTTCCGGGTGACAACGTGGAAAGCCACGTGTACGGATTGTAACAGATGGTTAGGCAGCTTTCAGTTTTCATTTTATACGTTTTCTTTCTTCTTTTTTTTTTTTAGTTGATGGCAAAGCTTGCTTGGCAATCACAGTTTAATTTGTTTCATTTGTTTGTTTTTCTATTCTAAACGCATACATAGTTCGGCAATTTTACTTGCCTTTGAAACTTTTCTGTACCTAGGGTGTTTGCTTATGCCAAACTTTTTGTCCCCTTGCAAACCATAATTCGAGTGTGTTTCTTTGCTTTTACAACAGGCATCAACAAAGAGTAACAGTATTATTAACAAAGAGTAAAGTGATATAAACGATTATTTTGAACAGATCTTACCACATGTAGCCGAAAATAATAAACTAGCAGAGCGGTTACTGCGTCTACTCAAATCAAATGGAAATCAAATCAACTAAAATTCTTTAATTTCGAAGTATGGTTTTTGTTGTTGTTGGGTTTGGTGGTTTTTTTTGTTTTGTTGTTGTTGTTGTTGTTTTTTTGTTTGTGTTTTTATCTTTTTTTCTTTGTTTGTTTTTTACATCAAATCGGCATCGGTAGGGCCTACATTCTAAGGCTATGGCTTCATTGGCTGCCGACATGTCAGGTTGAGGGGAATATTATCTTCCCTTCAGAAGGAAAGTTCAATACGATTCTCCTGCACTCTTCGGGAATCAGACGGAAAACTTTGGTGCCATGTGTGTGAACACTTGCATCTCCTCTTTCACAGATAGCCTAGTGGTCAGAACATTGCGCTCGCAATTTGACGACCCAGGTTCGAGTCCGGTCGAGGAGATATTTCTCCTGCAGTTAACATCAGTGCTGACTCCACTCTCCCCAAAAGTCCTTCGGATGAGACTTTAAACCGAGGCCCCGTGTGCGAACGCATGCAGAACATCTTGCGCACACGTTAAATCCTGTTTTGCTTTTCGTAAGAGTAGGCCATCGTGTGCCGGTGGGAACAGATGGCATTTACAAAAGTGCATACACACGGGGACTGGATGTAAAAAAGCACATGAATTCTTATGCCATTATTCTCTCTCTCTCTATATATATATATTTTTTAAGTGCAGTGTTCTGCTGACCTTTCACAACGGCAGGAAAGTCAATGGTAGGAAACACCCCCAAAACAACAAACAGAAAACAGTTTCTGTAATTAACATTTGTGATGGTGAAAATACGCTCGCTCATTCTGAAGAGAATGCCTTTTCAAATTAAAGAGAATGGTTATATAATGTCGCCTGAGACGAACTGTCATTTGATATCAATTTAGTTTTTGTTTGGTATTGGCAATAGACAATAAAAGAAAAATGTGCTTTATTTCTAGATGGGCTACAGCTCTTCAGCAAACATGGAAGAAAAACAGAACTCAGTTAAAAGGCTTTGTACTTGTTTCATCGTGAAAACAAAAATGAAGAAGAATCCAACCTGTTCTGCACTCAAATGCTGATACATCTAAACTGTAAGTACCTTTTCAAAGATTTGTTTAACTCTTTCCAGTATAAATGTTACTCATGCGCCACTTATTTCTTTTATCGACTAAAATAACCTCTTGAACCTATAACACCACCAAACAACTATTTTTTCCTAAATGCCTGTCCCAGTTTAATTCTTTGCATTATAAAATTCTGATTAAATTGAATACAGCAATAAATCTCACATTGGAAAGCAATTAAGGTTGTTGGTGTTTGGTTGTTGTTGTTGTTGGTTTTTTTGTAGAGTCAATTACTAGAATAGTGGTTTTTCAAATAGAACCGTTGTGTTTTTAATCCTCTTCAGTGGTTTAAACAGTGATTTTTACTGGCTCCCTTTCCACTCTGTTAGTATTGACCACGCTGAAGTAGTATGCACTGGGCCTGACTTGTCAGGTGCTTAACGGCAGCGTAACACTTTTTTTGTTGTTGTTGCTCGAATGACAGACAATAGTTCCTGTCTGAGCGATGGACGAAGAAGTATTGATAAAGTAGGGTGATACTTAAGCTCTTCAAGATCAGTCCAGCTCACTTCTTGTCTGTTATGAACATTTTCAAGCTGATGAGGTTTTCCTCTGACTCGAAACAAATCTTTCTAGCAGACTGGAGATATTTTGTTTTGTTTTGTTTTTTAAAGTCAGCAGACTGCTAACTGTGGGCTGCATGCAGAAGAACGTGAAAGCTCAACACAAGTTATGTTGTTATAGTCGAATTATAGTCCTTTCCAGATTTCTCTGATATCAGGACTGTGGTCAGAAGCCAGAAAGTCAGAGGTCCCACGCTTCGGCAAGTTCTCCCACTTCAGCACCTCGGGCCACCCCAAAAATGTTACAATTCTTGAAGCAACTTCATGAACATTCAACACAAGTGCCGTCAGTATAAGAGAAAGGAACTGTGAATGGTAGTAGTAGTACACATGCATACCTTGGTGTCTGAATGTGTTAACCCCACTATGTTGTCTCCAAAACACCACGGACTATTCCAATGAGGACACTGCGACGTACAAATGAGATGGAAGTTCGGCACCTCGTTCCAATGGGAAGGAAAAGTAGAGCAATGACCCCATCAACCCCCCCACACTCACGACTTTAAAATAACAAGCCAACTTATTCTCCGTGAGGTGCAGGCCTGTGAAACTCAGAATCGGGTTTCATACTGAGGGAGAAGAGGGGGGAGTGGGTAACATAATGGAGAAGAGGCACAGAGAGAGAAGGAGGTGGGTGTGGAGGGGTGGGGTGGTGGTGGTGGTGATAAAGGCACGGTGGGGGTTGGGGGGCGGGGAGGGGAAGGCAAGAAGAGACGGACGGGATATCGTGCACAAATTCATACGATGCTCTTGTTTTTCTTCATTGCAGTATGCCTATAGTATTATCAGATTAAATGTTAACGTAAGATACCACTGACATAGATATACATCTCAATCATATAGAATTAACTCTGTCTCTGTCTGTCTGTCTGTCTGTCTGTCTGTCTGTCTGTCTGTCTGTCTGTCTGTCTGTCTGTCTGTCTGTCTCTCTCTCTCTCTCTCATCTCTCTCATCTCTCTCTCTCTCTCTCTCTCTCTCTCTCTCCTCCTCTCCTCTCTCTCTCTCTCTCTCTCTCCTCTCCTCTCTCTCTCCTGTGGAATACAACAAAGCTTTAATGATGCACAGAATAGTTTATGGTAATGCACCGCCCACTCTGGCAAAACATTTTCAAATAAATACACATCGTCATTCACATAAATTTACTGTGCCAAAACCAAGAATAGATTTGTTTAAAAGTAGTCTTACAGTGGCACTTACTGGAATAACCTGCCAGCATCCTTAAAAAGTGTAACTTCTATGCTAAACTTTAAAAAATCATTGAAACATTTTCTTATGAATGAAAGGCTGACAGAGACTGGCTGTTGATTTTGTCTTATAGGAAAAAAAAGCATATTGTTTTCTTGTTAATCGGACAAAATGTCAGTCATGGTTTGCCAATCGGACAAAATGTCAGTCATGGTTTGCCATGACTTTATTTAATCATGTTTTACATATGTCTTTTTATCAGCTGTCTGTCATTCTCTGTCTGTCTGTCTGTCTGTCTGTCTGTCTGTCTGTCTGTCTGTCTGTGTATCTGTCTGCCTGTGAAACTGAGTGTCTTTAGTCTGTCCGTCTGTATTCTATCTCTCATCTGCCTGTCTATCCCTTCTCTGTCAGTCTCTACTCTACTCTTCTCTACTCTACTCTACTCTACTCTACTCTACTCTACTCTACTCTACTCTACTCTACTCTACTCTACTCTACTCTACTCTCTAGTCAATCATATTTTTCTTCTCTATTTTCTAATCTGATTTTGTGATTATGTATTTTGTAAAGGTAAAAGTATAAGCGTAGAAAATGTTTCTTGTATTTGGATGATGTTATGGATTTTTTTTCCCTTCTTCTTTTTTCTTCACTCATACAATGTATATGTGCAGTTTGTTTGTTATTGCTATGCCTTTCTTTTCTTTTCTTCCTTTTCCCCCAGAAGGGTGGTTGTAAAAAGGCATGTTTTCTTATGCCATTACCCTCTTTAAATATAATTCATTCATTCATTCACTCATTCACTCATTCATTCACTCATTCTCCTCTCTCTCTCTCATCTCTCTCCTCTCTCTCCTCTCTCTCTCTCTCTCTCTCTCTCTCTCTCTCTCTCTCTCTCTCTCTCTCTCTCTCTCTCTCTCTCTCTCTCTCTCTCTCTCTCATTAATCTTGAAATTGATTTTTTTCTGTACCCTTTGTATTTAGTATTTGCTTGTTCGTTAGAAAGTATTTTCATGATCTATTTTCATATTGTGTACATTTTGCAACTTTTCATGTATATTGTGGGGGTTTTGTTTGCTTGTTTATCTTTTGTTTTGGGTGTGTTGGGGTGGGTGGGAGGTGGGGGGGGGGGGGGGGGGTCTTTTCCGAGGGCTGGATGTAAAAAAGCAATTTTTGCTTATTCTATTACCCTCTTTGAATAAAGAAAGTTTTCAAAGTTTTCAAAGTTTTCAAAGTTCTCTCTCCTCTCTCTCCTCTCTCTCTCTCTCTCTCTCTCTCTCTCTCTCTCTCTCTCTCTCTCTCTCTCTCTCTCTCTCTCTCTCTCTCTCTCTCTCTCCTGTCTGTCTGTGCGCGCGCGCACGCATATATACCAGGTTGTTCAACCTGTTGGTAACCAAACAACAAAGATCTCAAACTAAGACTGACACAATTTTGCACATGTATAAATGTGCACACCTTTTGAATAATGACGTGCACATCTTGTATCTTGCGTCTTAAGTCACAGTTTGAAGGTTACGTCATTACAGTTATGACATCATCGTACGTCACAGTGTCATCTCCATGGGGGACTGACAAAATTGGACAGGAATGTTGGCATCACGCTATTATGAGGTGACTGCACTGCACGAGGCAGGGTTTGATCAGCACAAGAGACAAGCCATAAGATCAGGCTTGGTGATTATGCATGCCGTGTAGGCTATGTGTTCTTTACGTGCTCAGCTGTCTGGTTTATATACCCGGTCCAGGGAACAAGCCTGATTTCTAGTCCATCTTCTGCAGAATACTTTCAGGAAGAAGTGGTGTCAGGAGTACAGGATAGCCTGTATTAATTCTAGAGTTCCCTTCCTCCCCACCCCCCCCTCATCTTGTCCTCCAACCGACACCTCAGCCGCAGAAACCAAGCGCTGTCGAGCCTGCCTGCTCCTTTTTGTTACTGATCAGTCAAAACAAGCACAACTTTTCTTCTTCTTTTTTTATTTTAATGATCAAGGAATGTATTTATACATTTCTTAAACAAAACAAAGTTAAAAACTTGTCCACTAGATTTTGCACTGTTGACATCGTTTTATAGTTACGGTCAGTTAGGTTGACAGTTAATTTCTCAGGTGTGCTTCTTGTTCAAAAAACGACCTGGTATTGTAGCGTAGATTTGGTTACGCAGGCTCAACTGAAACTCCAACCACCAGGCTTTCCATTCTCTACCTATCCACCCACCCCCACCCCACTTTCTAATGAGTGAAGGGCAAGTGGCCAATAGCGGAGTCACAACAAAACGTGACATAAAGGCCACTGTGACACACTTTATACCCACGTGCACAGCTGACCCGATTCAGTTTACATGTACGTGACAGTGAATATGCGCCTATGCATAAACATCCACACTACCACCGCTTTCTCCTCTAAGAGTACCCTATGCTCTTGTGCCCTTTGTCACATTTTGTTGTTATTGTTGGGATCCTATTTACGTCCCTGTGAATATTTCCGTTTTAAGAACTGAACTGTCACATTTGGGCCATGCAGGATATTATTACTGCTACATATTAGTGATGATAAGGCAGTAAAATATTTTTTTAATGTAGCCTATATGATGAAGCAGCTGTTCTGACAGAGTTCGACGTAGCAACATAGTTCGTTGTAACTTAAGACAAACTGTTGATCCCCGGGGGATCGAAGCACGAACTGCGTTAGCCCGCCCCCCCCCCCCCCCCCCCCCCCATGTTAAAAAACAACAACAAAAAAACATATCTTTCATCAAATGTAAGTTCAATAAAATGCACTACTTCAGCATTTTAGAAGCTGTACGTTGTGACAAATGTACTATGTCACAACTTTTCGGCACCAAAAA
>CM060325.1:49944392-49951892 GCA_030674155.1 Stramonita haemastoma | reverse complement strand
TTTGGATTTTAGCATGATGTTTTTTGTTTATCATTCAGTATTGTGTGTTGTTGTTTTTGTGTTTTTTTCTTTTCTTTTTGTTTTGTCTTGGTTTAATTTAGTTTGGTATGGTTTAGTGTTGTTGTTGTTTTGTTTTTGTTTCTTTCTTTTTTTTGTTTTTGCTTTTGCTGTTGTCTTTTTGTTGTTTCTGTGTTGTTGTTTTTTTGTTTGGTTGGGTTTTTTCTTATTTTATTTTATTTTATCTATTTATTTATTTATTTATTTTTTTTTTTTTGGGGGGGGGGGGGGGGGATTTTGTAGGGGGTCTTTTGTGATATTGTTAGAGTTGCTTCTTTGTTTTGTTTTGCTTACCTCACTCCTCAGCTAGAGCTTTTAGGGTCATCAATGGTAAGGTTTTGCATTTGATACTGTTTTTAAACCGTGTATTTTTGTTTTCCCCGTTGATTTATTGACTTCCATATTCATTTTGATTGATTGCTTTAATGTGTTTCGAAGATCTTTCATTAATTCATGTATTATATCTAAGATCAAAATGTTGCGTCTTTTAAAGGGACAATAAATCTAAACCATTATTAATTCCGTATTCTTTGGCCACATTACTCTGCCGAAGATAAAAATGTGCGCAAATATGTAAGCTTGTAGCGCCTTAAAAAATAGGAAAATCTTATGTGACTTTTTCTCATGCCAATCCAACTTTTTTTTACGTTCTGTTGACCTCTGAACGCACACACTCCAGTGTTAGGTAAGCCGGCAGACGACAAAGGCCAGTGTGTATGATGCAAGTGCTCCTACTTCAGTCAGAACATGACCTCGTGGGGGACTGTGAATGGGTGATGATAGCATATGTCATTCTTGACAGATTGTTGACAACGCCACACTGTTTATTTGACATCAGTGGTCTATAGGGGACTCGTGGATTTCAGCTGGTGTTCTTGTTCATCGCATTTTCTGATGGTACGATACATGTGCACGATCGGCGAACGTTTATTTTGCCCCTGTGATTTGACACAATCATTTTGATTTGAAGCAGGTAGAACTGTTTTAGTGTTTACCCTGAGCAACTACAAACCTCCATTTAATACCATCAAGTTCTAAGGAGAGGGAGACAGTTGACACTCTGCAGTCTGCTCACACGGGAGAAACCAGAAGATTCATCCAACTGAATTGTAAGCTCTCTCATCTCTCCTCTCTCTCTCTCTCTCTCTCTACTCTCTCTCTCTCTCTCTCTCTCTCTCTCTCTCTCTCTCTCTCTCTCTCTCTCATCTCTCTCTTTCTCTCTCAACCGCTCGATCGATGTTAGCTTTGATAAGGTGGAGGACTGGGTGTTAAAAAAAACAAAAAGCAAAAGCAAAACACCCAAACAAACACAAGAGTGCTTATAATTATAATCATATCCTGGAAATAAAGGGATTTGGTACATGTCTTTAGGCTCTCTGAGTATCTCTCAGTCTCTGTATCTTTACAAAATTCATGAGGACAGATTCTTAGACTTGGTGTGGTATGCAGTCATTTGCATCAAAGAGGATTTTTTCATTCATTCATACATTTCATTACTTAAATGATTTATTACATGAATTCATTCTCTCTTTCTCTCTGTCTCTCTCTCTGTCTCTGTCTCTCTCTCTCTCTCTCTCTCTCTCTCTCTCTCTCTCTCTCTCTCTCAGAGAGACCTACACACACAGTGACACACACACACACCAGACAGTCACACACACACACACACACACACACACACACACACACACACACACACACACACACACACACACACACACACACACGTAGATTCGTAGCGCTCACTCTTGTTTGATAAATATTTTGCTTACAAAACCTACAGATTACTATACTTTTGTTGTTTCTATGTTGTTGAAAGGTACGAAACAGGATATCATTAACTGCTTGTATTGTTCAAGCATTTTATAATCTTCAGGATATCCTTGAGAAATGTCTTCTGTGTAGTGAATTACTTAGAGCTGGCCATGCAAACTTTGATATCCTGTTTAGCGGGAAAAGTGGTAAGACAGAAGTTCTGCATCCTGTTTTCCTCCTTTATACATTATTTCTCATTATATATATCTCTGACCTGAAATTACTATGTGTTGTCACATATATATCCTGCTTCAAGTGCTTGACATGACTTGACTTTACACAGTATCTCTGATTCAGAAAAGTTTTGCTTTGTATTGTCATGTCTTGGTTGATTTAATTTGGCATTCTTTACACAGTATTTTTAACTTGATCACATGTAGATGTACATGCAAAACCTTGCCATTGCTGGCATTGGTGAACCTTGGAGGTCGAGCTGAGGAAAAAATCAATAACAACAACTACAACCCCCCCTCCCCCCCCCCCTTTAAAATCATAAAAAAATATTACATTGGAAGAGTAAAGTTTAAATGACAACTGTGAAAAGCTTTCAGTTTCAAGTCTTCATAGAATTAAGTGAAATTTTAACCCAAATGCCCCTCCTCCCTTCCACCCTCCCCTGTCCCCTTTGTTCCCCAGTACACACTTAAATGAGAAAGGTTTACATATGATAACTTACCTGTTACCAACAGGTGAAGCCAATTTTACATGTATGCATAATCTCAATGAGATTAAAGCTCTACTGACCAGTGTATAGGAGCTCACCTTACTGAATGTTACATGGTATTTGTTCTGATATTCAGCAAGTAATATGATTATGAAACACTAAAAACAAAACAAATGGTGCATAGAATTAGAAATTTGAATTGGGGGTATATTAACAAAGACAGAATATTATATTCTAAAGCAGTATTTTGTCACTTGGAGTTCTCACCACCTGTTGCTGATTAAAATGTGATTTACAATTTTAATTATTCATATTTGTTTTTATTCTCACAGATGTGTAAATTGCTAAAAAAAAAACAACTCTAATTCTAAATCAGTAAATATGTAATATATATAAATATAATATGATATATATATATATAATATATATATTATATATCATTATATGTACAGTATTCATATATAATTGTGTGTGTGTGTGTGTGTGTGTGTGTGTGTGTGTGTGTGTGTGTGTGTGTGTGTGTGTGTGTGTGTATCATGTGTGTGTCGAGGGGAAGAGAGAATGGGAGTGTAAGAGCAAGCACCTAAACGTGTTCGATTTGAAAATATGATTGAATTCACAATTTTGTGCACATTATTATATAATAATATATATATAAATATATATATAAAAAATATATATAATATATATATAAATATATAATATATACACACACACATTATAATACAGTATGAACTGAAAACTTTATGAAAATGTTTTGATTTTTGTTTTAAATAGTTTACAGGGTTTACAGGGACAGCTGATGGGGCAGAACTTTAAAAAGGGTAATGATAAAAAACCCAATAACAAAACAATATGATAACAAAAAAATAAAAAAAATTTTTTAAAAAAAACAGAAAACTCATTTTAAAAAATTTTATTTTTGCTACCACTAAATGATTTGCTTCCATACAAATTCAAAAATTTTTCCCCCCCCTTTTTTTTTTCCCCCTCACTGTATACTGATACTCGACTCTGGGGTTTTTATAAATTTGGTGAGTTTTTTACATATTTTGTAAGGTGACCATATAAACCACCATGAAGGTATCAAATTCCAACTCAGGGATGGGTGTCTTTAAAAACCCCCTGCATGAAATTGGGGTTTTTTTTTTTTTTTAAAGGGTTGTCATCCTTTTTCTTCGGGATGAAATGCTCTACTCTTCTACGATATATAGCCCTCACTGAGGACCCCGGGGGGAGTGGAGTTAGTGCTATGATAATTTTGGGGGAAAAACATTTCCCAAAATTTGGGCATACTGTGGGGTTTTTAGGGAGATCACAATGCAGTTTTTCAAAACCCCTAGGCGTCCTGGCCCCAACACACAAACTAAACAGATGTAAAAAAAAAAAAAGGGAAAAAGGGTTTAAAATTTTTTTAAAATTAAAGTCAAGGGGAAAAAAAAATTCAAGGTTTTTTTGGGGGGAAAAAAAACTTAAAAGGTTTTCCCAAAGGGGATTTAAATTTTAATTAACTTTTCCCAAAGGGGAAAGGAATCATTTTTTATTTTTAAGGGAAAGAGAAAACCCCAAAAAAGAAAAGAAGAAAAGGGGGAAAAAAGGGGAGAAGAGAAAAGAAGAGAGAGAGAGAAAAGAGGGGAGAAAAGAAAATTGCATTTTTGGGGCCGGAAAAAACAAGCCCGCAGTTTTAAAACCCAAACAAAAAATTAAAAAAAAAAGTTTATAAAAAAAAAATTTTAATTTTTTTTTTTTTTAATTTTAAAAATTTTTTTTAAGGGAAAAACTAAAAAGTTTAAAAAAAGGGGGGGGGGTTTTGGGATTTTCGTAAAAAACCCCAGGCAAAAAACCTTTCACCCCCAAAAAACCCCCAAATTTTAAAAAAATTGTAAAAAACAGGTTTCCCCCAACCTTATTTTTTTAAAAAAAACATTATCCGGAAAAAAAACCCCCTTTTATTACTTTTTTTTTTTTTTTTAAAAAACAAAATAAAATTTTTTTTTATAACGTTAAAATCAAAAATTTGTAAATTAACTTTTTTTTTTAAAGAAAAAAAAATTTTTTTTAAAACCAAATTTTTTTTTAAAACGGGAAAAATTTTAACTTTTTAAAAAAAAAAGCTCCAGGGGGCCCCCCAAAAAATCAACACGAAAAAAAAAACTTTTTTAAAAAATCAAAAGGCGGGGGAATTTCCAGTCTTAAGTTTAAAAAAAAGGGGGAAAAACCCCTTTTTTAGATTGCCAACAAAAATTTAAAAAATTACCCCAAAAAAAACCCCTTTTCCCCAAAAAAGGAAAAGGAATTTAAAATTTTTTAAAAAAAATTTTAACTCCAAAAAAAAAAAAAAAATTTTTTAAAAAAAAAAAAAGGGAAAATAAAAATTTTTTTTAAAAAAAAGACAAAAAAAAAAAAATTTGAAAAAAGCAAAAATTTTTTTGGGGGGGAAAAAAATTTTTTTTTAAAAAAAAAAACCAAAAAAAAAAAAAACAAACCAAAGAGGGGAAAAAGCTTTACTATTTTTTTTTTTAAAAAAAAAAAATTTAAACCCCAAAAAAATTTTCCCCTTTTAAATCAAAAAAAAAAAAAAAAGGGGAAAAATGCAGCCAAACCCTTTTTTTTTAAAACCCCAAAAATTTTACCCCTTTTCCTTTTTTTTTTGGGGGGATTCCTTTTTTTTTAAAAAAATCCCCCCCCCCAATTTTTTTTTAAATTTTGTAATTTTTTTTTTTTTTTTTGGGGGTTTTTCCCCCCCCCCCCCCCCCCCCCCCCCCCCCCTTTTAAAAAAAAAGGAAAATTTTGTTTAACCCTTTTTTTTAAGAATTTTTTTTTTTTTTGGGGGAGGGGGGGGGTGGGGCCCCCCCCTTTAAAAAATTTTAAATTTTTAAACCCCAAATTTTTTTAAAAAGGGGGTTTAAAAAATTTGTTAATTTCCTCATTTTGGGGGTTTTGGGTTTTTGGGGGGGGCCCCCCCCCCGGGGGGGGGGGGGGGGGGGGGGGGGGGGGGGGGGAAAAGGGGGGGGGGGGGGGGGGGGGGGGGGGGGGGGGGGGGGGGGGGGGGGGGGGGGGGGGGGGGGGGGGGGGGGGGGGGGGGGGGGGGGGGGGGGGGGGGGGGGGGGGGGGGGGGGGGGGGGGGGGGGGGGGGGGGGGGGGGGGGGTTTGGGGGGGGGGGGGGGGGGGGGGGGGGGGGGGGGGGGGGGGGGGGGGGGGGAAAAAAAAAAAAAAAAAAAAGGGGGGGGGGGGGGGGGGGGGGTTTTTTTTTGGGGGGGGGGGGGGGGGGGGGGGGGGGGGGGGGGGGGGGGGGGGGGGGGGGGTTTTTTGGGGGGGGGAAAAATTTTTTTGGGGGGGGGGGGGGGAAAAATTTTTTGGGGGGGGGGGGGGGGGGGGGGGGGGGGGGGGGGGGGGGGTTTTTTTGGGGGGGGGGGGGGGGGGGGGGGGGGGGGGGGGGGGGGGGGGTTTTTTTGGGGGGGGGGGGGGGGGGGGGGGGGGGGGGGGGGGGGGGGGGGGGGGGGGGGGGAAAAAAAAAAAAAAAAAAAAAAGGGGGGGGGGGGGGGGGGGGGGGTTTTTTTTGGGGGGGGGGGGGGGGGGGGGGGGGGGGGGGGGGGGGGGGGGGGGGGGAAGGGGGGGGGTTTTTTGGGGGGGGGGGGGGGGGGGGGGGGGGGGGGGGGGGGGGAGGGGGGGGGGGGGGGGGGGGGGGGGGGGGGGGGGGGGGGGTTTTTGGGGGGGAATTTCTTTTTCCCCAAATTTTTTTAAAAATTTTTTTAAAACCAAAAAAAAAAAAAACAAAAAAATTTTAAAAACCCAAAAAAAATTCCCCCCCAAAAAAAAATTTCCCAAAAAAAAAAAAAAAAAAAAAATCAAGAAAATCTTTTGGGGTTAAATTTAAATTTAAAAGAATTTTCTAACCCTTCCAAACACATCTGGTCCAAAAGTGAGGGTGCAGATAAAATTTTGTAAGGAAATAAAGTCTAAAAATTTTTTTACCACATGGTCCCAATGTAAATTTGGGATTTTTTCAATTGAAAAAAATTTTTTTAAAAACCCCCGGGGGGCTAGAGCATAAACCCACCAATTTAAATTTTTGTTTTATGCAACATTTTTTGGGCCGCATGAAAGTAGCCAAAATCCAATTTTGGGAAAAAAAAATTTGCGGGGTATACGTTTCTTTTTTTTTCTGAAACCCCCCACGAATGATGATGTGAATTGCAGGATATTTGTTGTGCATATTATATATATATATATATATATATATATATATATATATATATATAAATATATAATATATATATATATATATAATTGGGTCATTCTCAGAAACATGTGAGGCATGATAGTGACCTACTTTACACATCTGCCATTTGGCTGAATTAAGTTTAAAATTGTGGTGAATGCTGTTTACTGGTTGTGTTTAATTTTTAAAAATGAAATTTAAATGTTTTTATGACCATTTGTGTTTTTTGCTTTTAAATATTGTGAATTTATTTCACCAAATTGCTCATTCCAACATGGCGGATTTGTGACATTTTGGTGCATACTTTATTCAGATTGTTCTTCTGACTTGAAAGACTGCTAATTTGAAACACAACTTGTATTAGAGTAATGCCCAGATGTTGTTTCAAGTTCCCTAGAAGAAAAATTGTACTTTCTTTGTCATGGACATTAAATATGAGGGCAGATTAAAAGCTTGTTGCGGTTGTGACGTTGGTTTCCCAAAGTAGGCCCAATTTTAACAATTTACTCACAAAGAACTATATCTTATCATCAACACATTATAGCCACAAGGGATGAATTAAACTGTTAACATATAAAGAAAACATTGTTTTTGATCAGCTGGAGCTCCTATCCTCGTAAATTGCTTGAAACCCCAGATGACCAACATGGTTTCCCTTTTTTCATGTCACAACCAAACGATGTAAATCTGTTGCAAAATCCGGCACATTCTTTCACTGACCGAGATTTTCAGGTAGGTACTTCAT
>CM060325.1:49936892-49939392 GCA_030674155.1 Stramonita haemastoma | reverse complement strand
ATTGTGCTTTTGTTATTAGAAGAATGTTGCATTTAAAGCATTTAGTCATACATGATTACTAATGGATTTGTAACGGGTTGAATGGCCTATACAATCAAATTCTTCAGTTCTCTCTCTCTCTCTCTCTCTCTCTCTCTCTCTCCTCTCTCTCTCTCTCTCTCTCTCTCTCTCTCTCTCTTCTCTCTCTCTCTCTCTCATCTCTCTCTCTCTCTCTCTCTCTCTCTCTCTCTCTCCTCTCTCTCTCTCTCTCTCTCTCTCTCTCTCTCCCCCCATCTTCCTCTCAGGTGCATACTCGAGCATACACTGTTATTGTGATGGATATATAAAACAATATATATGCATATATACATGCACACATGCATAAAAATATATCTTTTAGAATTATATATATATATATTATAAAATTTATTTTTTAAAAAAATCAACAGTGATTAAGAAAGTGAATTGATTTGTTAATAAAACTGTTTCTAGTTCTGTTTGATTTTGATCTTGGCATCCGGAATCTTCAACCAGATGGAAACAATGTATAGTGCTGTGAAAGCACATGGGTCTTGTCGGGGGAAATGTTTTTAGCTTTTTTAATCATCTGATTTTCATATAATGAGTTCAGTGTCTTTTGCTTCTCTCCAACAGTTTTTCCACACACATTCACAACTCTATTCAATACGTTCTTGCCCTTAACATTCAAACAACTAAACCAGCATAAAAACCATATGACAAAACAGATTCTACAAAACTTTGATAAAACAAGCACATGATATCCTTTTTAACATTCAGTGACCGCAGTTTTTGAAGGCAGTATATCCTTGATTGACATTTTTTGTGAATGTGCGCGCGAGGATGTGTGTGTTGTGTGCGCGCGCGTACGTGTGTGCATGTGACGCAGGGTATTGTCGATTTTAAGATACTGTTGCTTTTTACTTTTTCTTTTGTTTAACAATGCATGCGGTGTAATTGTAATTTTAGAAAGCCACTCATAATTTCTCAAGTAAAGACATTAAAGTATTCTTGAGTGTGTGTGTGGACAAAAGGACTGTCTGGTTCAACCCACACTGTACTGTGTCCATCTGTTGCCACTGATGCAGGGTACACCAGGAGAGGCAGTTAGAACTATCCTCTCACCAAAGTCCTATTGACACAAAGTGTAGTGTACAGCTGTCACTCTTACAGATTACACTTACAGGTAATCTATATTTGAATTTGGTGAGATCAGAATGATTGCAACGCTGTATTGTTTGAGTGTTTGAAAGTTGCAGAAATTCCCATCATATATATATATTGTTAGCAAGCTAGGTTACCTGCCAGTGTATTAGTCCTGAAGAGACAATAAACCAAGTCGCAAGTAAAAGAACCTACAGCAACAAGACAATCATCCCAGGTAAGATTCTGTAGCAAAAGCCACTAGCGTAAGGAAACAGAGTAGCAAATAGGAAAATGTATTCAAAATATCTCTGAAGTCAGAATATGGCTACCTAAATGGTGTGCATAAAGAGTCATTTATTTGCAAAGTATCACCATTGATGAACCTCAGAGCTCTATCCAAAGAATGGAAAGGATAAAAAAAATGTTTAAATCTGTGGTGGTGCTGCTCTTATGGCTGTCCTCAGGGAGAGCTGCCCAAATTTCATACTGAGAAACAGATCTGCCAGGACTTACAGTGGTTTTCGATGCACTTAAACACTAACCTTAGCTGCCGCTGTAGTCTAGTGGTTAGGGCATTGGACTCGTAATCTAAAAGTTGTGGGTTCGATCCCAGCTTTCGGCTATGGCGTTGTGCCCTTGGAAAAGGCACTTTACGGCTATTTTCTCACCCCACCCAGGTGTAAAAGGGGTACCAACCTTGTGTTGGGGGTTAACTCTGTGATAGACTGGCATTCTATCCAGGGGGGAGTCTATGGCTCTCAGTCACTTAACGCCACAGAAATTGGGATAAACACCCAGCCTGATGAGCCTTAGGCTCGGGACAGACTTTAACTTTTTTAACTAACATGAACCTAACTTTTCCTATTCTTTATAAATTTATTTATACGTATAAAATTCTTTTCCCAGAAAAAAACCCAACAGATTTTGCATTCCGTCTCCCACCCTAATTTGGGCGAATCAAGTGATTTGGATCATGTAACTTACAGCTTGCCATAGCAGTTTTGAAAAACAGGCCTTGGTTGTAAAGTAATTTAAAGCAGTCTTTTTTTTACTTGTATCAAAAATGTAGAACAGATGGCCATGAATGATATACCCGCATCATGTACATGCAGCTTCTTGGAGTTTGGTCGTTCTGCTTACTCATTATGTTTTGTTTTCTTCCTTTTTTATAATTATGCTGTTGATGTGCTTGTTGTTTTCTTGCTCATTTGTAATTTTTTAAAACTATGTTTTTTTTTTCTCTAATTTACCACATTTTTTTCATCATCTTGTTTTTGGCTTTTCTTGCTAGATATTTTGAGGAGATTGCGCTTGTTTATTTTCTCCTGTGTGCAGCTTTCTTCCATATGTTTTTTGT
>CM060325.1:49920678-49936792 GCA_030674155.1 Stramonita haemastoma | reverse complement strand
GATAAATAGTAATGTGTACACACGGGACCTCGGTTTATCGTTTCATCCGAAAGACTAGCGCCCAGACCTAGATGCCCTGTATGCAAAGAGACAACGAGACCAAAAACTAGAAAGATGTGAAAAGGATATGTGGTACACAGACAGACAGAAGACAATACAACAGATAGACAGGCAGATATACAGACAGAGAGACAGACAGACACACAGACAGAGAACAGACAGGCAGACAGAGAGACGGGCAGACAGAGAAACAGAAACAGACAGCAGACAGATAGCAGACAGAAGACAAAGAAACAGACAGGCAGACAGAGAGACAAACAGACAGCAGACAGACAGTAGCACAGACAGAGAAACAGAGAACAGGCAGACAGAGCGACAAACAGACAGCAGACAGACAGATAGCAGACAGACAGACAGACAGAAGAAAACAGACAGGCAGACAGCGACAAACAGATAGCAGACAGACAGATAGACAAAGTCAAAGGGTTCGAATCTCGTTCCAAAGATTTTTTTTCTGGAGTAAACACTTAAGACTCCACTGCCTTTGGATGAGACTATAAACCGAGGTCCCGTGTGCGAACGCACGCAGAACATCTTGCGCACACGTTAAAACCTGTTCCGCTTTTCGAAAGAGAAGGCCATTGTGTGCCATTGGAAACGGATCTCAAATTTGACAAAACTGCATACACACGGGGACACTTCGTAAAAAAAGAGCACATGAATGCTTATTTCATTATCCTCGAAATAAAAGATTAAAATAAACTTAAAGAGAAATAAAAAAAAAAGGAGAGAGAACAGCCTCAATCACACGAAAAGCCTCAAATACAACATCATTAAAATCAATTCAAACATTTTTATTATCTCACAAACAGAGAAATTGATGTGGATTACAAGCCGTACATAGAAAAAAGTAAATAGGAAAAACATTTCTCACAGAGGAATGACACAGCACAGTATGACAACCATCACCTCGCACACATTACAAGACAATACCTACACCAATACCAATATCCAGAACTTTATCACGTGGTCAACAAGCCAAACACACACACACACACACACTTTATAATATATATATATATATATATTATTATATATATATAATATATATTATATATATATATTATGTGTGTGTGTGTGTGTGTGTGTGTGTGTGTGTGTGTGTGTGTGTGTGTGTGTGTGTGTGTTTACATATACACATAAGTATAAGTGAATGTTTAAAAACAGATACACACGCACGCACGCACGCATGCACTCGCGCGCGTGTGCACACACACACACACACACACACACACACACACACACACACACACACACACACACACACACACACACACACACACACACACACACGAGCGCGCGCGCGCGCATCGTCACATACTAATGCACAAATGATTACAACATGTCATACAATAAGAGCACTATCAATTGATAAGTTGTACACATAACAGTTTGATAACAAAAAAATAATGTACACACTTAGGTGGATCTGCAGTCTAGAAAAGTCCGGTTTTGAAGTGTGTTCGGTGGTTTTATACCACTTTTGTGTACGAAACTTTTCTCCCATCCACTAGACCGTGAATGGTAGTCTGGGTGCTAGTCTTTCAGATGAGACTATAAACCAAGGTCCCGTATGCAACAGGTATTTAGCACATGTGAACGAGGCCACGGAAACAAGAGAGTTGTCCCTGGCAATTTTCTGTGAAAAAAAATCGTTCTGATAGGAAACCAAATACATATGCAGACAGGAAAAGAAAAAAAAAAAGGATAATGGGTGGCGCTGCTGTTGTGGCGACATCCTCTCCCTAGGGAGAGCAGCCCTACTTTCCCCGCAGAGAAATCTTCTGTGACATAAAGTCATTCGGATGAGACTATAAACGAGGCCCCGTGTGTGAACGCACGCAGAACACCTTGCGCACACGTTAAAACCTCGTTCCGCCTTTCGGAAGAGCAGGCCATCGTGTGCCGGTAGGAGCGGATGACAAAATTATATAAAAAAAACATCATGCACACAGGTGTCGTGTTTAGACACCATCCCTGAGGGAAAAAAAAATAATGGGTAGGCGCTGCACTTGTGGCGACGCGCTCTCCCCGGGGAGAGCAGCCCGAATTTCACGCAGAAAGATCTGCTGTGACATAAAGTGGTATATAAAAAAAAGTGGTACACAATACAATACTTACACACTGACCGCACTGCACAAGACTCACTCACTCACTCACTCAGGTTCGATCCCCGTTCGAGGGGATTTTCCCCCTGGAGTTAACATCAGTGCTGACTCCGCTCTCCCCAAAAGTCCTTCGGATGAGACTATAAACCGAGGCCCCGTGTGCGAACGCACGCAGAACATCTTGCACACACGTTAAATCCCTGTTCCGCTTTTCGAAAGAGTAGACCATAATGTGCCGGTGGGAACAGATGACACGATTTCCAAACTGCATTCACACGGGGGCTTAATGTACAAAAGCACATGAATGCTTATTCTATTATCCTCGATATAAAAGAATAAAATAAATAAATAAATAAAATAATAAATCCTAGCTCGATATAAAAGAATAGACTCACTCACTCACTCACTCACTCACTCACTCACTCACTCACTCACTCAACCCTTCACTCACTCCCTCCCTCACCCCTTCTCTCACCCCTTTCACTCCCTCCCTCACTCACTATCCCGGAGACGGGATAGCCTAGTGGTCAGAACATTGCGCTCGCAATTTGACGACGACCCGAGTTCGATTCCCGTTCGAGGGGATTTTCCCCCTGGAGTTAACATCAGTGCTGACTCCGCTCTCCCCAAAAGTCTTTCGGATGAGACTGTAAACCGACTCCCCGTGTGCAAACGCACGCAGAACATCTTGCACACACGTTAAATCCTGTTCCGCTTTTCGAAAGAGTAGACCATAATGTGTCGGTGGGAACAGACGACACGATTTACATAACTGCATTCACACGGGGACTTAATGTACAAAAGCACATGAATGCTTATTCCTTTATTCTCGATATAAAAGAATTTTAACTCCCTCACTCACACACCCCCTCACTCCCTCCCTTCCTCACTCCCTCGTCCCTCCCCTCCTCGCTCAGTCCGCATCCCAGATCTTAACCAGCGCCATGGCCCCGAAGCCGCACGCGGTCACCAGCACCTTGACCACACTCCGCTCCTGACTCAGCTCTTCTCCCAGCACCTCGAAGAAGGTCACGTACAGAAAAGACCCCGTGGCCACGCCCTGGAGAAGGCCGCCCGCCAGCAGGTGCGCCAGGCGGTCTAGGTGACCCGAGGTGACGCCCATGCCGATGCCCACGCCCAGGGGAGCCATGAGGGAGAAGAGGAGGAGCAGCACGTAGGGTCTGAGGGGGCGGTCTGCCGGCGAGGTGGCGGCCAGCTCCAGGCCTAGGGAGGCGGCCACGATGGCTTTGTGGATGTTGATGGCGGCCGTGGTGGTCCAGATGTCCGCCTGTGTTTCTTGCAGACCCACGGCCAGGCCATCGAAGATGGTGTGGAAGGACAAGGCCAGGAGAATGGCCACGGACACGACCCCGGAGTGACCTGTAGCTCTGCTGACGTAGTCCGTGACCGAGGAACCCCCCGCTGTCGCGAGGAATCCTCGCTCCTGTCCCCTGGGGAAAAAACGCTGGCTGGTGACTCACGGCTTCCCACGGTATACACGGAGTAAGGCTCGCGTCCTGTGAACGAACCTCCTAAAGGAAGCCTGGTACTGACCGGTAGGGAATCAGAATTCCGGGACGTCTTCTCTCTGTCTTGGCTGTCTCCTTCGCCGTGTCAGCAGCCGTGGTGGTGGCGGTGAAGGAAGGCTGTCCGCTCCAAACTCTGCAACTGGACGCCGTCTTGATCGACCAGGACCTGCTCCAGATCGCGTCTGGAGTAGTGGAAGAGAGGAAGGCGGCCAGTCTCTCCACCAGAGCCACGGCGAAGAAGCCAAAGCCGATGGCCAGGTGGAAGAAGGGGTAGGGGACCTCCACGCCGGCGGCTTTCTTGTAGTCCTCGAACTCCTCCAGCCCCTCCACCAGCAGACCCAGCAGGCACGTGCCCAGGAAGACGCCGCCCGCGAAGCAGTTGAGGAGAGAGAGCACGGTCTGGCCCCTGCTGGAGGTCATCTTGTGCCGGCATTTGAAGTACAGAAAGATGGGGATGGTTCCGGCCAGGATGGTGATGGCGAAGAAAATGACCAGGCAGACGCCTTTCTGCTGTGTTGTGTTCATCTTGACTGGTAACAGCTCTCCACAGGAAAAAAATACCTAGGTTTTTTTTTTTTTTGGGTGGGGTGCAAGTTTTGTCAACAGAAATAGCCTTTTTTTTTTTCAAAACTAGATTGACTGACTCACTGTGAAATGATGAACGATGCCGATGAAATTTTTGTGTGTCAAGTCGACACACAGAAAAGACAAATAAAAAAATAAAACAAGCCGTGGTTGATTACTTTCCTCTTGTGTCACTGTTCAGTTTTGTTTTTTTCTGAACTATTCATTATCACAGACACCTTTGCCCTTGTTTTGGTTTACACATCCAAACAAACACAAAGTTATTGTAGGTCTTAAGTCGCCTCACACATAGATAGCCTCAACCCCACAGAAAGATCTGAAGTCGTCGAAGAACAAGACTCCTATCTTCACTTAATTTTTTTTCTTTCTTTTCTTTCGTCCTCGGCTAGAGCTCCGAGGCTGACCAAAGGCGAGATTTTTTTTGCATATGCAACCGTTTCTCTCCCCACCATATAGATAGCTAAATTTCCACTTCAGAGATCTGAATTTAAATGCTTAAAAAAAAAACAACCCACTTCAACACTCACTTTAAAGACTCAGTCCGCAGCTGCATTTTTTTTTTTTGCATATGCAACCATTTTCTCCCAACCATACAGGTAGCCAAATTTCAACTTCAGAGGTCTGAATTTCGTTACTTTTTTTTGTGGGTTTTAATTCCACTTCCAACACTCACTTTAAGGATTCAGTCCGCAGCTGCATCGATCAACAAGCCTCTGTGTGTGTTCTCAGCGTGTTAAGATCTTGATGATCCTTGGCAGGTCTGCAGCACTTGATGCAGACAGAGTGATGATGTATCGCTCGGCTGTGTGATAACAAACATGGACGTATCTCTTTCAGACTTGAAAGTATCTATCTATCTGTCTGTCTGTCTGTTTCTGACTAGTGTCACCCGGCAGTGACATGAATTAACCAGTGACACCGTGTTGCCTCTTCCTCTTTCAGAGTCTTGTCAGTGCAGTGGCTGGGACATTTTAATTTTTATCTCCGCCACCACCACTGTTCTTATACCCCACCCCTGCCCGCTATCAGCTGCTTCCTATCTGTTCTCAAGCTCACAGATACATGATTCAGCGCAGACATATACCTACACACACATACTACTACTACTACTACACACACGCAGACACACAGACGCACAGACACACACCACAGCCACAGATGCAGACACACAGACGCACAAACACACATTCACGCACGCACGCATCACGCACCACGCACGCACGCATCCCCACACACATACACACACAGACAGAGACAGACGCAGATACACAACACACACCACGCACGCACGCACGCACACACACAAGACACATACACACAACACACACACACACACACACACACACACACCACACACACACACACACACACACACACACACACACGTGCAAGTGTACACACATGCTACAAAACAAGCAAAACGCACGCACACGCCAAGATGCACACACACAACAACAAGAACAACACACACATATTCATTTTTATATTAGTACATATTATGCGATCACGTAATTATATACAATCATGTAATCATTATAATATAGGTAATTATACACCCCCCATATCTCTCTCTCTCTCTCTCTCTCTCTCTCTCTCTCTCTCTCTCTCTCTCTCTCTCTCTCTCTCTCTCTCTCTCTCTCTCTCTCTCTCTCTACTCTCATTCTCATACTCTACATCTCTATAATATAATATATAATACATACATACATACATAAGTTTGCTAGTTCGCAACTGTGCAAATCAGTACTAAGTACAAAGATTGATAATGATGTACGTCAACGGGGAGATAAACCTCTGTCTCAAGACCTACAATGATTCACCCGGGTCGTTCGAGTTATCGGGTTGAAACCTTTATCGCCAGAGATAATGATAGGAAGTCTCTCTCTCTCTCTCTCTCTCTCTCTCTCTCTCTCTCTCTCTCTCTCTCTCTCTCTCTCTCTCTCTCTCTCTGTCTGTCTGTCTCTGCGTCTCCCTCTCTGTCTCTTTCTGTCTCTGTCCGATCTGTCCGTCTCTCTCTGTCCTTGTCTCTGTCTCTGTCTCTGTCTCTCTCACCCATGTTGATGCATGGACTGAGACAAGGGATTGGTTGGATGATAACGAAATGGAAAATGTGCACACGTGCGCAATTGCCCGATTCCTTTCTGTACCATTAGGCTACTTTTGTCTTCAGTACGCGGTGTTCTAAGGTAAAACTGACCTTTCTCCACTAATGATAAAACGGCAGGTAAACTGTCTTCTTCTTCGTCTTTTTTCTTTGTCAAACGCTGAGACAACTATTGCTGTCTGTCATATGAGCGAAGATGCGTTGCGCTGCCGTTAAACACCTTACAAGTCAGACCCAGCGCGTCCCACCTCGGCGGAGGAGAGAATATATTTTTTTTAAAAGACTTTCTGGAGAAAAGGCAGAAGAATGGTCCAAGGAGGCAGAAATGAGGCAAGAAGAAGGAGACTTGAACTAAAGGAACCAAGCAGAAACAAAGAGACAGATAGAAAAGAGGGAATTCCTGGCACAGAATTTCCAGAGTGGGGATGCTATTTAAAACTGACAGGTCCCCTGCATCCACACGGGGGAACATGCTGGTTAAAAGTTACCACGACCTCCAACGTCAGGATTCTACAGACAAGCTTAGGGGTAAGGCAAAGGTAAAGGTAAAAGTGTCCCATAACCTGTGTGGTCGTAAGGGAGCGAGGCATCAAGAGACCTCAGTTTCTCTAGGGGTCAGCATGTTGAGGGCAGCGCCCATCTCCTCTCCCTCGCTGCTTTACCTTCCCTGACCCTAAAGAGCGCGGGTATCCATTTACAGCTGGGTGAACTAGTGGAACTGTACTGTAGCCAGGGCGCGCAAACGGTCACCCATCCAGTTGGCGACCACGCTCGACGCTGCTTAACCTTGGCTGGGGGAAAGCGAGTCCTCTGACCACTGAGCTATCCTGTCTCTGCTAGAATCAAACAACAACAAAAAAAGGTTCAGTATTATTCATAAAAAGATGCAGTTTCCCGTACCAGTCGCAAAGCAATAATCTGGTATATATAGGCCTATATATAGTGTATCTATCTGATAGCAAGGAAAAAAAAAAAAGGGAAAATCCACTGTAAAACATTGTTGCAAAATAAATTGATAAATGAAGTGAATATGCTATGAAACATTTGTATCTACATGCTCTGGGATAAATAAAAAAGATGCAAGAGATCATTTTGACATACAGCTTGAGTGGTCAGCTCAGCCCTTGGGTTACCACAACATTGTCAGATCGATTACACCCTACAGATAAAACAAGTTGGAATATTTATATAGATAGATATCGTGTAGTTAGTTTCCCTTGAAGAAGGAAAATCAATGCCGAAAATTTCAGTTGTAAAACACCAGCTTGTTTTCTTTAAAATTTTCACACACACACACACACACACACACACACTCCGGTCAAGATGGCGACCAACAAACGTTAAAAGTTAAAAGTGCTCGATGTGAACACAGAGATCTGGTAATTTTGGTGCTAATGGCTGAAATTTCACGCAAAAAAAGAAGATGTGACACAAAGTTCTACGCGGTGACGAAAGGGAGAACGGTGGGAATATTCACGACCTGGAATTAGGCAAGTGGATCTGTTTTAGGATATCATGGAGCCGCACACAAAGCTTATGACAGTCTAGAGAAGGCAATAGAAGCAATGAAACAATCTGGTGTTATGTGTCCCTGTGCGTATGGAGACACCAAAATCGAAAACAACAAAAATATAGAAGTATACGAAGAAGACAAAACTGATGAAGAATGCGACAACACACAAGAAATTGACAAAAACGACGTAACAACAGCGAATGGACAGAGATGCGTGTGTAATAGAACAGTTACAGGACGAACCTTGAAGTGTAGTGAGTGCAACAGGAAAATTCACTGGGCCTGCAGATCCTTGCCTACATACCAGATTTGCGTCTTTGCAAAATCTTCTAGGCTTTACACATGCCGACTGTGTGCTGAGGCCAAGTTTGCCTCAGATCAAATTTTAGAAGAAATAGACAGACAGACAGAACTGGTGAATGACGCAGACCAAGAAATGATGTCATGCAATGAAAAAAGTTCCTATGCAGATGATGGCAAAATAATCATGGAAGCCAGAATCAATGAACTAAAGACAATGGTCTGAAACTTAGAAAAAGCAGTCAGCATAATGGTAGAGAGCATGTTCTCCTCAATTAATGAGTTGAAAGGACAATGCAGACCATGGCACTATTCTGAAACTCAAAACACCAATGCTGCAGTTTCTAAAAAAGACGTAAAGGAACCATCAACAAACATGACGCCGAAATATATAGACAGCCAAAAAAGAAAGACAAAAAGTGCAAAGAAATCCATCAAAAGAAATCTAGACAACACAGCAAGAAAAGGATTCAGAACAACAAGAAAACAGCTACAAACTTGACAGAAAGGACAACGTTACCTGTGTCAGAAAACAGCCTCCCTCTGCTAGATCTATCCGATGACGAAACCAAACAAGAAGATCTAGGCCTACAGTGTGTCACAGATGATGGAGCTCTAAACTTAAGTACTGAAGAAGAAGATTTTGATGAAAATGATCCTATTGAAAACATAACATCAAGCAGTCTCCCATGTGTACTGATGTTACATGATTCTGTACTGGATGGTGTTGACGCGGAACGACTGGGAAACTTACGGACTAGCCATCAGGAAGAAAAAGGCCTTCACAATAAATGACTGCGAAAAAGAAATACAAAAAATCAAGGCGACCCCAGAAGTGATATTGATTCACTGTGGTTTGAACAACTTGAAGAATGAAACAGCAGAAGCAGCTAGTCAGAAGATGATCCAAATACTCAAAAAGATTAATGAAGACTTCAAAGACACCCAGCTGGTCATCAGTCAAGCCATATCTACAACGGATAGAGACCTTGAGGCCACAAGAAAATTATATAACGCCTTTATGTTCGGTGAGTTGTTCAGACTGACCAACATTTCTTTTATCGAACATAACATGAACCCCCAAAACAAATCTCTGTTCCGGGACACTATCCATCCATCAGAAAGAGGCAGTGGTGTTCTGGCAGGAAACATTGGCCGACACCTGCACTCCCGATACTGGACAGTGAGCAAGAAACAGCGGCCGAGACCCAAGTTTGTAGAGAAACTTGATAAAGAAAAGAGAGACTCTGGATGGCAGAAAGAAAAATCACAGGGCCAGTATTCAAATGAAAACAGACTAAATGACGGACAGCAAACAGAAGATGACAGAAAGAACTGGAGAAAGCAATACCAGTGGAACCAATACAGAATCAAACGAAATGTGACTTATGAGCTATTTCACCAATACTGGAGAACTGCTACACCTGGAAAATACGAATGGAACAGAGACAGACGACAGTGGAAAACAAGCGCACAGTACGAAGACAGAAGATACTACAGCAACAGAACAACACGACCGTGGACTGACAGATGGAGCAACAGCCATGAAGAGAGAAATCGACGAGGTTGGAGAGGTGACTGGAAAGACAATGTTAATGACTGGAAAAGCAGCAGATGGTATGACAACACTGAGAACAACAGACAAAGACAGTGGGGTGAGAGGTACTATCGTGGAACCAGAAACGGTGCTGATCAATTGACCAGAAGACCACACAGTTACCATCTACAGAGACACGACTGGGGATCACATCGACGCTATGATTGGAGAGATGCAACGTGGAGTGTATCATCAAAGACTGACGGAAACAGATATCAACGATAAAACAGATAGGTCAATCACATAAAAAATACAATCCATACGAAACATAAATACAGAATGAGCACCCCTCCCCTCCAATCCATATACATGCACCCGTCCACCTGATACATACACACACCTGCACACACATACACAACCTATCCACACACACTTACGCCCCTCACCACACACACACACACACACACACACACACACACACACACACACACACACACACACACACACGCACGCACACACGCACGCACATTTACACACACCAATGCATGCTCGCGTGTGCAAACACACACACACACACACACACACACACACACACACACACACACACACACACACACTCTTTGAGTATCAGAAACAAATGACAACATTGCAGACTTAATGCAAAGATGACTGGCAATTACGTCATCAGTCAGTGTGTGGGACATTTTATTATTATTATTTTTTTTTTTAAAGCTGATCTACCCAGTCCTACATACTCTCTATGGCATAAGTAGATTTACGTGTTTAGAGAAAAAGCAAGTTCCACAAGACGATGAAATATAGAAAGCATGTAGGTCACACCACACACACACACACACACACACGTGTGTGCATTTGCTTGCTTGTGAATCTTTTACAAATTGGCATTAACCAAAGGGAAGTATACGCCAGTTAAGTATATTGAACCTATGTTACATTTGCTTATATTTGTTAACAGATACAGGGAAGTTACAATATCATTCAAGTTCGTTGGTTAATTGTTAAAATTTGTCTACTTCTAAGTGTTAGATTGTTGTCTTGCCGACATTTATTGGTGATGAATTTAGATGCTATTGTTGTTGTTTTTTGGTATGATTGACAGTTAATAATAAGGATGAAAAGTTTTTTCAATATGCAAAGAAATCAAAACAGAAAAAAAGATAACTCATAAAAATGATGTGCACATTTTGTCTACCACGTTTAAAAGGTCTCTGTGTTCACAATGCCAATTAACAAATAAGTAAAAAGAAAATGAGAATATTATCGTGGAATATTAGAAGTATATATGGAAAAGTGGATGGAATTAGTGTAAACAAACTAAATGATGTACACATAATAATAATAATAATAATAATAATAATAATAATAATAATAATAATAATAATAATAATAATAATAATAATAATACATGGAATTTGTATAGCGCTATCTCTTGTAAAAACAAATCAAAGCGCTTTCATTTGACCTACACAACACACAATCAACAACTATTTACAGTTTTAACAAATTCAAATATACACACACAACACGCACGCATGCACGCAGCACGCCCGCGCGCACACACACCTACAAACGTTAAGCACTTTGGCAGGTGGATGTTGAAGGCAGGGACAGGTAAGAGATGGAAGCGGAAGGAGAAACACTTAGGTTTGAAATAAGTGTGTTGGATTTAAAAGTGTCATAAGTAGGCTTTTGCCGGTGGGAGAGAGGAAGGTCGTTCCAGATCGATGGACCAGAAACAGAGAAAGAGCGGCGGCCAACGGTAGATAGGTTGAATCTGGGTATTCTTAAAGACAAAGTATCTGCCGACGAGCGGAGGGAGCGAGAAGGTGTGTACAAGTGAAGACATTCCAGAGGTAGGAGGGTGCAGTATTGTGGAGACATTTGTAACAGAGGGTATTGATCTTGTAGTTTACTCTCTGTGGTACGGGCAGCTAATGGAGAGATTGCAAGAGAGGGGTAATGTGCTCGGATTTTTTCTTTCTGAGGACCAGACGAGCTGCAGAGTTTTGTATACGTTGAGGGAGTGGATGGATGATGCTGGCAGACCAGCCAAAAGAGAATTGCAACAGTCCAGACGTGAGAGAATAAGAGAAGTGACAAGTTTGGATGTTGCATCAGTGGACAGGTACTTACGAATTGCGCTAATACGCCGTAGTTGATAGTAGCATGACTGACAGGTTTGGGTAATGAATTTTTGCATGGAGAGAGTGTTGTCCAACAACGACTCCTAGATACTTCACAGAAGTGGATAGCGGAACTGACGTAATGCCGAATTCTATTGAAGTTGTTGGAACGGAGGAGAGTTTGTGTTTGGTGCCTACGAGCATGGCTTCGGTTTTATCTGCATTTAGTTGTAATTTGTTTTGTATCATCCAGTGTTGGATATTTGAAGGCAATTGGTCATATTTGTCAAAAGAGAAGGAAGATTTTCAGGTGTGTCACTGCTTTGAATCTGCGAGTCATCGGCATAAAAGTGATAATTGATATGATGACGGTCTATTATATGTGACAGTGGAGCAGTATAGAGGGTAAAAAGAAGAGGGCCCAGAACTGATCCCTGAGGGACACCGCATTCCAGTATGGCAGGTGCTGATTGAATCTTGTTTACTGCAACAATATGGACTCGGTTGCTAGGTATGAAGTGAACCAGGTGAGGGCTGTGCCTTTAATGCCAAACATGTTTTGGAGACGGGAGAGAAGAATTGAATGGTCTATAGTGTCAAAGGCAGCAGATAAGTCGAGGAGAGTAAGAAGGGAGATTTTCCCTCAGTCGGAAGCATGGAGAAGCATGTTTAGAGTATGAACCAGGGTGGTTTCAGTGCTGTGGTTGACGCGAATAGGCAGACTGAAAAGGGGAAAGAGATTATTGGAAAGAAGATGGCTGTTGAGTTGTTTCAGAACAACCTTTTCAAGGACTATAAAAGACATGTTGACATTATAGATATAATATTTTTACAGCAAACACACTTAGATCAAAAAGCTGTAGAAGATGTAACTCTACCAGGATATATGTCTGTGCACTACTGCAGAACAAAAACAAATAGATCTGTCAGTGCTTCAGGAGGTATTTCAGTTTTCATTAAGGAAGGGTATCCAAAAAGTATAAAGTTTTTACCGCAAAATAATTAAGATATTGTGTGGATGCAAATCAAAGGCACAACTCATTAAGATCATCTAACAATAGTATTTGTATAGGATGTACATATATTCCTCCTGAATTTTCTTCTTTTGGAAGAGTTCATTCAAGAAAATATGGGACAATTTAGAGCAAGATATAGAAAGTTTATCTAAAAGAGGTCAGATAATCTGTGGGAGATCTATGCTGATCCGGGAGACTGGCTGATTTTGTAGAAATAGATCTAAGACCAAGTTATTACAATTTACCTGAAGAAACCGAATATGACCATTTATATCAAAGGTGCTCAATGGATAGAAAAGTACAAAAATATGGCAGGCTATTAGTTAATATTTGTATAGAAAATCAATTGTATATATTGAATGGGAGAACATTAGGAGATTTACAAGGTAGGTTTACTTGCTTTCAGCCCCAAGGGTGTAGTATTGTGGATTATTTCATTTGTTCAAAATCATTTATGAAACAGGTAAAACATATGAAAGTTAAAGATTTAATGGAATATTCTGATCATTGTCCACTTGATTAGATATAAACATACCAAGCGTAGACATAAATCAGAAGTCCGTCAAAATAATAAGAGATACACAGGCAGATTGTATTACTAAAGATTCACAAGAACAAATACGTTTTGTATGGGATAAAAATTCCAAGGAACAATTTCAAAAGGCTCTTTTACTACCATCAATGCAATTACATATAACACAAATAAAAACTAAAACACATGCAGTATTAGAACAAATAAATCAAAATAAAAGGCATATGATTCAACAAATGTAGTAAATGAATGTTCCAAGCAACCATCTGATATCTTTATCAAAGTGGCGAAATTAAGCTTGAAGACCAGAAAGTCAAAACCTTTAGGAAGAATTAAACGCAATAAAAGATGGTTTGACTTAGAATGTGCAAGTACGAGAAAAGAAGTAAAATCTTTACTAAATGCAATGAACAGAAACCCATATAAAATCGAACATCGATTAATACTTCTCAAAAAGAAAACTAGTATAATACTTTGATAAAAAATAAAAAGAAATTCTACAAAAATAAGTTAATATCGCAGTTACATGATGCCATTGAAGAAGATCCGAGTATATTGTGGAAAACTTTACAAAAATTAAAAGAAAGTGAAGATGATGGATTGAAACATCAAAATCAGATTAGTAGCAGTAAGTGGACTGAACACTTAAAAACACTTGTTGGAAAAGAACCGCAAATAGATCCAGACAACCAAAAAACAAATACAAATAATGTTTGATGAATTGAAAATAACTGATAATCCACTCCTACATAAACAAATTACAAGGGAGGAAATTACAAAAACAATCAAAAGACTGAAAAATAACAAATCACCAGGAAAAGATGGAATAACAAATGAAATTGATTAAATCAGTTTCACTTAGTCTTATAGAGACAATGCGGATATTTTCAATTTAGTGTTAGAAACAGGTATATATCCCTCTGACTGGAAAGTGGGAGTGAATGTCCCGATCTATAAAAGTGGATGCACATATAATCCGGAAAACTCAGAGGAAGTTACGTTAACAAACACTATTGGAAAACTTTTTTGTCAAATACTAAATCAAAGAATATCTGAATATTTAGAAAATAACAATAGTATTGTCAGAGAACAAACTGGATTCAGGAAAACATGCAGAACAACGACCATATCTTTCTACTTAACAATTTAATAGATAAAGTGCTAAAAGTAAAAAATAAAAGACTTTATTGCTGCTTTGTAGATTTTCAGAAAGCTTTCGATAATGTGTGGCATGAGGGTCTTCTAATAAAGCTAAACAAAATAGGGATAACAGGTAAAACTTATAATGTTATTAAAAACATGTATTGGAATGCAACAGTAATTACAGACAGGCAAGGAAAACCCACTGGTGAAATCAGAGTGAAAAGAGGGGTGCATCAGGGAAGTACATTAAGCCCTACATTATTTAATATATATATGTCAATGATATAGTTCAGTATATTGACGAGAAAGATTCACCATATATAACTTTGAGAGACAGAATTCCTTGTTTACTATATGCTGATGACCTAGCATTACTATCAACAACTAAAATAGGTCTTCAAACTAAATTGAATAAACTTCAAGAATACAGTTCAAACTGGGGCTTAAAGATAAACAAAACCAAAACAAAGGTAATAATCTTTACGAGATTACCACCTAAAATTCCCATACATTTTAAGTGTGGAGAGCATGTAATTGAAACAGTAGAAACTTACAAATATCTAGTGTCATCTTTCATCAGAATGGTAAGTTTCAAACAACACAAGAACATTTATTAAAACAAAGTAATAAAGCATTGTAGCCTTTAAAAGAGCAGTTCATGGACAAAATTTAAAGACTACTATAATAATGCGTTTATTTGACTCATTAATAACTCCTGTTTTAACTTATGGAGCAGAAGTTTGGTTTCTTTTTTGTTTTCATGGGGAGACAGAATTTCATATTGATGAATTGTTCAAGACATGCTTATCAAATCAGTTTCTGTATGAAACTTTCCATATAAAATTTTGTAAACAAATACTGGGAGTTCATAAAAAAGCATTGGTACTACCCACTCTTGGTGAATTAGGAAGATTTCCACTGACCCTTAAAATCATATGCCAGATAATATCCTTTTGGATTCATTTAACAGAATCAAAACCAAACTCTTATATTAGAATAGTATATGATTATTTGTATCAGACCAATACATGTGATAAATGGATCAATACAGTAAAAAATATCCTTTACACAATTGGGTTTAAACATGTGTGGAAAAACCAGAGTACTTTTGATGTTCATCGGTTAAGTTATGCTGTTCAAAGAAAGCTTCAGACCATGTATAAAACATTCTGGAACTACCAGAAAAAACAGTTTGCAAAACTAAAATTTTATGATTTTGTAACCAAGGAATACAGACTGGAACCATATCTTATTAACTATGAAAACAAAACTCATAAAAATACTTTTTGCAAATTTCGCTTAAGCTGTCACGATTTAATGATAGAGAAAGGGAGACACCAAAATATGCCCAGAGAGGACAGAAAATGTAAATACTGTAACAAAATAGAAGATGAATTTCATAAACTCGATGAATTTGTGTTATATGATGAACTCAGAAACAATTTGTTATTTCAAGTTAAAACCAAAGACAAAGAACGTAAAAACATATAGATAAGGTAAGCGACATAATCGCAGTTGATATATATCAAGCAGATATCATTAG
>CM060325.1:49910678-49918178 GCA_030674155.1 Stramonita haemastoma | reverse complement strand
AACATAAACGAAAAATGGGTATGTTAGATAAGATTGATTGTATTGTATTGTATTGTATTGTATTGTATTGCATTGTAATTGTATTGCATTGCATTATATTGTATTGCATTGCATTGCATTGCATTGTATTGTATTGTATTGTATTGTATTGTATTGTATTGTATGTAACGGTTTTAAGTCACCGCAGATTTCTCTGCGAGAACTTCGGGCTGATCGTCCCCGGGAGAATGCGTAGCCACAAGAGCAGCGACACCCTTTTTTTTTTTTTTCTCTCTTCCTGTATGCAGCTATATTTGTTTCCCTATCAGAGTGTTTTATTTCTACAGAATTTTGTCCGGGACATTTCCCTTGTTGCTGTGGGTTATGTTAGTGCATTTAATAATCATGTGTGGCACACGGGACCTCGTTTATCTCCTTATCCGAAAAACTAGTACCCACACCACCATTCACGGTCAAGTGGATGGGGGGGGGGGGGGGGGGGGGGGGGTGGAGTTTGGGGCCCAAACGGATATCAAACCACCATACATTTTCAACCCGGACTTTTCACGTTCTAGTCAGGTGCGTAGCCTCTAGACCACCGTGCCACCATGATAACATGACAAATTAATAGGCTTTATCAGTGCACACACTTGACTCCATGTCCATAGCTGTTTTTGTGGACAAAGATCACATCCGGTAACTGAAGGACACTGTCCATAAACAGGGATAGGTGAGAATAGCATGAAGGAGAGAGAGAGAGAGAGAGAGAGAGAGAGAGAGAGAGAGAGAGAGAGAGAGAGAGAGAGAGAGAGAGAGAGACAGACAGACAGACAGACAGACAGACAGACAGACAGACAGACAGACAGAGACAGAGAGACAGAGAGAGAGAATGAATGAATGAATGAATGAATAAATGAATAATCTTTCTTTTTCAAGGGTAACAGAATTAGTTTTCACATACTTAAGGGAATAACAAAACAAAACAAAAGAAAAAAACAAAAACAAACCCCCAAAATGACAAAAAACCCACAACAAAAACTAAAAAAAGAAAAACAAAATCACTATCCCAACAATAAAAGTTTAAGCTATGATTAAAAAAAAGGAGATATGTATACATTCAACAAACGCACAATCTACACAGGATATATTAACAATTATTTAAACAGAAGAGATAAATATGTATTCAACAAACACATAATTCCTGACTGACCGGAGCATTAATTTCAAGACAGATACACTGATTGTAATTAAATATATCAAATAGATTAAGATTAAGAGGAATCAGAAGAAGCAACCCAAACCACAACAATATAAATGTATGTATAAAAACATTTTCACATACCTTTCTTACTTTAAAACAATATTATGAAAAAAACTAACAAAAAACTAACGGCAAACAAATACTTAAAAAATCAACAAAATTATGATGTAAGCCCAAACATAACATTTTTCAAGTTGTGCTCAAGAACATGAATTTAAAATGTCTAAAAAGGCCAACATCTATGTGAGGAGGGAAAACAAACAAAGAGGAAAAAAAACCAACCACCAAACAAATAAACAAGCCGCACACACACACACACACACACACACACACACACACACACACACACACACACACACACACACACACACACACACACAGAGAGAGAGAGAGAGAGAGAGAGAGAGAGAGAGAGAGAGAGAGAGAGAGAGAGAGAGAGAGACTCTGAAACTTTGAAATAGTTTAACAGTATATTGGCCTTAGGCCATACACGTCAAAAGGGAGGGAGGGGGGGGGGGGGGGGGGGGGGGGGGGTAACAGTGGTTTTACAAATACGTATTGAAACAGCTGGAAATTTGCGTCATTGGCATGTACACTTCTCTTTCTCTGTCAATGACAGACAGCCTAGTGGTCAGAACATTGCACTGGCAATTTGACATCCAGGTTCGATTCTGTTCAGGACATTTTTCTCCTGGAGTTAACATCAGTACTGACTCCACTCTCCCCCAAAGTCCTTGGGATGAGACTATAAACCGAGGTCCGTGTGTGAACCCAGCAGAACATCTTGGGCACATGTTAAATCCTGTTCCGCTTTTCGTAAGAGTAGGCCATCGTGTGCCGGTGGGAACAGATGGCATTTACAAAACTGCATACACAGGGGACTGGATGTAAAAAAGCACAAGAGTACTTATCCCATTATCCTCGATATAAAAGAATAAAATAAAAAATAGAGGGGTTTTGCTTGGTATCACAGTACATTTATACCCAATTCTGTTTCCATTACCAAACACCATCATAACTTTTGAGAGAGAGAGAGAGAGAGAGAGAGAGAGAGAGAGAGAGAGAGAGAGAGAGAGAGAGAGAGAGAATTTATAGGGTCAGGGCCATGGCATACATACAGAGGGAACGGTAGGGGAGAGAGAGAGCCATGTGTTATCTTATGACCCAGGCATAGGGCTACACTTCACATATACTTCGCTCAATTTGAAGCAAGTTTCAACATATGCACTTACTTCTATTATCACAATGTTTTCTTTCCTCCGCTAGCCTTCTGAACTTTACCCATGGTCAGATTTTGCGTATGTGACTGTTTTCATTTACCCATCATTAAGGTACCTGCATTATAACTTCAGGGATGAATCACATATTACTATTATTGTGTTGATATAGCCACACCATCCATACCATGTTCTGTAGCAGTCACATAATTGTTCAGCTAATACATTTGATTTAATTTCATATCACTTTAAGTCACGGCAGATTGCTCTACAAGAAATTCGGGCTGCTCTCCCCGGGGAGAGTGTATCGCCACAATAGCAGCGCCACCCTTTTTTTTTCTTGTTCTGTCTGCAAATGTGCTTGTCTCCCTATCAGAGTGGCTTTTTTCTACAGAATTTTGTCAGGGACAATTCTCTTGCTGCCATGTGGCTCTTTTACGTGCGCTAAATAATTATGTGTAACACAAGGACTTCTGTTTATAGTCTCAGCCAAAGGACTAGCACCCAGACCATCACTCATGGTCTTGTGGATGGGAGAGAAGTTTCGGGCCCAAACGGGCATCAAACCACTGCACACTTCCAACGTGGATTTTTTTATGTCTAGGCAGGAGGGGTACCGCTAGACCACTGATCGATATACATGTAGGTGTTCAAGCATTTCCCGTTCGATCTTATAACAGATGCACAGTACGTACGATTCGTTTCACGTGCAATGACACCTGGTTAGGAAACGTGAACACTGGAGTAAAGAGCTTGGCCTTTTGTCCTTTTCTTTATGTCTTTGTAGATGTGACTCTCCAGGTAGCCCAGACCACAGCTGCAAAGACCAAACTCAAGTCCTTTGGAACGAGACGAACAGGGCCATTACCAGCCGCCATGGCGCAGTGGATTGCGCCTTGGATTACGGACTGGAAGGTCGCGGGTTCGAATCCCTTAAGAGTTGGCAATTTTTTGGACTCCGACCAGCTCCTGCCTAGAGTGAGTGTGCTGTGGGCTCAGTGGGAAGACTGGGATCAGACAGTCGAGCTTCATCCACTTTACGGATGCAAATTTGAGAGTGTTGCTCAAATTACCTGACCAACACTGCAGGTGTCTGTATCTCTCGGGCCTGGTTGACGCTGAAATACATCATGATTGAAAGCGCAGAGTACAACCCTGTCAACTAGTTTCAAAGCATAGCACTTCCACAACAGCATCATTACGTCATCCTCATTATCATCGATCATCATGCATTAAAGTAAAAGATTGCCTCTGATTCCGTAGCCCCAGTTGCTCTGGTCTCATGGTTACATCAGATTTGGTTTCCCCATTCATTTCTGTGCCTGTGGTGAGCTTGTGTCAAAGCCTTTGGGATTTGAGGTTCATGGGAGACGGTTGTTGGAGGGACGTTGTGGTGGTGGCCACCTCTGGTGGGCAAATCACTCAGACTGAGTTAATACTGCCGTCAGTAAGGGTCTTATCAGGTGGTGTCCTGCATATGTTAGCTCAGAACAGGTACTTCAAAAACTTCAACTTCAAAAACACTTTACAATCTCACAGAGAAATTCAAGCGGGTACAAGCCATACATTAAAAAGGTAAACATATAAAAAAAAAATCAGAACTCAACCATCAAAATAAAAGCACCCCAAAAATCAGCAATACATCATTGACTCACTCAAACAAATCACAAACACTCATACACACACACCAGAATGCCAACGTATCCACACCCACACACAGCTCGCGCACGCACGCACACTCATGACACACACGCTAACATTTTATGACATAAACCATATTGTTATAACAGACTGTGGTAAAGACAAAATCAATATCAATTAAAACTGATACTCTATTTTCTTAGGATATTGAACAAAAGCTAAAAGAATAACACATGCACGCATTTTTATGGCATAATGTTAAACCAAATTGTCATAAGAAGTTGTATGGAAAGATATACCTTGGTGAAACTAATACTATATTTTATTTGAAAATGGAACACACTTTAAAAGAATAAAAGGTAGCTTATCCTATGCTTCAAAATGTCCACCCCTTTCTACCTGAGCTCTTTATCTCCCTTGCACCCACCCTCTGTCACCCCACACTCACTGATTACCACCAAAGTGACCCATCAGCAATGCAGGGCCCCACTGGCTGGTGGCCCCACAGTGACCCGATATTGGTGGGCTCCCTGTGGACTTCTGACCCTGTGGATGTGACATGACGAAGATATGACCTCCTCCTCCTCCTCCTTCTTCTTCTTCTTCTTCTTCTTCTTCTTCTTCTTCTTCTTCTTCTTCTTCTTCTTCTTCTTCTTCTTCTTCTTCTTCTTCTTCTTCTTCTTCTTCTATTCTTCTCTACTCTTATTTTGAACAATTGCTTCTTTTATTCAGTCAGTATTACGATCCGCCAACCTTCAGAGGCAGCTGTTTTGCATCATGCTGTAAATATACAGTTGTCTAGTTTACATTGTCATCTTCACGCCTCCACAGACCCCGTGGTCTCGTGCGTAGCTATTGTTTGGAAAATTTCTGTGTGTGTGTGTGTGTGTGTGTGTGTGTGTGTGTGTGTGTGTGTGTGTGTGTGTGTGTGTGTGTGTGTTGTATGTGTGTGTGCATGTGTGCATGCATGTGTGTTAGTGCATGCATGCGCACGTGTGAGTGCATGCGTATGTGTGTGTTTGTGTGTGTGTGGTAGTAGTAGTAGTAGTAGCAGCAGCAGCAGCAGCAGCAGCAGCAGCAGCAGCAGTAGTAGTTAGTAGTAGTAGTAGTAGTAGTAGTAGTAGTAGTAGTAGTAGTAGTAGTAGTAGTCGTCTTAAGTTTTGTGCATGTGTGTGTATTTATTTATTCATTTTTTCTTCAGGATTTCGTGTGTGTGCGTGTGTGTTGTTGTGGTGTGTGTGTGTGTGTGGTGTGTGTGTGTGTGTGTGTGTGTGTTGTGTGTGTGTGTGTGTGTGTGTGTGTGTGCGCGCGTGTGTGTGTGGGGGGAGGGTAACCTGTCACAATGCAATGGGTTCAGTACAGATGACCATGAAATGAGTTCAGTCTGAGCTTTCTTTAAGGGCACTGTTCTGTCAAAATGTTGGAATTGTCGCTTGTAACATTTCACTACTTTTTCCTCAATAATACTTTGTAGTCAAGTGGGGAATTGCATCTTTAGTAGATCCAAGCGTAGGCCGTTTATATTTTTCCCAGCTTCTCTTGCCTGTACTTTAAGTGTATGGCAATGTTTGGCTTAATATTCATCTAAGACTGACCACTTGGCTGGATACAAGCTCTATGACCTCCCTTGCATCCTTTCAATCTATCTATCTATCTATCTATCTATCTATCTATCTATCTATCTATCTATCTATCTATCTATCTATCTATCTATCTATCTATCTATCTATCTATCTATCTATCTATCTATCTATCTATCCCTTAGTCTGGCGACTGTGGGGCACCCCTGAAGACTTGACAACCAGTTTCCTCCATTCCTCTCTCTGTTCTGCCTTTCTCAAAATTTGGCTGAATTCTAGGCCCGTCCATTCGCTGATGTTGTCCTCCCATCTTTTCCTTGGTCTGCCTCTTTTTCTTCCTCCCTGGACAGTGCCTTGCAGTGTTTTTGCAAGTCCTTTCGATCTTGTGACATGCCCGTACCATTTAAGTTTACGCTTCTTTACGATTGATAGAAGATTTTCGTAGGGACCAATGGTTTGCTGGATTCTGTTACGCACATCTTCGTTGCTTATGTGGTCTTTGTAGGAAATGCCAAGGAGTCTCCGGAAGCATCTCATCTCTACCGCCTGTACTCTTCTCTCCAAATCAGCAGTCAGGGTCCACGATTCACAGGCATACAGGAATATGGATATGACAAGGGAGCGCAGTATGTCACGAGCGCAATGCCAAGGAGGTCCCAAGACAGTGTCTGAATATGTCAGTGTCAATGACATCACATGACACAGTGTCTGAATGTGCCATGTGCCTATGACTTCAGGAGAAGTCAAGTGGAAACTGAAGAATCTTGGCGTGTCCTCAGTCTCAGCTCCTCCACAGCTGAAAGTTTCACAGAGGTAGCCCAGCCTCTCTTCAGGGCAGGAATTAAAGGAGAAATAAATCCGTGAGCCAGTCAGTCAGCCTGTCAGCCAGCCAGCCAGTCAACCAGTCAGTCAGTCAGTCAGTCACCCATTCATCCAACCTGCCAGTCATCCAGTCAGTCAGACAGCTTGTCAGCCAGCCAGTCAACCATTCAGTCAGGCAGCCAGTCACCCAGTCAGTAGGCCTGCCAGCCAGTCATCCAGTCAGCCTGTCAGCCACCCAGCCAGTCAACCAGTCAGTCAACCAGTCAATCAGTCAGTCGGTAAGTCAGTCAGCCAGCCAATTAATCAGTCAGTCAATCAGTCAGCCAGCCAGTCAGTCAGTCAGCCAATCAATCATCCAGCCAGCCAGTTAGTCAATCAGTCCGAAAAAAAACTCACTTAATTTTTTGTGGAAACATTTTGTCGGGCCTGAGGGAGATGGTGACTAAGAGAGAAAGACAGACAGACAGACAGAGACAGAGAGACAGAGATACAGAGACAGAGAGAGTGAAGGAAAGGCTTGTCTTCCTCATGTCATGTCCCAGGTAGTGTCAACTGAACAAAGGGCGCTACATGACAGCCAGAAAAAACAACAAAAAAAATACCTGTGTGACGTGAAGGGAAGAAAATTATGAAAAAGGTGTGTGTGTGTGTGTGTGTGTGTGTGTGTGTGTGTGTGTGTGTGTGTGTGTGTGTGTGTGTGTGTGTGTGTGTGTGTGTGTGTGTGGAGGGGGAGGGGTGCCGGTGCCCGAGCACCCACCGATGGGCGTGCATGGCTATCCATACACGTGGACAACACTGTGGAGAAAGATGACGTTGTTTCTTCCTCTCTGGAACACCTGGCTTATGCAGCTGCACAAACAGAAGAGAAGTATAAATATCTCAACAAACCAGCAGACGATCAGTCAATGATTCTACACTGGCTAGAAACACAGCTATCGTCTCTTCATCAAGCTACAGACACAGGAAGGAGACCTGAGGAGAATTTGACGTCATAACCGAC
>CM060325.1:49903178-49905678 GCA_030674155.1 Stramonita haemastoma | reverse complement strand
ACTGATGTGCACTGATGCCATATTCACAATGACACTAATTTGTGACTGATGTGTACTAATGCCACATTCACAATGACACTAATTTGTGACTGATGTGCACTAATGCCACATTCACAATGACACTTATCTGTGACTGATGTGTACTAATGCACATATTCACTCAATGACGCTAATCTGTGACTGATGTGTACTAATGCCACATCACAATGACAATAATCTGTGACTGGTGTGTACTAATGAGATTCAAAATGTCACTAATTTGTGACTGATGTGTACTAATTACATTCACATTGACACTAATCTGTGGCATGTGTACAAATGCCACATTCGCAATGACACTATCAGTGACTGATGTGTACAAATGACATTCACAATGTACACTATCAACCTTGTGACTGATGTGCACTGATGCCACATTCACATTGAAATACTAATTTGACTGATGTGTGTCTGACAGGGTGCCATAGACAAGTGCAGTGGTATCTGGGGTAAGGAAATGTGTTATGGCGTCATTATGTCTGCTGATGTGTGAAAGTAAAATGTGTATGATGACATACGTTAACAGTTGTGTGTGTATATATATATATATATATATATATATATATATATATATATATATATATATATATATATATCGTGTGTGGTGTGTGTGTGTGTGTGTGTGTGTGTGTGTGGTTGTGTGTGTGTGTGTGTGTGTGTGTGTGTGTGTGTGTGTGTGTGTGTGTGTGTGTCTTTCTTCTCTCACTTTCACCTATTCCATAGCCCTGTAGACCATGGAGGCACCACTGAAGATTTTGTAAGCAGTTTCTTCCACTCCCCGTGGTCCTCTGATTCTTCGTAGCAAATCGTTCCACACAAGGCCAGTCCACTCTCTGATGTGGTTTTTCCACCGTTACTCTCTGTCTGCCCCTTGTCTCCCTCCTTGTACTGTTCCCTACAGGATGCTCTGGCTCAGTCCTGATGTTCGTGTGACGTGCCTGTACCACTTAAGTTTGCGTTTTTTCACTCCAGTTAGGAGCTTTTGTTAAATTATGGTCCAATGGCATTTAAAAATCTGCTATTCACTTCATCATAAGTGAAGTTATCTCTGTATGAGATACCAAGGAGTTTGCGACAGCATTTCATCTCCATTGCCTGCATCTTTCTTTTAACGTATGATGTTATGGTCCACGTTTCACGTGCCTAAAAACTATAGAAATGATCAGGGAACGCATCAGTCTGATTTTGAAGCTGATGGCGATGTTCTTGTTATTCTAGATGACTTTCAGTTTGGTCATTGCAGCTGTGGTCTGGGTTATTATTTTTGGACATAATTTCAGGTTTTGATTCCTACTCCGATACTATACTAAAGCTCCCAGATATTTAAAACTATGGACGTTCTGATATTCTCGCCGCCTATAGTTAGGCCTATGTCAGTGCTGATGCCATTGACACTATCTGTCATCAGCTGGATTTTCTCTGCACTGATCTGCATGCCATATGCTGGAGAAGCTTTATCAAGGTGATTTACCAGGGTGACTAGCTCTTGCTCTTTTCCAGCTAGGCCGTCGATGTCGTCGACAAAACGTCAGTTTGTGATTGTCCTGCCTCCAGTGCTGACTGTTCCCTCATGATTTCAAGTGCGCAAGCCATTATTTTCTCTAAGGAGAATTTGAAGAGGTTGGGAGAGAGCACACATCATTGGCACACTCTAATTAGGGTTCGAAACCATTCTCCTATGTTGTTGTCAAGTACAGATTAATACAGGCATTCTTTTGCTTCTGATCAGGTTGGCGTTGATGTTACACAGCCTCATGGTTGCCCACAGAGCTGCATGCCAGACTCTATCGCACGCCTTTCTTAAAGTCTGCGAAGACGTAGTTAAAAATCTTGCTGGTATGTCAAGTATTTCTCACAGAGTATTCTAAGGTTGAAAATTCGCTCTGTTGTTCTTCGTCCTGCTGTGAAACCTGCCTGATCTTCTTTAAGGATCTCATCTGCTTAAGATTTTAGTTTATTCAGGAAGATTCTTATTATGACTTTATTTGGATGGCTAATCAGGCGAGGGTACGGTAGTTTTGGCATGGTTGTAAGTTGCCTTTAGTGATGGTAATGGACCGGCATTATCAGGCATTGTGTGTGTGTTTAACGTGTGCAATATGATTTATCATTGCAGACATGATCTGACACCTTATGAAGAATGTCAAATCTTTGTAACTGGTAAGTGGATAGTTGTAAGCATGCAAAGACACACACACACACACACACACACACAAACACACACACACACACACACACACACACACACACACACATGCACACACACACAAGACAAACACGCATGCACACAAACATACACACAAACGCGGGCGCAGGCACACACGCACGCACGCACACGCACTCACACACGCATGCACGCACGCTCACGCGCGCGCGCACACACACACACACACACACACACACACAACACACAACACACACACTCTCTCATACACACACATACACACAAACACACAAACAC
>CM060325.1:49848178-49900678 GCA_030674155.1 Stramonita haemastoma | reverse complement strand
GACAGAGGAGGGCAGGCAGGAGAGAGACGAAAAGAGAGAGACAGAACAGACAGGACAGACAAAACACGCAGACAGAGACAGACAGAGAGAAGGACAGACACAAAAACAATGCACAGAGAGAGAGACAGAGACAGGACAGACAGAGACAGACTAACAGACACACACACACTCGATGCTTACACTTTATTGTCAATGCTCAGTGTGGCCTATTGACAAGCGCAGCTACACGTGACTTTTTTGTTGTTGTAAATACAAGTAAATACCAGGGAAATTACATGATGCATTAACGTAATCAAAAGACAAGAGCACTTTATAAAGGGATACGACTATAAGCTCTATTATCAACTCAGCTACAAGCTGAACACAAAATTATGAGTCAAGAACAAACAACGGGAAACAATAAACAACAACGAAAAATAACAAGAACACTTTTAATACTATTTTCGACCATCCAGTCCTAAATGTATATGAAATGTTTATTAAGTAGTCTCGCTGGAGATTCTTCACTTTCTCCACATTTCTCATAATTTTGTAGACCGTTGGGGCACTTCTGAAGATTTTGCAACCAGCTTTCTCCACTCCTCGCCGTTTTCAGCTCGTTTTTCTCAAGGCCAGTCCCTTCTCTGGTGTCTTCCCATCGGTTTCTCTGTCTGCCCCTTCGTCTGCCTCCTTGTACCGTTCCCTGTAGGACTGTCTTGGCCAGTCAAGATGTACACGTGATGTGCCCGTACCATTTAAGTTTGCGTTTATTCACTGAAGTCAGGAGCTCTTCATGATTATGGTCCAATAGCATTTTAAATTGTACTTTTCACTTCCTCATTAGACATGTGATCTCTGTATGAGATACCAAGGTGTTTGCGAAAGCATCTCATCTCCATTGCCTGCATCCTTCTTTCAATGTCTGCTGTTATGGTTTACGTTTTACATGCGCACAAAAATATGGACATGATCAAAGAACACATCAGACTGATCTTGAAGCCAATGGCCATGTTTTTGTTATTCCAAAGAACTTTCAGTTTGGTTATTGTAGCTGTGATCTGGGCTATCCTGGAGAGAATTTCAGGTTTTGATCTTTTATCTAATACTCTAGTTTCCCAGATATTTGAAGCTTGGACGTGTACATTTTCTTACCGTCTATGATAATGCCAGTGCTGTTGCCATTGGTACTATTAAAATTTTGTCATCATCTGGGATTTTTCTGCAGTTATTTGCAAGCCATTGTTATGCAGAAGAGGCTTTATCAAGGTGATTTATCAGGTTGACTAGCTCTTGCTCTTTTACAGCTAGGCCGACAATGTCGTCGGTAAAACGAAAGTTTATAATTTTCCTGCGCCCAATGCTGACTGTTCCCTTATAGTTTTTCAAGTGCGTAAATTGCCTTTCTTTGGGAGAGTGCTAATCAGGGACTGTGTTCAAGGTGCAGGCCACTGTAACACCTCTATCATGGCCTCTCCCCTGCCTGCACCAACTCTGATGGAATGCTCTCTACTCCTGCTGACTCCCCCCCCATTTTGTGATTTTACTGTACTTTCAACTTCTTCCTGTAGGGTGGGGTCGCTGTTGTTGGTTGGTGGAAGGACATCGAAAACCTTAGGGTCTTCTGTTGTTATGTGTGTGTACACTTTGACAGCTGCATTCTGTCCACTTCTTAGGAACACCTTGTTCTTCTGTGAGACATTTAACTGATTTGTCATGGATAGTAGTGGTTCTCCCTTGTTTCAAGCTCGTTAGGTCTTTCAGAACTGACAGGCTTTTGCTGTTGTTTTTCTGCAGGTTTTCTTCGATTCTTCAATCAATGTCTCCTTTGCTTATTTGTGCCTTTTTTACTTGTTAATCAGCTTCTCTGTATAGTTTTACACATTCAGCCTCATTCTTCTTTTCCTTTAGTTCTCTGCGTTTGTCGCACAGCTTGAGTATGGCTTCTGTGACCTACTGTTTCTTTGTTGGTTGCTGTTTGGCAAGGATGTCGTTGGCTGTTTCAGTCACCGCAGTGTGTTAAAGCATGTTGATCATGGTATCTACTTTGGTACACAGGTTGTTGAGAATGAGGAGTGGGGCAATTTTTCCTCCTTCGTTGATTGAAAGTGTGGGTTTAAAAATATATATATATTTGGGTCCTTGAGTTTCTGAAAATTGAATATGATCCTTATATTGCCCTGCTTCTTAATCCCCTTGAGGAGGAGTCTGAAAGCCATCATCACAAGCTCATGGTCACTTCCTAATGTGTGCTCCTGGAAAGCTCCTGGTCGTCGCAATATTAACACTTGATTGAAAGCGACGTTTGACCATGATGTAGTCAATTTGATTGTGGTGATCTCATCCTGATCTGTGCCATGCCCAGCGTCCAGATGGTTTTTGTAGTCCAAAAGAGTCCACCACCTTCAGGTTATGTAACTGGCAAATTCTACGAGCCTCAAGCATCGTTCATTGGTTTGCAATACTTTCCACATATCCCCTTCCAATGCTTGCTAGCATCTTGCTCCTATTTTTTTTGCATTCCAGTCACCGTGTACTATAATGATGTCTTTCCTTGATATCTAGTCTATAACCTCTTGCAGCAGATTGTAGAAGTCTTCAACATCTTGGTCATCATAATCAGTTGCTGGGGAACATGCTTGTATGATGGTGATGGTAACAGTTCTGGCTTCAGACGAATGGTAATGAGTCAGACAGAGACTGGTCGACATCTCATGATGGCAGTCACACTGTCTCTGTGGATGAGGAATCCAACTCCATCTTCATGTCTGTCTTCACTGCCACTGAAGTAGAGTTTGTGGCCTTCAGGGGTAGAGGTTTCTCCAAACCTTTTCCAGCGTATCTCAGAGTCCAAGGATGTTCCATCTGAATCTTTTGATACGTCAGTTCTCTCCCGTGGGGATGCCAGGGGCCTGTCAGTATAAATAGCATCTCCACCTTCTGGAAATTATGTGCCACGAATGTCCTCTTTTCTATCCCTCTTTGTTTCTGCCTTGTTCCTTTTCTTCTTGTCTCCTCCTTCTTGTCTATTTTCTGCCTTCTTGGTCCATCATCCTGCCTTTTTCCCAGAAAGTCTTAAAACCCCCCAACAATTCTAGCTCTCCCACGTCAAAGTCGGATGTGCTGGGTCTGTCTTGTCAGGCACTTAATGGTAGCGCACAACATTTTCGCTCATGTGACAGACGACAGTAGTTGCTGTCCTTGCTCTCCACGACAAAGAAGAAAAAATATGTCAGTTCTTCCATTTTTCTTGGCGCTCTCAGTGATCTCCCATCCCAGGTGCCAATAGGAATGTTGTTTTTGGCATGCATGCAGTGATTTTGATCCAGCAGTCACATACTTTTCACTTCCATCCTGCCGGTTAGCAATGGAAGGCACGGTCCTTGCTCCACGTGATAACCGGGCCAGTATGGATTTGGCTCTGGTTGACGCTTTAATGGGGTGTGTCTTGGGCAATGTCACACGGCAGAGCCCACCCCTCTCCATGTCAGACCACAGCTCATGTCCTCCATCTAAGTGGTTCGCCTTGAGAATTGAACACGTAGTCATTGAGTTTCAGGGAACTGCATCCGCCTTGGCCGGTAACCTGCATCATGGAGTTCATTCGCCCAGTAGTGACATGTTAACATCACACTCGCATGGTTTAGCACGCCTGCTGGGGCGAGGTCCCAGGGTTGTGGTGTTTGCAGCCAGCACATGAAAAATAAATTTTAGGAGATGGATGAGGACCAGTGATGCCCGTCTGCCCTACCAGGGAGAGTGCAGCAGCCAGACATCATGGGTACCACCTCAACCAGAGCCCCCTATAACCCCAAGGTGTTGTAGATTACAGCAATATCATTGCATCCTCAGTTGTGTCAAAAACTGTTAGACTAATTGGTGTTAAGTTGTGATTATTGAAAATTCTGTGCTTTAGCAACAAACTTTGCAACAGATTTGATCATGATCTCATCATCAGAGGACACTGCATAGAAGATATCTTGTCTTTTAGAAAGTTTCTGAATGAAAAACCCCAACTGGTTTTCACGTACTGAAACCTATGCATGACATTGAGATAGGAAATGTACTTCACCATTAAGGCTTTGCCTCAATAAGCCGCAAAAATTTCATTGCAAAAAGAAATTCATGAATCTCTGTCTCTCTGTCTCTGTCTGTCTATCTGTCTGTCTGTCTGTCTGTCTGTCTGTCTGTCTGTCTGTCTCTCTGTCTATGTCTCTGTCTCTGTCTCTGTCTCTGTCTCTCTCTCTCTCTCTCTCCCCTCTCTCTCTCTCTCTCTAAAAAGCATATGATTGTAAAAAAGCATATGATTGCTTATTCCATTATCCTCGATATAAAAGAATAATCCTCTCTCTCTCTCTCTCTCTCTCTCTCTCTCTCTCTCTCTCTCTCTCTCTCTCTCTCCTCCTTCTCTCTCTCTCTCCTCTCTCTCTCTTTTTGCAGCGCCTGCGTGTGGAAAGAGCACTGCCCTGAGGCTGAGAGAGCCGTTCATGAACGCAGATAGACAGAAGGGGCGCATTGTGGGGGGTGAAAATACCATGAACTGTACAGTGATACCCTGGCAGGTCGAACTCCTTGACCCGGATTTTAATATGTGCGGGGGTTCCATCATCTCCGAGAGGCACATCCTGACTGCTGCACACTGCTTTTTAAGACTCAGGTCAGCACCCACTGCTGCTGTTCTTATTGTTAGTTATGTGTGTTGAGATAGCCTGGCTTCATCTCAGTTAGATTCTTACCAGTTGGCATACAAAAAGAAACAGGAGCACTGAAATCACCTTACAGAATTATGCCTTTACTCACTTAGAAGGACCTGGCTCTTTTGTAGGTAATATGTTTGTTTATATCTTATTGGCAGTTAACACCATCCAGCCCCATCTTCTGGCACTGAAACAGCTTTCTCTGAATATCTGCCTTCGACTAATTCTATGGATAATGAGTTTAAAGTCGAACCAAGTCTGCTTGCTTTCAAAAGGCAATATCCTACAAAGTCTACTTTCAATGGTTTTCCACAAGGTTCAGCTCTATCTCCTATCCTTTTCACTCTTTACACAAATTATTCCTTTGGATCTAATGCCACCCTAATGATGAAAATACTCTGATGACACTGCTCGTGTACATCTGTCAAACTTACACATGTGTGTTCTAAGCAAGTTGATGAGTTCCTATGGTGTAAATAGAATTATATCGACCTGAAAGTCAAAATAAAAAAACAAAAACCTGTTAACTGATTTCCGTAAGGACTCATCCCCTGTTCTAGATCGTTTTAGTGATAGAATGAAAGGGGAGCGTGTGCATCCATATAAGTACTTAGAAAATATCATTGATGTCATACTGAATTTACACAGCAAAACCAGATCTTTATAATAGGAAGTGCCACAAACCAAACTGATGACTATCATCTGAAGCTGACTAGTGCATACAAATAACTACTGTTATGCTTCATTTGATCCATAATGAATTCAGAAATTAACAAAGCACCTATTTCCAAATTATTTAACTTATTTGGTCTTATTCCCTATATACCCTCATATCAATGCTTTTTTCTACAATTCAAGGATTGAAAAATTAACCTAGATTGTGTATGAAGCCATTGTTAGGTTACTCTAAGCAAATACAGAAATGATTTGTGTAGATTGAACATTCCAACAAAATATGAACTCTCTTTTTTCTTTTCTTATTTTTTAGCTTTTGTTGTATAGAATGGGCATGGTTTGTTTTGAATATTTTCACTTTAACAGTATACATAATAACAGTGGAAAACTTTCAGACTTGTTTGTGTAATAGCTATTGGATAAGCATAGTTTCAACAAATTCAATATTTTTTTTTTCGAAAATGTTACAGAGAGAGCTGATAACGATAATGATGATGACAACTATGTTGATGATAATGATGAGTTTTAATAATCGGTGCAGTTTTTATTTATAAGGATTTTATTTTGCTTTTTGAATAAATTTATCTTAGATTTTCAAAGCCAGTGTTTCCTTTTACACAATTGATAGTTTGACAATGCCTACACAGCAACAGCTGTTAAGAATCCTATGGTCCCTGTGCGTGCGTGTGTTTGTGTGTCTGCTTGCGTGCGTACGTGTGTGCTTGCGTGCTTGTGTTTTATTTGTTTTATTTATTTATTTTATTTTATTCTTTTATATCGAGGATAATGGAATAAGCACTCATGTGTTTTTTTTCATCCAGTCCCCGTGTGTATACAGTTTTGTAAATTGTCATCTGTTCCCACCGGCACACAATAGCCCACTCTTACGAAAAGCGGAACAGGACTTAGCGTGTGCGGAAGATGTTCTGCGTGCGTTCGCAAACGGGACCTCGGTTTAAAGTCTTATCGAAGGACTTTTGGGGTTGAGTGGAGTCAGCACTGATGTTAACTCCAGGGGAAAAATACCCTCGAATGGTGTGTGTGTGTGTGTGTGTGTGCGTGCGTGCGTGCGCGTGTGTGTGTGTGTGTGCATGAAGGTGAATCCTATACAGACATGCATGTGTTGATTTCATAGAGGGCGAAATGCAATGATTTTGTTGGTGCTGTCAGCTCTGTGATGACATGTTTGCTATTCATTCTTTTAGCCTTTAAATGTTGACTCCTTTGCTCGTGACATACGCGAGTTTTTCTGTTTTGAGATGATAAAGCAATTGTGTTGCACGGTATTGCATACTCTGTGGTGTGTGTGTGCGTGTGTGGTGTGTGTGTGTTGTGTGTGTGTGTGTGTGTGTGTGTGTGTGTGTGTGTGGTGTGTGTGTGTGTGTGTGTACGTGCGTGTGTGTGTATGTGTGTGTGTGCGTGTGCGCATGTGTGTGTACGTGCGTGTGTGTGTATGTGTGTGTGTGCGGGCGCGCGCTCTCTCTCTCTCTCTCACAGCAAGGATCCCCAGTTCTTGGAGGCAATAGTAGGCAAATATCAATTGTCCGTTTACAAAGATTGGAAGCAGATAGTACCGGTAATCGACGTAGCAGTGCACGAAGGATTCGACAAAAGAACTTCAGGTAAGAAAACGTTTTGATTCTTTTTGAAGTATGTCATACTGTGTTATTGTGTTGTGTTGTGTTGTGTTGTGTTGTGTTGTGTTGTGTTGTGTTGTGTTGTGTTGTGTTGTGTTTTGTATTGCGCTTTTTGTATTGTTTTGTATTGTATTGCGTATTGTTGCTTTGGGTTGACATGAACTGCATTGTGCTAGTATCATAGTGATTGGTATCACATCATAGTGTAGTGTAGTGTAGTGTAGTGTAGTGTAGTGTAGTGTAGTGTAGTGTAGTGTAGTGTAGTGTAGTGTAGTGTAGTGTAGTGTAGTGCAGTGCAGTGCAGTGCAGTGCAGTGCAGTGCAGTGCAGTGCAGTGTAGTGTAGTGTGACAATACCAACAGCAAGGTTGTTCAGAATGTCTGAATTTGTTCTCACAGGTCCATGAAGTTGTGGGTTCAAAACTCAGCAGCAACAGGTGAATTAAGTTGTTTTTTTTACCATCTCCCTGCTTAACTTAAAGCACAGACCTGCCAGTTCCCTATGACCTCAGTGTATAATTATATGCATGCACATTGGAAGGCTTCCTCTGTCTCGGGAGACCATGGCTGCACCTTCATTGGTCACATCAGTCTTGTTTGAAGTAATGTCTACAGTGGCGGCTCAAAGGACCTCACTGAACGTGCCACTATGACTTTCTTTTTTGTTGTTTAATTTTTTAAATGTATATATGGCTTGTGACCACGCGAATTCCTCTTTGATAAAGTGCTGGTATTGGTATTGGTATGGGTACTGTCTTGTGGTGTGTGCGAGGTGATGGTTGCATGCTGTGCTGTGTTGTTCTGCAATAAATGTGTGTGTTGTGTGTGTGTGTGTGTGTGTGTGTGTGTGTGTGTGTGTGTGTGTGTGTGTGTGTGTGTGTGTGTGTGTTGTGTGTGTGTGTGTGTGTTTTAATACTTTTTATGTACGGCTTGTAACGCACATGGATTTCTCTATTTTGTGAGATCATAAATCTTTGAATTGTGAATTGTGACTGTTTGATCGATTTCCGTGCCAAGACACAGGTTACTGGTGATGGTGGAGCCCAAGTTAGTAGAATGGTCAGTGTTTCTAAGCACTTCCTCCTTGATACAGATTGGTGGCGGTGCAGGAATCTCCTAACACATGACAGTGGTCATTTTGATGCTGATCATAAGTCCCAACTCCTTGTGGGTGTGGGCAGATAGACTGACCAGCTGCTGCAGCTCTTCCTCAGTGTAAGAGTTTAGGGCCACGTTGTCTGCAAACATCATGTTTTATTTAGAAAAAAAACCCCAGACTTTGGTCTTGGCTTTCAGGCGGGTCCCGATTGAACAACCCTCCATCACTCCTGGTGTGTAGATGGACTTCTTTTGTGAAGTGTCTGAAGGCATACTTAAGCAGCATGGGGAAGAAAAAATCGAACAAGGTTGGGGTAATGACACAGCCTTGTTTCACACCGCTTTTGATTGCAAAGGTTTCGGAATTTCCACCACTAAAAGCTGACGTACTGACGTGAAAGGTGGCTGTGATGCTGGCCAACCTGGAGGGGGGGGGGGGGGGGGGATCAACCAATCCCTTTCAGCAGCTGTAACTGACCTCTCCTGCCCTCGTTATTGAATGCCTTTGAAACGTCAATGAAGGCGATGGAAATGGCATCTAATGTTCTTGGCATGTTTCCTGCAGCTGGCTTTCTGAGAATAGCATATAAGTTTTAAGCTCTGAACCCATATTATTACTCCGTATAAATGCAGTTGGCAAGGACTTGCAGCCATCCTAACTTAACCCCAGCAAAAATGCTTCCCACAATGCTAAGTAGAAAATACCCTGGTGATTATTGCTGCAGTCACCATCAATCCTGTAGAGAGAGATCATCCTTTCATGGTGCATGTTCTGAGGCACCAGCCCTTCCCTACAGCAGAGCCACAAAAGATCATGAAAAGGTTTCAGAAAGTCTAGTGTGCCAGTTTTGATCCTTTGGGGGAGGGGGGGGGGGGGGTATGCCATCTTCTCCTAGTACCTTGCTAGTTGCTAGATCATCAGTAGCTTTGTGAAGTTCTTTACAGTCATAATCCAGTTTATTGAGCACTGGCAAATCTTTGATGCTGTCAAACCCCTCTTGAGTAAGCATGATCTCTTTGCATGCAGAAGGTAGAATATTACGTAAAAGCGTCATATAAGTGTGTGGTGGGTTACAATCAAACATACCTAGCATACACCCTCTACCTGAGGGATGGGCTCCACCACGTGCAACTTGCCCACAGTGCATTACCTGAAAATGTCAGTGTTTTGCTGATGTCACTACCTGAGGAATAGTGCCAGACCTGATGATGGTGATGTCAACGTGTTCTCTGTACCTGTCCTCCAGCTGTCATTGACCTGATGATGTCAGCGTGTTCCTGTACCTGTCCTTCAGCTGTCATTGACCTGATGATGTCAGCGTGTTCCTGTACCTGTCCTTCAGCTGTCATTGACCTGATGATGTCAACGTGTTCCTGTACCTGTCCTTCAGCTGTCATTGACCTGATGATGATGATGTCAACGTGTTACTGTACCTGTCCTTCAGCTGTCATTGACCTGATGATGATGATGTCAACGTGTTCTCTGTACCTGTCCTTCAGCTGTCATTGACCTGATGATGATGATGTCAGCGTGTTCCTGTACCTGTCCTTCAGCTGTCATTCTGACTTATACTCTGGACGTGCCCTTTGTGGAATAATTCCAGCATTTTCACCTGTTGTGATCTGACAGCTTAATTTTGTAGTTGTCTTTTATGGGGTAAATGCAGTACTGACTGTGAATCAGCAGCCTCTGGTCCTCTGGTTACATGGTGACCTCAGTTTCAGTTTCCTGTACACTTCTGTAGCTGGGGTGAGTTCCAGCCACGCCTTTGAGGTTCAGAGATTAATGAAAGACAATTGCAGGAGAGAATATTGGTGGTGGTGGCCACTACAGGTCCCTACTCAGCCTGGTTCTGCCGCTATGCAAATATTGTCTGTGCTTAATCGGTAGCGCTGAATCTGAAAGAACACCACTCAACACACTGAAGTGACCCCACAGCAGTAGTGCGGGGCCGTTCTGGACGGTGGCCTTGCCCCTGTCTCACATTCCTCATCTTCCTGTGAACTGATGCTGGCCCTGAAGATAGGACGCAATGAGCTGGACTGAGGAGATCAAAATAAATGGCGCGAGAACAACAGGACAGACATGCCACGGAAAATAAGGCATAAAAAATGGAATGACATATTGTGGGTAAGAGTGACGCCCACTGTACAGTTGTGAGTGGCACTATGAACGATCATACTACCCCTCTCTGTCAATATGAAGGATCATACTACCCCTCTCTGTCAATATGAACGATCATACTACCCCTCTCTGTCAATATGAACGATCATACTACCCTCTCTGTCAATATGAAGGATCTACTACCCCTCTCTGTCAATATGAACGATCATACTACCCCTCTCTGTCAATATGAACGATCATACTACCCCTCTCTGTCAATATGAACGATCATACTACCCCTCTCTGTCAATATGAACGATCATACTACCCCTCTCTGTCCATGAGGAAGAAGGGAGGCTGGTCGGGCTGTTTTCTTTTTGATAAACAAAAGCTGCCTTGACCTTCAGCACGCGAGCACAGCAGCGATTCAGAATAAAACCCTTGAAGGATTTCTAGTGACGAAAAAAAGGGGAGTCTTTCCACTCCATTTTTTTTTCTGACCATGCCCACAGCTTAAGTGGAGCAAGGACACACGGCTTTATTTATTTATTTTATTTAGTTATTTATTTATTCTTTTATGACTAGGATAATGGAATAAACAATCATATGCTTTTTTTTACATCCAGTCCCCGTGTGTGCAGTTTTTGTAAATGTCATCTGTTCCCACCGGCACATGATGGCTTACTCTTACCAAAAGCGGAACAGGATCTAACGTGTGTGCAAGATGTTCTGCGTGCGTTCGCACACGGGGCCTCGGTTTACAGTCTCATCCGAAAGACTTTTGGGGGTAGTGGATTCAGCACTGATGTTAACTTCAGAGGAAAAATCCTCTGGATCGGGAATCGAACCAGGGTGGTCAAATTGTGAGCCCAATGTTCTGACCACTAGGCTATATCCTGCCCTTTTGTTGCAGGGTTCGTGCATGTGTGTCTTTGGCATGACGAGCATCTTTAGCTGGGCAAGTGAAAATAAGAAGGGTGGGGATGTATACTTGACTTTTGCCTACCCATGTAGTACCTTTAAGTGCTTTGATTTGTTTTACAAGATATAGCGCTATATAAGTTCCATATATTATTATTATTATTATTATTATTATTATTATTATTATTATTATTATTATATTATTATTATTATTATTATCATTATTATTATTATTATTAACCTGTGAGTGGCAGTATGAATGGTGCTGACAGTGTTGCTGACTGTGCAGAACACGACATCGCTATACTGACCCTGAAGGACCCCCTGGTATTTAACGAGTGTGTAGCTCCAATCTGTCTGGACTCCACCTTCCTCCCTGATGGTCACGAATGCATTGTATCTGGTTGGGGAGATAGCCGCAGTGAGTTGTTAGTGTGGATGTCTGTCTGTCTGTCTGTCTGTCTTTGACCACAGAGGCTACACTTTGTCTTGACAAAGGCGGATTTAGCTGACAGGAGTGTGCCCAGTAAAGAATTGACGTAGGCATCATTTAATCTGAAGTCGTGAATTAGGTGACTGAGTTCAATAATCAGGTCAGGGCCTGTGTCTTCTTCTTTATCAAACACTTAGACAGCAACAACTGTTCGTCATAGGAGGGAATATGCGTTGCCCTCGCTGCTGTTCAGTGTCTGGAAAGCCAGACCTAGTTCATGTGACTCCAGGGGAGAGAATTGTTATCTTTTAAGTTTTACTGGAAAAAAGACGAGAGAATCTGCCAAGATGGTAAAACATAGACACAAAGGGGGGTAACATGAAGAAAAAGAACAAGACAGAAACAAAGATCTGGTTTGATAAAAGGTAATTCCTTACACAGCATTTCCCGAAGATGGGGATGCTAATAATACTAAGAGGCCCCTGCACCACCACGAGGAGTGTGTGTGTCTAAACGATTTTAAAGCATTTCACACAGATTTTTTATCAGCAAAATTTACTACCTTGTTTGTGTAAATTTTAAATGGTTACTAATATCAGCAGTAAATATAGAGAATTGTTTCCTGAGAAAACATGATTGAACAAATATTAAAGCAGTTATTATGAAAGATGCACAAATATATTGGTATTATATATATATATATATATATATATATATATATATATATATATATATATATATATATATATATATATATATATATATATATTATGAACTCTGACTGTAGTTGTTACAGAGTTGATATTCTCATCCTTGTTTACATCTACATGGTAAATATGAAAGGAAGGTGTAAGCAGTCCCCACTTTGGTACAGGTGAAAAAAGACAATTTAATAGCAACAGTTTTAAGATTACTCTTTGACTCTTGAGATAAGTCAGATGGACAAGTACCAATTATTATCTTGTGTAATGAAATCTGATTTGCACTTTTTGCAAAATCTAAATCAGACCTTTTTTTTCTATTTCTTTGGATACAAAATTCTCTATTGAATATGATCACGTTATAAATAATTATTACTGCAGATAACTCACAATACATAACTCATAGTACAGTCTTCTGATGATTAAAAAAAAACCTATATGCTTTGCCATAAGATGTAAATGTGGGAAATATGATTTTTTTTATCGTATTGTTGAAGCCACATGGGAAGGATGGTAAAAGTCAAAAGCCGGTTCATTGTTGAAGCCATTAAATTTTAACAGTTGGGAAAATCACTGAGATGTATCCTAAAACCATTCAGTACTTTGCTAGGCAACAGAATAGGGCCACTCAGTAACTAATCCCGAAGATCCACTATACAGTGTTCATACACTTCACTGTATTGATTTTCGTATCTGTCACACAACAATGACATCTTGAAGCCCTAGCCACACTTGATTCACACACACACACACACACACACACACACACACACACACACACACACACACACACACACACACACACAACACACACACACACACACACACAGAAAGAGAGAGAGAGAGAGAGAGAGAGAGAGAGAGAGAGAGAGAGAGAGAGAGAGAGAGAGAGAGAGAGAGAGAGAGAGAGAGAACCCCAATTTGTTGGTTGCCCCTGGCAAACAGTCTCCAATGTTCATGACAGTGCCCACACTTTTCACAATACAAGTCCAGTGAATTTCAATGCAGTCAATTAATAAGTAAAAACAAAACTAACACAAGTAGAAAAGGAAAGCACACGCCCCGACACATATGGACACAGACAAGCACAGACATAACCATACACATAGATACACACCCACAAGTGCATACACTGGAGCACAAAAAAACAAAATAGAACCAACCAACCAAAAAAAACAACAACAAACCAACCCAGAACATAAAAAGCGACAAAGTAAAAACTAAGCAAATACAAAAACTAACAAATAACCCCCCCCCCCCCCCACACACACACACACAGGCACAAGATAAAACAGCAGATCTAAAAACCATTTTGCCTGTCTTCCCAGTCTGTTGCCTAGAGCAAATACTTAAAGACACGCCTTTAATGAAAGATATTGTATTGTCATGAACTCATAGTCCAATTATCAGAGACCTATAGTACACTGAAATTTATTAGTTGTGGAAATAGCAAAGTTAACCTTTGAGCTGTTACTTTCTTTTTCTTTCCCCAAAGTTCTTGTTTATGCTTTATCTGTTTATATTTGTTTATTGAGGATGATTACCTTTATGTACCTGTATACCCCCCCCCCCCTCACCAAACAAACAAACAAACAAACAAACAGACACACACAATGCACGCACACACACACACACACACACACACACACACACACACACACACACACACACACACACACACACACACACACACACACACACACACACACACACCTTTCCGTCTGATATCACTATTTACTAGAAGGACGTTAAACTGAAGAACTACTACTTCAAAACAGCAGAGAAAGAGAGTTTAGTTTAGTTTATTCTTTTATATCGAGGATAATGGAATAAGCACTCATGTACTTTTTTTCACCCAGTCCCCGTGTGTATGCAGTTTTGTCAATTTTGTCATCTGTTCCCACCGGCACACAATGGCTCACTCTTACGAAAAGTGGAACAGGATTTAACGTGTGCGCAAAATGTTCTGCGTGCGTTCGCACACGGGGCCTCGGTTTACAGTCTCATCCGAAAGACTTTTGGCAGAGTGGAGTCGGCACTGATGTTAACTCCAGGGGGAAAATCCCCTCCAACGGGAGTCGAACTGGGGTCGTCAAATTGCGAGCACAATGTTCTGACCGCTAGGCTATCCCGTCCCAGAGAGAGAGAGAGGAGAGAGAGAGAGAGAGAAGAGAGAGAGAGAGAGAGAGAGAGAGAGAGAGAAGAGAGAGAGAAAAGAGAAGAAAAGAGAGAGAGAGAGAGAGAGAGAGAGTGTGTGTGTGTGTGTGTGTGTGTGTGTGTGTGTTCACTCGCACTGTGGGTAGGTTGGGGGCAGGTGGATCGGTGGTCTAGAGGTAACGCACCTGCCCAAAAAGTGAATAGTTCAGGTGTGAAGTGCGTGGCGGTTTGACCCAGTTTAGCTCGGAAATTTCCCCCCATCCATTAGAACATGAGTGGTAGTCTGGGTGCTAGTCTTTCGAATGAGACAATAAACTGAAGTCCTGCGTGTTACAAACATCTAGCGTACGTAAAAGAACCCACGGCAAGAAGAGATTGTCCCTGGCAAAACTCTGTAGAAAAAAGCCTTTCTGACAGCAGGGAAACAAATACAGTTGCAGACAGGAAAGGAAAAAAAACAAAAGAAAAACAATGGGTGTTGCTTCAAGATTCAAGATTTTATTTTAAGAAAAAAAAAAACCCAAGGGATACATGAAATTTGCTGCTCTCGTGGTGACGCGCTCTCCCCAGGAGAGCAGCCTAAATTTCACGCCGAGAAATCTGCCATGCCTTAGATTGGTACACAATACAATACAACACAGCACAACACAACACAATACAATATAATACGACACAACACAATACAATACAATACGACACAAAACAATACAACACAACACAACACAATACAACACAACACAACAAATACATCACAACACAACACAACACAACACAACACAATACAATACAACACACTACAAAAACAATACAACACAATTTCAGACAATACAAAGCCGAGTGCTCCATGTTGCAGCCTACAAACTCCCGGACGAACTGAAGATGGCGAAGGTGGAGGCATTCGATGGCCCCAAGTGCGAAAAGCAGTTTCAGATGAAGTATATAGAGCAGCATAAAAGACAGAAAGACACCTTGCTGTGTGCTGGCTACATCGAGGGAGGACCAGATGCTTGTAATGTAAGTATTAAAAAAAACATTCAATTTTAAACCACTTTATGTCACAGCAGATTTCTCTGCGTGAAATTCGGGCTGCTCTCTCTCCCCGGGGAGAGCGCGTTGCCACAAGTGCAGCGCCTACCCACTATTTTATTATTTTCTTTTCCTGTCTGCAACTGTATTTGTTTCCTTATCAGAGTGGCTTTTTTTCTATAGAAGTTTATGCCAGGAACAACCCTCTTGTTGCCGTGGGTTCTTTTACGTGCGCTAAATAATGATGTGTAACACACCGGACCTCGATTTATCGTCTCATCCAAAAGACTAGCACCCAGACCACCACTCATGGCTTAATGGATGGGGGGAAAGTTTTGGCCCAAACGGGATTCGAACCATCGCACACTCCGACCCGGACTTTTCGCTTTCTGGGCTGGCGTGTAACCTCTAGACCACCGATCCATTATACTTGTATGTGGTCTGCAATGTCATGTTTGTACAATGCATTTGTTGACACACCTGTCTGTACACTGTCAGGTATGTGTTGACTGACACACCTGTCTGTACACTGTCAGGTATGTGTTGACTGACACACCTGTCTGTACATTGTCAGGTATGTGTTGACTGACACACCTGTCTGTACACTGTAGGTATGTGTTGATTGACACACACCTGTCTATACACTATCAGATACGTGTTGATTGACACCTTTACACCTGTCTGTACACTGTCAAGTATGTGTTGATCGACATACCTGTATGTACAATGTCAGGTATGTGTTGATTGACACACACCTGTCTGTACACTGTCAGGTACGTGTTGATTGATACACCTGTCTGTACACTGTCAGGTATGTGTTGATTGACACACCTATCTGTACACTACCAGGTGTGTTGACACACCTGTGTGCACACTGTCAGGTGTGTGTTGATTGACACAACTGTGTGTACACTGTTAGGTATGTGTTGATTGACACACCTGTCTCCACACTGTCAGATATGTAACACACCTGTCTGTACACTTGTCAGGTATGTGTTGATTGACACACACCTATCTGTACACTATGAGGTGTGTGTTGACTGACACCTTGACACCGGTCTGTACACTATCAGGTATGTGTTGATTGACACACATATCTGTGCACTGTCAGGTATGTGTTGACACACCTGTGTGTACACTTGTCAGGTATGTGTTGATTGATACACCTGTTTGTACACTGTCAGGTATGTGTTGATTGATACACCTGTCTGTACACTATCAGGTATGTGTTGATTGACACACACCTGTGTTTACACTTGTCAGGTATGTATTGATTGACACACACCTGTCTGTACACTGTCAGGTATGTGTTGATTGATACACCTATCTGTGCACTTGTTAGGTATGTGTTGATTGACCACACTGTGTGTACACTGTCAGGGATGTGTTGACACGCCTGTGTGTACACTTGTCAGGTATGTGTTGATTGACACACCTGTCTGTACACTGTCAGGTATGCGTTAATTGACACGCCTGCATGTGGTCTTGACACACCTGTCTGTACACAGTCACGTATGTGTTGATTGACACACCTGCATGTGGTCTTCAATTTCATGTCTGCACACTGTCAGAGCTGTTAGACGCAGGAGGTTGGGGTAGGGGGAGGGGTGCAGGAGGGGGAATGAGCAAAGTGTCGGAAATGAGATATTCTATTATGTAGGCATATACGTATGCAGTAGACTACGAATATAACAGAAAAATATGTAATAGAAAAACATAAAGGAAACTCAACACAAAACTACTGTTACTGTAACCGAGCTTCTCTACAGGATAGGCCTGCACACACACGCACACGCACACGCACGCGCACGCGCCACACATCTATCTATCTATCTATCTATCTATCTATCTATCTATCTATTATCTATCTATCTATCTATCTATCTATCTATCTATCTATCTATCTATCTATCTATCTATCTATCTATCTAAAAGTGAGAAAATATAGTGGAGAAAACAAGTGCAGGTAACCTATATATATATGTATGTTTTATATATATATATATATATTATATATATATATATATATATATATATATATATATATATATATATATATATATATATATATATATTACACTTGTCAGGTATGTATTGATTGACACACACCTATCTGTACACTGTCAGGTATGTGTTGATTGATACACTATCTATCTATCTATCTATCTATCTATCTATCTATCTATCTATCTATCTATCTATCTATCTATCTATCTATCTATCTATCTATCTATCTATCTATCTATCTATCTATCTATCTATCATATATATCTATATTATATATATATCTATATATCTATATATCTCTATCTTCTCTCTCTCTCTCTCTCTCTCTATATTATATATATATTATATATATATCATATCATACACTCACTCACTCACTCACTCAGTCCCATGTCCCAAAGGACGTAGGGGGGACATGAGAGAAGACGCAACAGAGATCTTTTTCCATGCTTCACGATCCTGTGTGGCTAGTAGGAGGTGTTGCAGGGGTTGGGCGGTCCAGTCTTTGATGTTGTCAACCCATGATTTCTTTTGGCGGCCTCTTCTTCTCTTGCCCTCGACTGTTCCTTGCAGGATGGTTTTTGCTAGGGTGTTGTGTCTTGTGGTGTGACCAAACCACATCAGCTTTCTCCTCTTTATGGTGGAGAGCAAAGGCTCTTGGGGGCCCACACGCTTTTTGATTTCTTCTTTCACATAGTTATTGGTCTTGTGTTCTTTGTATGATATTTTGAGGAGTCTTCTGTGGCACTTGTTCTCGAATGCTTGGATTCTTCTCTATAACTCTGCTGTCAGAGTCCATGATTCACAGCCATATAGGAGGATAGATATCACGAGGGATTTGTAAAGGTGGTATTTGGTGCAGAAGCTGATGTTGTTGCTTCTGATGATCTTCTCGAGTCTGACTAGAGCAGATGTTGCTGTTGCAATGCGAGCTTTCACTTCATTGTTTGATGTGCCATCTTTTGTTAGGATGGACCCTAAGTATTTGAATTGGCTCACCTCTTCTAGTGTTTCTCCATTCATCTTTATTTCCGTGATGTCATTACTCGCGCTGTTGACCATGATCTTTGATTTCTCTGTACTGACCTCCATGCCGTATGCGCTCGCTCGATCTGTTAAATTGTCTGTGAGGATTTGCAGTTCTTGTTTGCTGCTGCCCATGAGGTCAATGTCATCTGCAAATCTGAGGTTGCAAAGGGCCTTCCACCAATGGAGATGGAAGTGTGGTGGTTTTGCAGTGTCTCTGTCATGATGTTTTCGAGGAAGAGGTTGAAGAGTACAGGTGAGAGAAGGCAGCCCTGGCGAACCCCAACCGTGGTCTTGAAGAACTCGCCCACGTGATTGTTCATGAAAACTGCACTTTTCGCGTTCTCGTACAGAGCCTTGATGACTTCAATTAGGCAGCTTCAATGTTGAAGTGCCTGAGTACTTGCCAGAGGCCGTCATGCCATACCCTGTCAAAGGCCTTTTTGAAGTCTATGAAATTGTGGTACAAGTCTTTTTGGTGTTGAAGATGCTTCTCTATCAGAATTCTCAGATTGAAAATTTGTTCCATTGTGCTGCGTTTTGGTCTAAAGCCCGCTTGTTCTTCTGCCAGGAGTTTTTCCGCTTGGTTTTTCAGTCTGTTGAGGACTACCTGCAGAATGATCTTGCTAGGATGACTTATGAGACTGATGGTTCTGTAGTTCTGGCATTGCTTGAGGTTTCCTTTCTTTGGCAGGGGTATTACAAGAGACTGTGTCCATTCTTTTGGCCATTCTTTGGTGTCGTGGATCTTCTGACAAAGTTCTGTGAATCGTCTTGCTGTTTCATTCCCTCCATTTTTTATGAGTTCAGCTGGGATGTTATCGATTCCAGTGGACTTCCCCTTCTTCAATTGTTTAATAGCTGCATCTACTTCACACCTTAGTATTGGTGGGTCTTTATCTGTTATTGAAGACAAAGAAGGAAATCTTTTAACGGAAAACAATGCCATCCTCCAACGCTGGACAGAATACTGTGAGGGATTGTACACTACCCACTACGCCCAGATACCAACATAGTTTCTGACAAACCCCCTGAACACCAAGATAAAGACCCACCAATACTAAGGTGTGAAGTAGATGCAGCTATTAAACAATATATATATATATATATATATATATATATATACATATATATATATATATATATATATATATATATATATATATACCCTTAGTCTGGCGACCATGGAGGCACCCATGAAGACTTGACAAGCAGTTCCCTCCATTCCTTACCCTGTTCTGCCTTTCTTAGGTTTTTTTTTAGTTCTAGGGCTGTCAATTCGCTGATGTTGTCCTCCCATCTCTTCTTTGGTCTGCCTCTTTTTCTTTCTCCTTGGATAGTGCCTTGCAGTATTGTTTTTGCTAGTCCTTTTGATCTTGTGACATGCCCATACCATTTAAATTTACGCTTCTTTACGATTGATAGAAGATGTTCATAGGGACCAATGGTTTGCTGGATTCTGCTATGCACGTCTTCGTTGCTTATGTGGTCTCTGTAGGAAATAACAAGGAGTCTCCAGAAGCATCTCATCTCTACTGTTTGTACTCTTCTCTCCAAATCTGCAATCAGAGTCCATGATTCACTGGCATACAGGAATGTGGATATGACAAGGGAGCGCATTAGTCTGATCTTGGACTTGAGTGAGATATTTTTATCCTTCCAGATGGTGTTCAGTTTTGACAGTGCTGTTATTGTCTGTGCAATCCTGCATACTACCTCTGGCTTGGACCCCTTGTCTGACTTGATCCCTCCCAAGTCCTTGAAGCTGTGAACTGTTTCCAGCTTCTCGTCATTGACCATGATATCAGTGCTGATGCCCTTGGTGTTATTGATCATCAGTTTGGTCTTTTCTGCACTGATTTCCATGCCGTATGTTTTAGAGGCCTTGTTCAGGTGTTCTGTTAACCTTAAGCTGGCAAGCTCCTGTTCTGATCCTGTAGTCTGTCAATGTCATCTGCGAAGAGGAGGTTTGTCATTGTTCTGCCATCAATGCTGACTGATCCTTTATGGTGTTGCAGTGGATCAGCCATGATTCTCTCAAGGAAGATGTTGAAAAGAATGGGTGAGAGTAGACAGCCCTGCCTTACTCCAACTGTTGTTCGAAGCAACTTTCCAATGTTGCTGTCGTAGCACACTGCACTGGTGGCCTTGTTGTACAGCTCTTTGATGACTCTGATCAGGTTTACGTTGATGCTGTACAAATTCATGGTTGCCCACAAAGCTGCATGCTACACCGTGTCGAATGCCTTCTTAAAATATATATGTATATATATATATATATATATATATATATATATATATATATATATATATATATATATATATATATATATATATATATATATATATGTGTGTGGTGTGTGTGTGTGTGTGTGTGGTGTGTGTGCATGCGGCGTGTGTGTGCATGCGCGCGTGCGTGAGTGGGTGCGTGCGCATGTGTATATGTGTGTTTATGTCGAGGACAATGGAATGAGCACTCATGTACTTTTTTTCCACATACAGTCCATTGTGTATGCATTTTTGTAAATTTTGTTATTTGTTCCCACCAGCACACAATGGCCAATACTTTCAAAAAGCAGATCAGGTTTAAACATGTGTGCAAGATGTTCTGCACGCCTTCGCACACTGGGCCTTGGTTATAGTCTCATCCAAAGGACTTTAGTGTTAGTGTGTACGTGTGTGCGTGTGTGTGTGCGCACGCCCGTACACACACACACACACACACACACACACACACACACACACACACACACACACACACACACACACACACACACACACCACACAGAGTACTTCCTTCTACTGTCTCCTCCCAAAGATTGCAAGTGGATGGAGTCAGAACACACGGCCACTCCAGACGAAAAATGTTTGTAAACAAACACGTCAGCGGAGACCGTAACCCAGGCCCTGTCATATGCAGGTCTCCACACTGTAAACACGTGGCTTACTTAGTCTCTGATGCTGTTATACCGTGCTGGAATAAAAAGGATACTGGAAGCTGAATCGCATGGAAAACCTGAACACTAAACCTCAGTGTGTTGTATGTACCAGGGCGATTCTGGCGGCCCCCTGGTGTGCTGGCACAAAGAACACTACGTGCAGGTGGGGGTAACGTCATACGGCTCAGGATGTGGCAGGCCAAACCGGCCTGGCTTCTACTCCAAAGTGGCTTACTACAAGGACTGGATTAAGTCAAAGACTGGGATCCAGTTCTAGACTACAAGATGTCAACTTCTCTCTTTCGAACTTTCTCAGCAGATTTCCAATGTCTATCTGGCATCGTCACTGCTTTCCATGTCTACTTGACCTTGCGAAAACATTTAATGTTTCCTTGACGTTGTGACAACTGTCAGTGTCTACTTGACCATGTGGCAACCTTTAATGTCTCTTTGACCTTGTGATAACCTTCAAATTCTCCTTGACCTTGTAAAAACTTTCAGTCTCCTTGATCTTGTGACAACCTTCAATGTCTCTCTAACTTTGTAACTACCCTCAACATCTCCTTGACCTGGTGACAACCTTCAATGTCTCTCTGACCTTGTGACACCTAACATCTCCTTGACATTGTGGCAAACTTCAATGTCTCTCTGACCTTGTGACAAAGTTCAATGTCTCTTTGACCTTATAACAACATTTACTGTCTCCCTGACTTTGTGACAACCTTCAATGTCTCTATGACCATGTGACAACTTTCAATGTCTCTATGACCATGTGACAACCTTCAATGTCTCGTTGACCTTGTGACAACTTTCAATGTCTCTATGACCATGTGACAACCTTCAATGTCTCTATGACCTTGTGACAACCTTCAATGTCTCTATGACCATGTGACAACTTTCAATGTCTCTATGACCATGTGACAACTTTCAATGTCTCTATGACCTTGTGACAACCTTCAATGTCTCTATGACCATGTGACAACTTTCAATGTCTCTATGACCATGTGACAACCTTCAATGTCTCTATGACCTTGTGACAACTTTCAATGTCTCTATGACCATGTGACAACCTTCAATGTCTCGTTGGCCTTGTGACAACCTTCAATGTCTCTATGACCATGTGACAACTTTCAATGTCTTGTTGACCTTGTGACAACCTTCAATGTCTCTATGACCATGTGACAACTTTCAATGTCTCTATGACCTTGTGACAACCTTCAATGTCTCTATGACCATGTGACAACCTTCAATGTCTCTATGACCATGTGACAACTTTCAATGTCTCTATAACCATGTGACAACTTTCAATGTCTCGTTGGCCTTGTGACAACCTTCAATGTCTCTATGACCATGTGACAACTTTCAATGTCTCGTTGGCCTTGTGACAATGTTCAATGTCTCCTCGAGCTTGATACAGATGACAGATTTTCAGCAGATGTCAACATTTCTTTGACCCTGACCTGTCTCTCTTTTCTGACACTCTTTCGAAAATTAGGAAGATGAAACAGGTCAGAGGTGTTTTTTTTAATTTGAAAGAAATCTGTAATAAACAGTATTAACATTTTGTGGTTCCCTTTTGTTATCTGTCTTGTAATAAGTGTGTGTGTGTGTGCGTGCGTGCGTGCGTGAGTGTGTGTGTGTGTTCGTGCGTGCGTGCGTGCGTGCGTGTGTGTGTGTGTGTGGTGTGTGTGTGTGTGTGTGTGTGTGTGTGTGTGTGTGTGTGTGTGTGTGTGTTTGCCACACACTGACAAAAGAGATGCAGAAATTGTAATATAAATTTCGCCTGCATGTCATCAATAAACTTCATTCTCAAGGAAATATATGCCTTGAACTTTAGATAAAGTCATGTAGCCGAACACAAGAGGAATCTATCGCTGTAGGGCACATATTTTGGTCTGGTGTTGAATGCATTGGATTCCAGGCTGGATATTCATGGGTTTAAATCCCTTAAGTCACAGTGTTTTTCTCGTTCTTAAGCTGAAGTTTCGGGGTTTACCACTGGTGAAATTTTGCCTATGCCACCGTTTCTGCCTACAGCTGCTTGTTTTGACTTTCCCTGCATGCATTGAGGTTGCTGTGGGAACATGGAGCATCATACAACATGATGAGTTTGTGTACGATCAAGAAAAATACTGAACATTTAAAAATCCAAAAAGAACTACAATAAATGCCCTATAGGACTTAACAGCAAACCTTTCGCATAGTCAAACGTTAGATTTACATTGTTCAAAACTTCGTCAATGGAATTCTCAGAAAAGGCAAGGAGATGAGGTTTTAAGTTCTTACATTCAAGTATAATATGGGTATTTGAAATATATCCACCACATAAGCATTTAACATCCTTGCTGAATTTTGTCATGAAAGCATTTAATCTTATCCTAAAGAATTATACCTTGAGTTGTCTCTCTTTGACAGCATTTGTATGATGAGTCTTTAAATGATCAATGTATTCAACTACACTCTTCCCACTCGAGTTGAATGTTTGTCAGTGTACGTGCCTATATGTGGGTATGAGCGAGTATGTGTAATCCTGTATGTACGAACTCATTTGTGTGTGTGTGTGTGTGTGTGTGTGTGTGTGTGTGTGTGTGTGTGTGTGTGTGTGTGTGTGTGTGTGTGTGTGTGTGTGTGTGTGTGTGTGTGTGTGTGTGTCCATGAGTGCAAGTATACATAAATGTTTGGATTTGATAACTAAGGTGGGTGTGTATGTATGTATGTATCCCTTTGAGTGACTGAGAGAATGAAAAGTAAAATGAATAGAATAACCTCACCTATATGTGCCTGTCCCTTATCAATCTTAAACCCAAATCCAGACCCATATAATCTATTTCTTGAAGAAAAATGGGGGAGGGGGGGGGGGGAATAGTCCTTAACAAATTAAACTCTAACAAGAAAATTTACAAAAATACGCCAACAGGGCTTTTAATTAAACTTTTAACTGTTTCAAACATAATCACGTTATCAGCCATTATTTCTTCAAATGACATTAATGAAAACTTATCTGTTAGAGTACCATAAACATAGAGTTGAAGTAGTCTACAGTGAAGAATTATATGTCTAGATGATAAATCAGAGTCCCATATACATCTTATTTCTTTACAAAATTTCGTTCTATAAGCGTCCAATCAAAATCTATAGATCAGGTTTCTCAACAGTCTGTTATAACAATGGCACACTCTGTCACATCTCAATGACTCTGTTCTCGAAGAATCTTTTCTACATTACAAACATGGTTCTCACAAGCTTTTTCCAGTAATTGGTTGCCCTCCTGAAGACTAAGTGGAAGATTTAGAGATGTTGTATCTTCAGCATCAATGTCCATTGCAGCAGCTTTTGCGGAACTGTCAGCCCATTTGTTTCCATGAATTCTGCAATGTGATGGAATCCAGCAAAAGGTAATGGTAGTACCTCGTGAAGAAAGAAAGTGTACAAGATGAGTAATTTCAGTGATTAATTCTCCTCTTACCTTTGTGTTTTAAGTGCTTGTAAAACAGATTTAGAATCAATGCAAAACAACACTTTATACATATTCATTGGTAAACCTGATTAAAAAAAAATTAAAGCCATTAACACAGCTATAAGTTCTGCTGTAAATATAGAATAACTTTTGCCTATATGACAGGATTTTAAAAATTTTCAATGTTGGAACTACAAAAGCAGACCCAGCCAGCCCACTTTCAACCACAGAACCCTCAGTAAAAACTTTAAGAAAATCACTATAGTTTTCGTCAATATGAGCACTAGCTATAGCAGCTACAACAGGGCTTTCTTCTTTTCTGATATTAGAATAATCAATATCAAACTTAGCTCTGTTTAGTTCCCACTTTGGAATGGTAGAAAAAGCTGGTCAAGGAGCTACACTTCTGACGTTCATTCCTGAAGATATGAACAGATCAGAGGTGTATGAGCTGATTGTTGTCAGTGATTGCATGATTTGGCTCTCTTGGGTAAACTGATATCAGATTTTGACGTAACTTCTTTTAAATTAGAATTCTGAATAGTAGAACTTCTTAAAATGTAATTTGCAGAAGCAAACCGAATTTGCTCTTCAAAAGGTAAGATACATATTTCAGCATACATTCTTAAAGTTGATGCATGTACAGGAACCCCAGATGCCAATTTGGAAGACTTACTGTCTACACTCTGCATTTTTCTTAGTAAATATTTAGGAGCAGAGAAAATTTTTTCCTGAGCATAAGTTCACTTCGAACTAACAAGAGCGGTTGCTAAGTGAATAAGAGATTAAATATCTTGCCCCCATTGTTGTTTGCTAACAATTTTTAGGATATTTAGACTTTTGGGGGCTTTAGTCAAGGCATACTCTATGTGGTTATTCCTTGTTAGTTTTGAAGTGAAAAATACCCCTAAAAATTTTACTGTTTGTCCGTATTCTAATACATAATCTCCAATTTGAAAGGAAGGTAGTACATGTGGATTGAAGCCTGTATTGAAAAGCATCATATGGGATTTTTCTGGGGATAGCATTAATTGTTTTATTTCATAAAATGTATGTATTTTACATAACACATTTTGATAAGCCCTTTTAATGTAGTTAAGAGATTGTAATTGAGTGTGTCTTTTCATGGTAACTTTCATCCATACGCATAAATCATCTGTTTACTGAACCAATTCAATACTGTTGGATACTGCATTGGGAAGATCATATGTTAAAATATTGAAAAGCATTGGTGCCACTACTGATTCTTGGGGAATCCCCATATCCATAAACCTTGGACTTGAGTATGTGTGTCCAATTTGTGTGTGTGTGTGTGTGTGTGTGTGTGTGTGTGTGTGTGTGTGGTGTGTGTGTGTGTGTGTGTGTGTGTGTGTGTGTGTGCACGCATGGCTCGTGTGTGTACCTTTGAGTTTGTTAAAACTATTGATTGTTATCGGTTGCATGTGTAAGAATAGGTTGAATGTAAGCGCTTCTATTTATTCTTACAAGATATAGAGTTTAATCAATTTCATTATCCTTATCATCAATCTGTCAGAAAAGATGGATACAAATGTAAAAAGATAAATAAAAAAATTAAAATTTAGAAAAAAAGAACTGATGTATGTGACTTTTTTTTGTTTACCAGCAAGTGCATCAACACATAAGGGGGGGGGGGGGTTACACTGCAAGCAATAGTATAAAGCTTATCAACACATTTTTAATGGTTAAAGTGGACTTCTGCGATCAAATGAAAGATACCATAAATTCAGAGTGTATTGGCTACTGTTAACAGTGCATCTGCTTTACCTCTGAAATTTGTTTAAAACTTTCCATTTAGTACTGGTTGGCGGATTTTTGTGCCATCTTTCAATGTAATAAAGACTCCACCACCTCCATTTCTTGTAGTGTCTTCAGCTGATCCATCTGTGAATGCATGTGTCCAAATTCTCTTGGATAGGTATCTTCCATGTAATCTAGCACATGCACTTTTCTCACAAGCTCTTGCTGTGTTTCTTTTGGTAGGATGCCAAGAACTGTATATCATGATTTCAAGGAATGGCTCTCTCTCCTAAGCTGGTACTGTGGAGTGGGTTGGTATTTCTTTGTTCTCTTCATGCATCACTTCAGGATCCAGCCTTTCAAATCTTTGCACACTGTGCACAAAGCTGGTGCTTTGTGGGATTTTGCATGTTGGGTGGTTCTTGAATTTAGCAGCTTATATCAGTAGTTACAGAAGATGCCTTGACTGCCATAGAGTGCTTACCAGAGGGAGAAGAGTTTGACAAAGAACTGACCATAGATAAAATCAGTAAAGCTGTAGACTCTCTTTCCTCTGGCAATGCACAAGGGAAAGATGGTATTTCTACCAAAGTACTAAAGTGCTACAAAGAGATACGTATATCTGAGTTGCATGAAATCTTCTGCCTCTGTTTGAGTGAAGGCAAAGTACCACATGATATGGTGGATGCTAATGTCATCACACTACACAAAACCAAAGATGACAGAAGTGATTGCAACAATTATTGCTTCATACCCCTCCTCAGCATCTTTGGGAAAATCTTTGCAGGAGTAGCAGTGTGGAGAATCCAGGTACTTGCAGAGCAAGTCTACCCTGAATTGCTGTGCAATTTCTGTACCAACAGATCTACTACAGACATGATCCCCCTCAAACAACTTCAAGTGAAATGTAGGGAGCAAAGCAGCCACTCTTTGTTGTCCTCATAGAGCTCACAAAGGCTTTCAACCTGGTCAGTAGGGATGGTCTCTTCAAATCCCTCCCAAGATTGAATATCCACCCAAAAATTTCTCAGCATCATCAGATCCTTCCATGAAACTTTCAACATATGGAGCAGAATGAAACAGGATTGCATCTTGGCTCCCACCCTGGTTGGAATCTTCTTTGCTGTGATACTGAAGCATGCACTGACTACTGCAGTTGAAGGTATCTGCCTCCAAACCAGGTCAGACAGAAAGCTCTTCAACCTCTCCAGACTTAGAACCAAGACTAGAGTCCAGTTGAGGTGCCTGTGTGACTTCCTCTTTGCAGACAGCACAGAAGTAGCTGCCCACTACCCTGAGGACCTACAGCAGCTCATGACTTGTTTTGGTGTTGCCTGCCAAGACTTCAGGCTAACCACTTTCTTGGAGAAAACACAAGTCATGGGACAGGATGTTGACTCTCCTCCAGCCATCAGCATTAATGACCATGAAGTGGATGTCATCCATGATTTCCTGTTACCGAGGCTCAACTATCTCAGACTTCCTCTCACTTGATGCACAGCTCAAGTGCATCGGCAAAGCAGCTACCACTATGCCCAGACCAACAAAGAAAGCATGGAACAACAGCAAGCTGACTGAGCAAACAAAGATCCAGATCTACAGAGCCTCCATAGTAAGTGCCCTCCTGCATGGTAGTGAGTCCTGGAATTTGCATGCTTGGACAGGATGAAAAGCTCAATACTTTTTGCATGCCTTGCCTCTGATGCATCATGAACATTATCTGGCAGGTAAAAGTCCCAAACAACACTGTCCTGGAAAGAGCTGGATGCACCAACATGTACACGTTGCTGAAACAGAGACGTATGCACTGGTTCGCCATGTCGTGCACATGGGCAATGGATAGATCCCTGGGACATCTTCTATGGAGAACTTGTGCAGGGGAAACATCCCATAAGCAGACCACAGCTGTGATTCAAAGACGTGTGCATGAGGGATTTAAAAGTCCTGAACATCAACCAGAACAACTGGGAAGCAACAGCCCTCAAACAGTCAGCCTGGAGACCAGCCGTGCAGAAAGGTTTCTCCAAGTTCAAAGAGACACTTGCTCAGCAGCAGAGGCAAAGAGAATAAGAAAGGCTGCATCCCAGGCAGACAGGCCAATGTCAGATTTCATCTATGCCCTCTGCCATAGGGACTGTCATTCCTATGCTGGACTGGCTGTACCAGAATAAACACTTAGAGTGCAACTCTATAGTCTTATGAGACTGAAGGATGTCTACTCATTAGGACTTTGGTGTCTTACCTGCTTTCAAGGCTCTAAAGACCAGTCAGAGTGTCTATGGCCTGAATGGGAGTAGACTTGAGGGCACCAGTAACGATCCCTTTATATCTGGTTCTAAACTTGAACAACTTTGTTAAAGTCGGATTTTAATGCAGCCGCTCATGCAGCTACTTAACACTAAAGGACAGGTCTTACACATCCAAGTTACAATTTCTTCTGAATATTGTGATCTGTTCCCCAGGATGTTCCAGACAACTTCTGTATCAAGGCTTATTACAGTCTGGCTCTTGCTGTGCAATCTTTTAGATTTGGCTCTTCCAGGTCATCCTGGAATCAAAGGTAGCCCCAAGGCAGGTCGTGTTTTGTCCAGGTGTAGGGTGTGTCCATTTACCTGAAGATGTGCTCATTGTTCCTATGTGGCCAGGTATATTGTTTTTCTGGTGTTGATGGTAACCAGCCACTTCTTTGTTCATTCTCAATCTTCCTCATTGGTTCTTGCACTCTCAATGCAAATGTGCTATCAGTGTTTTTCTGAGTGAAGATTATGGCCTTTTTTCCTAATCATAGAGTAGGGTCAATTTTGAGTATAGAGGAGACTGGATTACCACTCACATTTGAACATCTTGCATACACATTAAATCCTGTTCTACTTTTTGTAAGAGTAGGCCATCATGTGCCGAATGGGAACAGATGACATTTACAAAAATGCATACACATATGGACTAGATGTAAAAAAGCACAAGAGTGCTTATCCCATTATCCTGATCAAAGATTTTTTTAAAAGATAAATGGCCTGTATCCTCTCATCATTACTGGGTGGTGATTGGGTAGGATATGTGAACAGTACTCACCCAAGCTGTAATTGTAAATCTAAAGCTAAGCTTCAAAACTTTTGCCTTTGACTAGGGAAGGTCTGGGACCTAACATTGAGAGATTGACTTTTCCTGTTGAACTAGGCTGTTGGGATTGAGAGGCAATAAGTTGCATTTTGGCAATTGGACATGTACCAAATTTGACTTTGTCAACTTAAACTCGTGTAGGAAACTAAAGAAATAAGAAATGAAACAAGAAAGACAACAAAAACAAAATGAAGAAAAGATAAATTAATAGAAGAAAGTTGTAAATGAAAGTAAAAAGTTCGGATAGAAGTAAGAGACTATTATAAAGGAAAGTGTAACTAATGCAATAGGGTGACATTCAAGGAGTGGACCCTCATCGGAAACACAGAAGTTTTAAAGTTAAAGTCTGTCCTGAGCCAAAGGCTCATCAGGCCGGTACTTATCCCGGTTTCTGTGGCGTTAAGCCACTGAGAGTCATAGACTCCCCCCTGGATAGGACGCCAGTCTATGGCAGGGTTAACCCCCAACACAAGGTTGGTATCCCTTTTACACCTGGGTGGGGTGAGAAAATAGTCGTAAAGTGCCTTTTCCAAGGGCACAACGCCATAGCCGAAAGCTGGAATCGGAAACACATGGTGAGTACAAAATGAATTTAATCAATTAACTTATCATGGTGCTGTTCTCCTGTCACAGAGATAGGGGCCATTGAGGAAAATGTATATTAACATGGGGAATCTCACCACAGATGTAACTACAATTGCCCTGATATCTCTGCCATACCAGTGGAAGGTGCTTATCCAAAGGTGAAAGGACCCTCTTTGGAAATATAAAATGAATTAACCTGTGAAATTCAGGGTGTTTTGTTGTGCTTCAAAAGGACAGACAAGCTTTGAGAGACTTGATATCAATCTTATCCATGGCCTTATAACCCAAACTTAGTATGTAAACAAATGTGAACTAGTTACCAAAATTTATTTATTATGTGATATGATATTTCGTGTATTACCCATATAAAGTAATTGTAGAATATCTATAATAAACATACCCCTGTGTAGGGGGAGAAGTGATTTAACTTGTGGCCTCTGGTTGATTTGAAAGATAGCAGAGTGTGCTGGAGGTTCTGTGAGTGTGTGTAAAACTGCCTAGACTGGTAGCATGACAAACATTTTTGGGTGTGATTTAAAAAAAAGTTTATTGTAAGTATAATTATACCATGTTGCATATAGTGCATGTGGGTGGGGTGGGGGTGGGGAAGAAAGGTGTGTTATGCAATAGTACCAGAATTATCTATCATTGTGTAGGGAGTTGTTAATAAGAGAGTATGCTATGATGTCATTGTAAAATAGCTTAAAGGACCATGATAGTCCACAAGGAAATACTTTTGAAATATTTTGGTTATAATTGTGCATTTGTAACGACTGTATTGATCATGTGTATATACTATGTTCCCATGTTTTATTGAAAAGATCATGTATATCCATGTACAGATTCCTTAGGTTTTATGGAAAAGATCCCTATAAACATGTGTAAATGATTCCATGTTTTATGGGAATGATCATTTATATGCCCATGGAGATGATTCCATGTTCTACAGAAAAGATCATGTATATACACGTGTACATATTCCATGTTTTATGGAAATATTCTGTATAAACACATATAAATGATCCTGCGTTTTATGGAAAAGATCCTGTATATAAACATGGAGATGGTCGTATGTTTTCTGGAACAGATCCTGTATATAAACATGGAGATGATTGTATGTGTTTTGGAACAGACCTGTATATACACATGTAGATGATCCCATATCTTATGGAAAAGATCAGTGTATTGATCCCATGTTTTATAAAAAATATCCTGTCATTGATGTCAATGTTTGACAGGTAACAGAAAACATAAACATACCCATGTAGGCTGTACTGTACCTAGAAAGGAATGGACTTTGCCAGGTTCAACTTTACCTTGCAACATAACCAGAAAAAGTCAGTGCTGCGCCCCTTCACCCCTCAAGGCAATATTGACAGGAGGATTGGCAGAGAACTACTGACCAGTGACCCCTGTAACCTGTGACCCCTGTGACTAGTGACCCCTGTGACCAGTGACCCCTGTAACCTGTGACCCCTGTGACTAGTGACCCCTGTGACCAGTGACCCCTGTGATCAATGACTCCTCAAAGCATGAGGGAGAGAAATAGGACTGAGGGAAGATTACAGACACTGCGCCCTGTGACCACAAGTTAATGCTGTATGTTCTACACAGACATCCATCTGGCACTGGGACTGCCTGGGTCCTTGAGTTGAGGGGCTTTATCTGTTTGTCTGTGTATCTGTTTGTTTTCCTCACATTATTATGTTTCACAGTGTTTGTGGGGTGTCATAACCACACAAGTACCTTAAAAGACAGCTACATCCATGTTTCGTGAACAGCTTTCACATTTATCTTGTCGGATCAGTTACTTGTCGGATCAGTTAGAGACAAGTGCTTAAATGCATTATAACCCCCCCCCCCCCCCAATTTCTCATGTTTGTGTAATATTGTGGATTGTTAACAGAGTGGTCGAACAGGTGTATGTTGTGCACATGAGCATGTATAATTTCTGCATCTCTTTTGTCAGTGTGTGGCAACGCGCGCCACACACACACACACACACACACACACACACACACACTTACACACAAACACACACACACACACACACACACACACACACACACACACACACACACACACTTATTACAAGACAGATAACAAAAGAGAACAACAAAAAGTTAATACTGTTTATTACAGATTTCTTTCAAATTAAAAAAAACAACCTCTGACCTGTTTCATCTTCCTAATTTTCAAAAGAGTTTCAGAAAAGATAGAACCAGGTCAGGGTCAAAGAAATGTTGACATCTGCTGAAAATCTGTCATCTGTATCAAGCTCAAGGAGACATTGAACATTGTCACAAGGCCAACGAGACATTGAAAGTTGTCACATGGTCATAGAGACATTGAAGGTTGTCACAAAGTCAGGGAGACAGTAAATGTTGTTATAAGGTCAAAGAGACATTGAACTTTGTCACAAGGTCAGAGAGACATTGAAGTTTGCCACAGTGTCAAGGAGGTGTTAGGTGTTACAAGGTCAGAGAGACATTGAAGGTTGTCACAATGTCAAGGAGATGTTGAGGGTTGTTACAAGGTCAGAGAGACATTGAAGGTTGTCACAAGATCAAGGAGACAGTGAAAGTTTTTACAAGGTCAAGGAGAATTTGAAGGTTATCACAAGGTCAAGGAGACATTAAAGGTTGCCACATGGTCAAGTAGACACTGACAGTTGTCACAACGTCAAGGAAACATTAAATGTTTTTGCAAGGTCAAGTAGACATGAAAAGCAGTGATGATGCCAGATAGACATTGGAAAGCTGCTGAGAAAGTTTGAAAGACAGAAGTTGACATCTTGTAGTCTAGAACTGGATCCCAGTCTTTGACAGAATCCAGTCCTTGTAGTAAGCCACTTTGGAGTAGAAGCCAGGCCGGTTTCGCAAGCCACATCCTGAGCCGTATGATGTTACCCCCACCTGCACGTAGTGACCTTTGTGCCAGCACACCAGGGGGCCGCCGGAATCGCCCTGGTACATACAACACACTGAGGTTTAGTGTTCAGGTTTTCCATGCGATTCAGCTTCCAGTTTCCTTTTTATTCCAGCACGGTATAACAGCATCAGAGACTAAGTAAGCAATGTGTTTACAGTGTGGAGACCTGCTCATGACACAACACACACACACACACACACAACACACACACACACACACACACACACACACACACACACACACTAAAGTCCTTTGGATGAGACTATAACCGAGGCCCTGTGTGTGAAGGCATGCAGAACATCTTGCACACACGTTTAAGCCTGATCTGCTTTTGAAAGTGTCAGCCACTGTGTGCTGGTGAGAACAAATGACAAAATTTACAAAAATGCAGACACAAGGGACTGTATATGAAAAAAATTATACGAGTGCTCATTCCATTATCCTCGACATAAACACACATATACACTTGCGCATGCACCCACTCATGCACGCGCGCATGCATGCATGCACGCTCACACACACACAGATATATATATATTTTTTTAAGAAGGCATTTGACAGGGTGTGGCATGCAGTTTGTGGGCAACCATGAATTGTACAGCATCAATACAAACCTGATCAGAGTCATCCAAGAGCTGTACAACAAGGCCACCAGTGCAGTGTACTACAACAACAACATTGGAAAGTGGTTTCGAACAACAGTTGGAGTAAGGCAGGGCTATCTACTCTCACCCACTCTTTTCAACATCTTCCTTGAGAGAATCATGGCTGATGCACTAGAACACCAGTTTGGCGAAAAAATCGAACTGAATGTCAGTCATTCGGATGAGACTATAAACCGAGGCCCCGTGTGCGAACGCAGCAGAACATCTTGGCACACGTGGAAACCCTGTTCCGCCTTTATGGAAGAGCAGGCCATCGTGTGCGGGTAGGAGCGGATGACAAAATTAAAAAAAAAACCAGCATGCACACAGGTGTCGTGTTTAGACACCATCTCTGAGGGGAAAAAATACTGGGTAGGCGCTGCACTTGTGATGACACGCTTTCCCCGGGGAGAGCAGCCCGAATTTCACGCAGAGAAATCTGCTGTGACATAGAGTGTTATAAAAATAGAATAAAATAAAATAAAGGATCAGTCAGCATTGGTGGCAGAACAATCACAAATCTCCGCTTCGCAGATGACATTGACGGACTAGCAGGAGCAGAACAAGAGCTTGCCAGCTTAACAGAACACCTGAACAAGGCCTCTAAAACACACGGCATGGAAATCAGTGCAGAAAGACCAAACTGATGACCAATAACACCAAGGGCATCAGCACTGATATCAGGGTCAATGACGAGAAGTTGGAAACAGTTCACAGCTTCAAGTGCTTGGGAGCCCTCGTATCAGACAAGGGGTCCAAGCCAGAGGTAGTATGCAGGATTGCACAGACAATTATCAGCACTGTCAAAACTGAACACCATCTGGAAGGATAAAAATATCTCACTCAAGTCCAAGATCAGACTAATGCGCTCCCTTGTCATATCCACATTCCTGTATGCCTGTGAATCATGGACCCTGATTGCAGATTTGGAGAGAAGAATACAGACAGTAGAGATGAGATGCTTCCGGAGACTCCTTGGCATCTCCTACAGAGACCACACAAGCAACGAAGACGTGCATAGCAGAATACAGCAAACCATTGGTCTCTATGAAAATCTTCTATCAATTGTAAAGAAGGTAAACTTAAATGGTATGGGCATGTCACAAGATCAAAATGACTAGCAAAAACAATAATGCGAGGCACTGTCCAAGGAGAAAGAAAAAGAGGCAGACAAAAGAAGAGATGGGAGGACAACATCACGGAATGGACAGGCCTAGAACTAAAAAAAATCCCTGAGAAAGGCAGAACAGAGAGAGGAATGGAGGGAACTGCTTGTCAAGTCTTCATGGGTGTCCCCACGGTCGCCAGACTAAGGGATATATATATATATATATATATATATATATATATATTGTGTGTGTGTGTGTGTGTGTGTGTGTGTGTGTGTGTGTGTGTGTGTGTGCCCATCCTGTAGAGAAGCTCGGTTACAGTTACAGTAGTTTTGTGTTGAGTTTCCTTCATGTTTTTCTATTACATATTTTTCTGTTATATTCGTAGTCTACTGCATACGTATATGCCTACATAATAGAATATCTCATTTCCGACACTTCGCTTATTCCCCCTCCTGCACCCCTCCCCCTACCCCAACCTCCTGCGTCTAACAGCTCTGACAGTGTGCAGACATGAAATTGAAGACCACATGCAGGTGTGTCAATCAACACATCACTGACAGTGTACAGACAGGTGTGTCAACCAACACGTACCTGACAAGTGTACGCACAGGTGTGTCAATCAACACATACCTATCAGTGTAAGAGACAGGTGTGTCAATCAACATAATTATACCTGACATTGTACACACAGTTGTGTGTCAATCAATACACACCTGACAAGTGTACAGACAGGTGTATGTCAATCAACACATACCTATCAGTGCAAGAGATAGGTGTGTCAATCAACATAATTGTACCTGACATTGTACACACAGGTGTGTGTCAATCAATACACACCTGACAAGTGTACAGACAGGTGTGTGTCAATCAACAAATACCTGACAGTGTACAGACAGGTGTATCAATCAAAACGTACCTGACAGTGTACAGACAGGTGTATCAATCAACACATACCTAACAAGTGTACACACAGGTGTGTCAACACATACCCGACAGTGTACAGATAGGCGTGTCAATCAACACATACCTGACAGTGTACAGACAGGAGTCAAGGTGTCAGTCAACACACACCTGATAGTGTACAGACAGGTGTGTGTCAATCAACACATGCCTGACAGTGTAGAGACAGGTGTGTCAGTCAACACATACCTGACAGTGTAGAGACAGGTTTGTCAGTCTACACATACCTGACAGTGTACAGACAGGTGTGTCAATCAATACATACCTGACAGTGTAGAGACAGGTGTGTCAATCACACATACCTGACAGTGTAGAGACAGGTGTGTCAATCAACACATACCTGACAGTGTTCAGACAGGTGTGTCAGTCAACACATATCTGACAGTGTACAGACAGGTGTGTCAATCAACACATACCTGACAGTGTTCAGACAGGTGTGTCAGTCAACACATATCTGACAATGTACAGACAGGTGTGTCAATCAACACATACCTGACAGTGTTCAGACAGGTGTGTCAGTCAACACATATCTGACAATGTACAGACAGGTGTGTCAATCAACACATACCTGACAGTGTACAGACAGGTGTGTCAGTCAACACATACCTGACAGTGTACGGACAGGTGTGTCAACAAATGCATTGTACAGACATGACATTGCAGACCACATACAGGTATAATGGATCGGTGGTCTAGGTGGTAACTGTCTAGGTGGTAACGCGCCTGCCTAGGAAGCGAAAAGTCCGGATCGGAGTGTGCGATGGTTCGAATCCCGTTTGGGCCCAAATCTTTTCCCCCATCCACTAGACCATGAGTGGTGGTCTGGTTGCTAGTCTTTTGGATAAGACGATAAATCGAGGTCCGATGTGTTACACATCATTATTTAGCGCACGTAAAAGAACCCACGGCAACAAGAGGGTTGTTCCTGGCAAAAACTTCTATAGAAAAAAAGCCACTCTGATAAGGAAACATACAGTTACAGACACGAAAAAGAAAAAAATAATGGGTAGGCGCTTCACTTGTGGCGACGCGCTCTCCCCGGGGAGAGAGAGCAGCCCGAATTTCACGCAGAGAAATCTGCTGTGACATAAAGTGGTTTAAAACTGAATGAAAATTTTAAAAATACTTACACGACAAGCATCTGGTCCTCCCTCGATGTAGCCAGCACACAGCAAGGTGTCTTTCTGTCTTTTATGCTGCTCCATATACCTCATCTGAAACTGCTTTTCGCACTTGGGGCCATCGAATGCTTCCACCTTCGCCATCTTCAATTCGTCCTCCACCTTGTAGACTGCAACAGGGAGCACTCGGCTTTGTATTGTCTTCAATTGTGTTGTATTGTTTTGTGTTGTGTGTTGTATTGTGTTGTGTTGTGTTGTGTTGCCTTGCGTTGCGTTGCGGTTGCGTTGCGTTGCGTTGCGTTGTGTTGTGTTGTGTTGTGATGTGATGTGATGTGTTGTGTACCAATCTAAGACATGGCAGATTGCTCTGCGTGAAATTTAGGCTGCTCTCCTGGGGAGAGCGCGTCACCACGAGAGCAGCAAATTTATGTATCCCTTGGTTTTTTTTTTCTTTTCTTAAAATAAAATCTTGAATCTTGAAGCAACACCCATTGTTTTTCTTTTTGTTTATTTCCTTTCCTGTCTGCAACTGTATTTGTTTCCCTGCTGTCAGAAAGGCTTTTTTCTACAGAGTTTTGCCAGGGACAACTCTCTTCTTGCCGTGGGTTCTATTACGTACGCTAGATGTTTGTAACACGCAGGACTTCAGTTTATTGTCTCATTCGAAGGACTAGCACCCAGACTACCACTCATGTTCTAATGGATGGGGGGAAATTTCCGAGCTAAACTGGGATCAAACCGCCACGCACTTCACACCTGGACTATTCACTTTTTGGGCAGGTGCGTTACCTCTAGACCACTGATCCACCTGTCCCCCCCCCCCAACCTGCCCACAGTGCGAGTGAACACACACACACACACACACACACACACACACACACACACACACACACACACACACACACACACACACACACACACCTCTCTCTCTCTCTCTCTCTCTCTCTCTCTCTCTGAATGAGTGCCTTTTTTTATAACATTACCTTAATATTGTATCTCTGTCTTATTTCTTACCTGTTGTTTGATACTTGGTGTGGTTTGCTCTTGGTAATTGGATCATTATAATTGTTCTTGTTTTAGTTGAGGCTGTCTTTTTATCTTGATGTTACCCCTGAAAGGGGCGGGGACTGGATGTAAAAAAGCACATGAGTGCTTATCTATTATCCTCGAATAAAAGGATTTTGCCTTGCCTTGCCTTGCCTTGCCTTGTCTCTCTCTCTCTCTCTGGGGACGGGATAGCCTAGCGGTCAGAACATTGCGCTCGCAATTTGACGACCCGAGTTCGACTCCCGTTGGAGGGGATTTTCCCCCTGGAGTTAACATCAGTGCCGACTCCACTCTCCCCAAAAGTCTTTCGGATGAGACTGTAAACTGAGGCCCCGTGTGCGAACGCACGCAGAACATTTTGCGCACACGTTAAATCCTGTTCCACTTTTCGTAAGAGTGAGCCATTGTGTGCCGGTGGGAACAGATGACAAAATTGACAAAACTGCATACACACGGGGACTGGATGAAAAAAAGCACATAAGTGCTTATTCCATTATCCTCGATATAAAAGAATAAACTAAACTATCTCTCTCTGCTGTTTTGTAGTAGTAGTTCTTCAGTTTAACGTCCTTCCACAAAATAGTGATATCAGACGGAAAGTTGTACATGTAGCCTATGTGTGGATCTGTGTCTGTGTCTGTGTCTGTGTGTCTGTGTGTGTGTTTGTTTGGTGAGGGGGGTGGTGGTACACAGGTACATAAAGCTAATCATCCTCAATAAACAAATATAAACAGATAAAGCATAAATAAGAACTTTGGGGAAAGAAAGAAAAAAGTAACAGCTCAAAGGCTAACTTTGCTATTTCCACAACTAATAAATTTCAGTGTACTATAGGTATCTGATAATTGGACTATGAGTTAATGACAATACAATATCTTTCATTAAAGGCGTGTCTTTAAGTATTTGCTCTAGGCAACAGACTGGGAAAACAGGCAAAATGGTTTTTAGATCTGCTGTTTTGTTTTGTTTTGTGCCTCTGTGTGTGTGTGTGTGTGTGTGTGTGTGTGTGTGTGTGTGTGTGTGTGTGTTTGTGTGTGTGTGTGTTTCATTTGTTAGTTTTTGTATTTGCTTAGTTTTTGTTTGTCGCTTTTATGTTCTGGGTTGGTTTGTTGTTGTTTTTTTTGGTTGGTTGGCTCTATTTTGTTTTTTTGTGCTCCAGCATATGCACTTGTGGGTGTGTATCTATGTGTATGGTTATGCCTGTGCTTGTCTGTGTCCATATGTGTTGGGGCGAGTGATTTCCTTTTCTACTTGTGTTAGTTTTGTTTTCACTTACTAATTGACTGCATTGAAATTCACTGGACTTGTATTGTGAAAAGTGTGGGCACTGTCATGAACATTGGAGACTGTTTGCCAGGGGCAACCAACAAATTGGGGCTGTGTGTGTGTGTGTGTGTGTGTGTGTGTGTGTGTGTGGTGTGTGTGTGTGTGTGTGTGTGTGTGTGTGTGTGTGAATCAATTGTGGCTAGCCTTCAAGATGTCATTGTTGTGTGACAGATACGAAAATCAATACAGTGAAGTGTATGAACACTGTATAGTGGATCTTCGGGATTAGTTACTGAGTGGCCCTATTCAGTTGCCTAGCAAAGTACTGAATGGTTTTAGGGCACACCTCAGTGATTTGCTCAACTGTTAAAATTTAATGGCTTCAACAATGAACAGGCTTTTGACTTTTACGGTCCTTCCCATGTGGCTTCAACAATACGATAAAAAAAATCATATTTCCCACATTTACATCTTATGGCAAAGCATGTAGGTTTTTTTAAATCATCAGAAGACTATACTGTGAGTTATGTATTGTGAGTTATCTGCAGTAATAATTATTTATAACGTGATCATATTCAATAGAGAATTTTGTATCCAAAGAAATAGAAAAAAAGTCTGATTTAGATTTTGCAAAAAGTGCAAATCAGATTTCATTACACAAGATAATAATTGGTACTTGTACATCTGACTTATCTCAAGAGTCAAAGAGTAATCTTAAAACTGTTGCTATTAGTCTTTTTTCACCTGTACCAAAGTGGGGACTGCTTACACCTTCCTTTCATATTTACCATGTAGATGTAAACAAGGATGAGAATATCAGCTCTGTAACTTTCACAATACCTGTTCATAATACATAATTTGTGCAGCTTTCATAATACCTGTTTGAAAATTTGTTCAATCGTGTTTTCTCAGGAAACAATTCTCTATAATTACTGCTGATATTAGTAACCATCTAGAATTTACACAAACAAGGTTGTAAATTTTGCTGATAAACAATCTGTGTGAAATGCTTTAAAATCGTTTAGACACACACACTCCTCGTGGTGGTGCAGGGGCCTCTTACTATTATTAGCATCCCCATCTTCGGGAAATTCTGTGTAAGGAATTACCTTTTTTCAAACCAGATCTTTGTTTCTGTCTTGTTCTTTTTCTTCATGTTACCCCCCTTTGTGTCTATTTTTACCATCTGGCAGATTCTCTCGTCTTTTTTCCAGTAAACTTAAAAGATAACAATTGTCTCCCCTGGAGTCACATGAACTAGGTCTGGCTTTCCAGACACTGAACAGCAGCGAGCACAACGCATATTCCCTCATATGACGAACAGTTGTTGCTGTCTAAGTGTTTGATAAAGAAGAAGACACAGGCCCTGACCTGATTATTGAACTCAGTCACCTAATTCACGACTTCAGATTAAATGATGCGTACATCAATTCTTTTCTGGGCACACTCCCGTCAGCTAAATCCGCCTTTGTCAAGACAAAGGGTAGCCTCTGTGGTCAAAGACAGAAGGACAGACAGACACACAGACAGACACACAGACAGACAGATATCCACACTAACAACTCACTGCTAGAAATTCCCCAACCAGCCACAATGCATTCGTGACCATCAGGGAGGAAGGTGGAGTCCAGACAGATTGGAGCTACACACTCGTTATATACCAGGGGCCTCTCCAGGGTCAGTACCGCGATGTCGTGTTCTGCACAGTCAGCAACACTGTCAGCACCATTCATACTGCCACTCACAGGTACTACATGGGCAGGCAAAAGTCAAGCATACATCCCCACCCCTCTTATTTTCACTTGCCTAGCTAAAGATGCTAGTCATGCCAAAGCCACACATGCACGAACCCTGCAACAAAGAAAGCCGTGTGTCCTTGCTCCACTTAAGCTGTGGGCATGGTCAGAAAAAAAATGGAGAGGAAGGACTCCCCTTTTTTTCGTCACTAGAAATCCTTCCAGGGTTTCATTCTGAATCGCTGCTGTGCTCGCGTGCTGAAGGTCAAGGCAGCTTTTGTTTATCAAAAAGAAACAGCCCGACCAGCCTCCCTTCTTTCTCATGGACAGAGAGGGGTAGTATGATCCTTCATAGTGCCACTCACAACTGTACAGTGGGCGTCACTCTTACCCACAATATGTCATTCCATTTTTTATGCCTTATTTTCTGTGGCATGTCTGTCCTGTTGATCTCGCGCCATTTATTCTGATCTCCCCAGTCCAGCTCATTGCGTCCTATCTTCAGGGCCAGCAGCAGTTCTCAGGAAGATGAGGAATGTGAGACAGGGGCAAGGCCACCGTCCAGAACGGCCCCGCACTACTGTTGTGGGTCACTTCAGTGTGTTTAGTGGTGTTCTTTCAGATTCAGCGCTACCGATTAAGCACAGACAATATTTGCATAGCGGCAGAACCAGGCTGAGTAGGGACCTGTAGTGGCCACCACCACCAATATTCTCTCCTGCAATTGTCTTTCATTAATCTATGACCCTCAAAGGCGTGGCTGGAACTCACCCCAGCTACAGAAGTGTACAGGAAACTGAAACTGAGGTCACCATGTAACCAGAGGACCAGAGGCCGCTGATTCACAGTCAGTACTGCATTTACCCCATGAAAGACAACTACAAAATTAAGCTGTCAGTTCACAACAGGTGAAAATGCTGGAATTATTCCACAAAGGGCACGTCCAGAGTATAAGTCAGAACGACAGGTGAAGCCAAGTCAAAACAAGAAAAGACAGCTGAAAGACAGGTACAGAGAACACGTTGACATCATCAGGTCAATGACAGCTGAAGGACAGGTACAATAACACGTTGACATCATCATCGTCATCATCAGGTCAATGACAGCTGAAGGACAGGTACAGGAACACGTTGACATCATCATCATCAGATCAATGTCAGCTGAAGGACAGGTACAGGAACACGTTGACATCATCATCATCAGATCAATGACAGCTTAAGGACAGGTACAATAACACGTTGACATCATCATCATCAGATCAATGTCAGCTGAAGGACAGGTACAGGAACACACTGACATCATCATCATCAGATCAATGTCAGCTGAAGGACAGGTACAGGAACACACTGACATCATCAGGTCAATGACTGCTGAAGCACAGGTACAGAGAACACGTTGACATCACCATCATCAGGTCTGGCACTCTTCCTCAGGCAGTGACATCAGCAAAACACTGACATTTTCAGGTAATGCAGTGTGGGCAAGTTGCACGTGGTGGAGCCCATCCCTCAGGTAGAAGGTGTATGCTAGGTATGTTTGATTGTAACCCACCACACACTTATATGACGCTTTTACGTAATATTCTACCTTCTGCATGCAAAGAGATCATGCTTACTCAAGGGGTGTTTGACAGCATCAAAGATTTGCCAGTGCTCAATAAACTGGATTATGACTGTAAAAAAACTTCACAAAGCCACTGATGATCTAGTAACAAGCAAAGGGCTAGGAGAAGATGGCAACCCCCCCCCCCCACCCTCCCCTAAAGGATCAAAACTGGCACACTAGCCTTTCTGAAACCTTTTCATGATCTTTTGTGGCTCTGCTGAAGGGAAGGGCTGGTGCCTCAGAACATGCACCATGAAGTGATGATCTCTCTCTACAGGATTGATGGTGACTGCAGCAATAATCACCAGGGTATTTTCTACTTAGCATTGTGGGAAGCATTGCTGGGGTTAAGTTAGGATGGCTGCAAGTCCTTGCCAACTGCATTTATACGGAGTAACAATATGGGTTCAGAGCTTAAAACTTATATGCTATTCTCAGAAAGCCAGCTGCAGGAAACATGCCAAGAACATTAGATGCCATTTCCATCGCCTTCATTGACGTTACAAAGGCATTCAATAACGAGGGCAGGAGAGGTCAGTTACAGCTGCTGAAAGGGATTGGTTGACCCCCCCCCTTCCAGGTTAGTCAGCATCACAGCCACTTTTCACGTCAGTACGTCAGCTTATAGGGTGAAAATTCCGAAACCTTTGTAATCAAAAGCGGTGTGAAACAAGGCTGTGTCATTACCCCAACCTTGTTCGATTTTTTCTTCCCCATGCTGCTTAAGTATGCCTTCAGACACTTCACAAAAGAAGTCTGTCTACACATCAGGAGTGATGGAGGGTTGTTCAATCTGGCCCGCCTGAAAGCCAAGACCAAAGTCTGGGTTTTTTTTTCTAAATAAGACATGATGTTTGCAGACAACGTGGCCCTGAACTCTTACACTGATGAAGAGCTGCAGCAGCTGGTCAGTCTATCTGTCCATGCCTACAAGGAGTTGGGACTTATGATCAGCATCAAAATGACCACTGTCGTGTGTTAGGAGATTCCTGCACTGCCACCAATCTGTATCAAGGAGGAAATGCTTAGAAACACTGACCATTCTACTAACTTGGGCTCCACCATCACCAGTAACCTGTCTCTTGGCACGGAAATCGATCAAACAGTCACAAATCACAATTCAAAGATTTATGATCTCACAAATAGAGAAATCCATGTGCGTTACAAGCCGTGCATAAAAAGTATTAAAAACACACACACACAACACACACACACACACACACACACACACACACACACACACACACACACACACACACATTCATTGCAGAACAACACAGCTCAGCATGCAACCATCACCTCGCACACACCACAAGACAGTACCCATACCAATACCAATACCAGCACTTTATCAAAGAGGAATTCGTGTGGTCACAAGCCATATATACATTAAAAAAAAATTAAACAAACAAAAAAGAAAGTCATAGTGGCAGGCTCAGTAGGTCCTTTGAGCCGCCATTGTAGACATTGCTTCAAACAAGACTGGTGTGACCAATGAAGGTGCAGCCATCTTCTCCCGAGACAGAGGAAGCCTTCCAATGTGCATGCATATAATTACACACTGAGGTCATAGGGAACTGGCAGGTCTGCGCTTTAAGTTAATCAGGGAGATCGTAAAAAAAACAACTTAATTCACCTGCTGCTGCTGAGTTTTGAACCCACAACTTCATGGACCTGTGAGAACAAATTCAGACATTCTGAACAACCTTGCTGTTGGTATTGTCACACTACACTACACTACACTACACTACACTACACTACACTACACTACACTACACTACACTACACTACACTACACTACACTACACTACACTACACTACACTACACTACACTATGATGTGATACCAATCACTATGATACTAGCACAATGCAGCTCATGTCAACCCAAAGCAACATACCACGGCGCAATACAAAACACGATATAACAACGACACAACACAACACAACACAACACAACACAACACAACACAAATACAACACGGTACAACACAACAGCACAGTATGACATACTTCAAAAAGAATCAAAACGTTTTCTTACCCAGAGTTCTTCTCACGAATCCTTCGTGCACTGCTATGTCGATTACGGGTACTCTCTGCGTTGTTGCTAGGTCATAGCCCAATTCATATGAGCCTACTATTGCCTTCAAGTACTTGGGCTCCTGTGACAGAGAGAGAGAGAGAGAGAGAGAGAGAGAGAGAGAGAGAGCACACGCGCACACACACACACGCACGCAAGCACGCACACAACACACACAGAGTATGCAATACCGCACAACACAATTGCTTTATCATCTCAAAACAAAAAAACTCGCGTATGTCACGAGCAAAGGAGTCAACATTTAAAGGCTAAAAGAATGAATAGCAAACATGTCATCACAGAGCTGACAGCACCAACAAAATCATTGTATTTCGTCCTCTATGAAAACAACACATACATGTCTGTATATGATTCACCTTCATGCACACACACACACACACGTGCGCGCGCGCGCACGCACGCACCACACACACCACACACACACACACACACACACACACACACACACACACACACACACACAAACACACCATTCGAGGGGATTTTTCCCCTGGAGTTAACATCAGTGCTGACTCCATTCTCCCCAAAAGTGTTTCGGATGAGACTGTAAACCGACGCCTGTGTGCGAACGCAGCAGAACATCTTGCGCACACGTTAAATCCTGTTCCTCTTTTCGTAAGAGTGGGCTATTGTGTGCCGGTGGGAACAGATGACAAGATTTACAAAACTGCATACACACAGGGACTGGATGAAAAAAAGTACACGAGTGCTTATTCCATTATCCTTGATATAAAAGAATAAAATAAATAAAACAAATAAAACACAAGCACGCGGCAGACACGCACGCACGTACGCACGCACGCACACACACACGCACGCACGCACGCACGCACACACACGCACGCACACACGCACACACGCACGCACGTACACCACGCACGCACGCACCACCACGCACGCACGCACGCACGCATGCACGCACAGGGACCATAGATTCATAACAGCTGTTTATGAGTAGGCATTGTCAAACTATTAATTGTGTAAAAGGAAACACTAGCTTTGAAAATCTAAGACAAATTTATTCAAAAAGCAAAAAAAATCCTGATAAATAAAAACTGCACACATTCTTAAAAATCATCATTATCATCAACATAGTTGTCATCTTCGTTATCATTATCAGCTCTCTCTGTAATATTTTCGAAAAAAAATATGATGAATCTGTTGAAACATACGGTTATCGAATAGCTATTACACAGACAAGTCTGAATGTTTTCCACTGTTATTATGTATATTGTTAAAGTGAAAATATTCAAAACAAACCATGCCCATTCTATACAACAAAAGCTAAAAAAAAGAAAAAAGAGAGTTAATATTTTGTTGGAATGTTCAATCTACACAAATCATTTCTGTATTTGCTTAGAGTAGCTAACAATGACTTCATTCACAATCTAGGTTAATTTTTCAATCCTTGAATTGTAGAAAAAAGCATTGATATGAGGGTATATAGGGAATAAGACCAAATAAGTTAAATAGGTGCTTTGTTAATTTCTGAATTCATTATGGATCAAATGAAGCATAACAGTAGTTATTTGTATGCACTAGTCAGCTTCAGATGATAGTCATCAGTTTGGTTTGTGGCACTTCCTATTTGAAAGATCTGGTTTTGCTGTGTAAATTCAATATGACATCAATGATATTTTCTAAGTACTTATATTGATGCACACGCTCCCCTTTCATTCTATCACTAAAACGATCTGGAATAGGGTAGGAGTCCTTACAGAAATCAGTTAACAGGTTGTTTTTTTTGTATTTTGACTTTCAGGTCGATATAATTCTATTTACACCATAGGAACTCATCAACTTGCTTAGAACACACATGTGTAAGTTTGACAAATGTACACGAGCAGTGTCATCAGAGTATTTTTATCATTAGGGTGGCATAAAATCCAAAGGACTAATTTGTATAAAGAGTGAAAAGGATAGGAGATAGAGCCGAACCTTGTGGAAAACCATTGAAAGTAGACTTTGTAGGATATTGCCTTTTGAAAGCAAGCAGACTTGGTTCGACTTTAAACTCATTATCCATAGAATTAGTCGAAGGCAGATATTCAGAGAAAGCAGTTTCAGTGCCAGAAGATGGGGCTGGGTGGTGTTAACTGCCAATGAGATATAAACAAGCATATTACCTACAAAAGAGCCAGGTTCTTCTAAGTGAGTAGAAGCATAATTCTGTAAGGTGATTTTAGTGCTCCTGTTTCTTTTTGTATGCCAACTGGTAAGAATCTAACTGAGATGAAGCCAGGATATCTCAACACACATAACTAACAATAAGAACAGCAGCAGTGGGTGCTCACTTGAGTTGGTAAAAGCAGTGTGCAGCAGTCAGGATGTGCCTCTCGGAGATAATGGACCCCACGCACGTAATAATATCATGATTCTCATACAGGTTGACCGCCCAGGGTATCACTGTACAGTTCATAGTATTTTCACCCCCCACAATGCGCCCCTTCTGTCTATCTGCGTTCATGAACGGCTCTCTCAGCCTCAGGGCAGTGCTCTTTCCACACACAGGCGCTGCAAGAGAGAGAGAGAGAGAGAGAGAGAGAGAGAGAGAGAGAGAGAGAGAGAGAGAGAGAGAGAGAGAGAGAGAGAGAGAGAGAGAGAGAGAGAAGATTAGTTATTCTTTTATATCGAGGATAATGGAATACGCAATCATATGCTTTTTTTTTTTTTACAATCATATGCTTTTGAGAGAGAGAGAGAGAGAGAGAGAGAGAGAGAGAGAGAGAGAGAGAGAGAGAGAGAGAGAGAGAGACAGACAGACAGACAGACAGACAGACAGACAGACAGACAGACAACAGACAGATAGACAGACAGACAGAGACAGAGAGACAGAGATTCATGAATTTATTTTTGCAATGAAATTTTTGCAGCTTATTGAGGCAAAGCCTTAATGGTGAAGTACATTTCCTATCTCAATGTCATGCATAGGTTTCAGTACGTGAAAACCAGTTGGGTTTTTCATTCAGAAACTTCTAAAAGACAAGATATCTTCTATGTAGTGTCCTCTGATGATGAGATCATGATCAAATCTGTTGCAAAGCTTGTTGCTAAAGCACAGAATTTACCATAATCACAACTAAACACCAATTAGTCTAACAGTTTGTGACACAACTGAAGACGCAATTATATTGCTGTAATCTACAGCACCTTGGGGTTATAGGGGGCTCTGGATGAGGTGGTACCCATGATGTCTGGCTGCTGCACTCTCCCTGGTAGGCTGGACGGGCATCACTGGTCCTCATCCATCTCCTAAAATTAATTTTTCATGTGCTGGCTGCAAACACCACAAACCTGGGACCTCGCCCCAGCAGGCGTGCTGAACCATACGAGTGTGATGTTAACATGTCACTACTGGGCGAATGACCTCCATGATGCAGGTTACCGGCCAAGGCGGATGCAGTTCCCTGGAACTCAATGACTACGTGTTCAATTCTCAAGGCGAACCACTTAGATGGAGGACATAGGCTGTGGTCTCTGACATAGAGAGGGGTGGGCTCTGCCGTGTGACATTGCCCAAGACACACCCCATTAAAGCGTCAACCAGAGCCAAATCCATACTGGCCCGGTTATCACGTGGAGCAAGGACCGTGCCTTCCATTGCTAACCGGCAGGATGGAAGTGAAAAGTATGTGACTGCTGGATCAAAATCACTGCATGCATGCCAAAAACAACATTCCTATTGGCACCTGGGATGGGAGATCACTGAGATCGCCAGGGAAAATGGAAGAACTGACATATTTTTTTCTTCTTCGTCGTCGAGAGCAAGGACAGCAACTACTGTCATCTGTCACAGAGCGAAAATGTTGTGCGCTACCATTAAGCGCCTGACAAGACAGACCCAGCACATCCGACTTCGGCGTGGGAGAGCTAGAAGTTGTTTTACTACACTTTCTGGGAAAAAGGCAGGAGAATGGACCAAGAAGGCAGAAAATAGACAAGAAGGAGGAGACAAGAAGAAAAGGAACAAGGCGGAAGCAAAGAGGGATAGAAAAGAGGACATTCGTGGCACATAATTTCCAGAAGGTGGAGATGCTATTTATACTGACAGGCCCCTGGCATCCCCACGGGAGAGAACTGACGTATCAAAAGATTCAGATGGAACATCCTTGGACTCTGAGATACGCTGGAAAAGGTTTGGAGAAACCTCTACCCCTGAAGGCCACAAACTCTACTTCAGTGGCAGTGAAGACAGACACGAAGATGGAGTTGGATTCCTCATCCACAAAGACAGTGTGACTGCCATCATGAGATGTCGACCAGTCTCTGTCTGACTCATTACCATTCGTCTGAAGCCAGAACTGTTACCATCACCATCATACAAGCATGTTCCCCAGCAACTGATTATGATGACCAGGATGTTGAAGACTTCTACAATCTGCTGCAAGAGGTTATAGACTAGATATCAAGAAAAGACATTATTATAGTACACACACACACACACACACACACACGCACGCACGCACCGCGCGCGCGCGCGCGCGCACACACACACACACACATGACACTAAATGATTTTTTTTTTTAACTTTAAATGCGTGCATGCACGTACGTGCATAGGTGCTGTGTGGAGGAGCGCGCAAACTCTGTGTGTGTGTGTGTGTGTGTGTGTGTGTGTGTGTGTGTGTGTGTGTGTGTGTGTGTGTGTGTGTGTGTGTGGTGTGTGTGTGTGTGTGTGAGAGAGAGAGAGAGAGAGAGAGTGACTTTTGGTGTGTGTGTGTGTGTGTGTGTGTTTGTGTGTGTGTGTGTGTGTGTGTGTGTGTGTGTGTGTGTGTGTGTGTGTGTGTGTGAGTGTGTGTGTGTGTGTGTGTGTGTGTGTGTGTGTGTGTGTGTGTGTGTGTGTGTGTGTGTTTTCTGTTTTTGTTGTTAGTGCTGTTGCTTGTATTTTTATAGGCATATTGTATTTTTAAGGCTGTTGAAATCATGTTGGTTAATTAATGTTGGTGAAATGTTTTTCTCTGCCCTTTTTAAATGTTTTTTTTTTTTAGACAGATGGCTTGATGAAAAAAAGCAAATCGATGCTTACTCAATGTACTATCTGAAAATATAATTTTGACTTTGACTTTGACTTTGACACACACACACACATACGCACAGACACACAGATACACACACACACACACACACAAACACACACACACACACTTTAAAAGCTTTTCGACTTGCTTTAGGTGTACCACCTCATGCCTCATCTATAGGCACATATAAAGAAGTAGGGGTTCTGCCTTTGAATGAATATCGACAACTTGCTGTGGCAAAATATGTTCTAAGAAGTACAGCAAATGATAGCAATGTTGAAAAAGAAGTCCAGATAAAGTCTGACTTTCACTTTCCGAAAAGAGCAAGAACTATTAGCTCACTTACCACAATTAGCACGTATACCTCTACACTTTTTAAACATTCAGAACTTAACCCAAATGAAGTAGCTAAATCAGAGGTAAAGTCAGCTCCCTGTCCACCTTGGGAACTGCTTAAAGCTCATTTTGACATTAATTATTCTTCTGTAAGAAAAGTTGACAATGTTAACATTCTTACATCATTAGTAAAGGAACATATTCAAACCACTTACCCTGATCATCTCAAAATCTATACCGATGGGTCTGTTCTAAATACTAATGAGACAGGTGCAGCTTTCATTATCCCATCATTGAAAGTAGAACGATCTTTCAACCTGGGAAAAAATAAATCTATATTTACAGCTGAGCTAACTGCCATTCTGTTGGCATTATACCATGTACTTGACTTCCCTAAAAACATATTCAACATCCTTATGTGTGTCGATTCTAAATCGGTTTTGCATGCTTTAAACAATTCTACTTCTAAAGTAAGAAAAGACCTCATCACTGAAATCAGGGATCTGGTACACTTTTTGATTTTAAGAGGTAGCACTATTACTTTCTGTTGGGTTCCCTCACATACTGGTATCTATTTTAATGAAAAAGTTGACTGCCTTGCAAAGTTTGGAGCCAGGTGTAAAAATAATTCTTGTGAAATAAATGTTGCCTTATCTCTGCATGAGGGATATAACTTGCTACAAAACGCTTGCTGGAAGCATTTCAGAAAGAAGATAAATGAGTCTGGCTATTGTCCCTATAATAGCCGCACAAGCAATGTGATAGATTTTCAGAATGCTTTAGTATGTAACAAAGTTTCTGGTTGGTATAATCGGAGAAATGTGTCATCCCTCATTTATAGAGTTAAACTAAACGCATTCAGGACAAAATACGTGAAAGATGTAAACTGTATTTGTGGTGAGAAGATTACAAATAGTCATGTCATTTTCAATTGTGAACATTTAAAAACATTTTTACCTGCTGTACCTAGTTTGTCACTGGATCAGATTTTGTCTGAACCTTCTTTGCTGTTGGACATTGTGTTAGCGTTGAAAAGAAGTCCAATAATCCAGTTTTTGTAGTGTTAGGATTAGTTTCTTATTTCAGCATTGTTAAATGGCATTTTTCAGTTTATTGTTAACTCTTTCAGGTTTTTGTTTTGTTTTGTTTTTTTGTTTGTTTGTTTGCTTGTTTTTGTTTGTCTAAAATCACAAAATGTGAATAGACGTTAAACTGAAGATACATTACACACACACACACACACACACACACACACACACACACACACACACACACACACACACACACACACACACTCTCTGTCTGTCTGTCTGTCTGTCTGTCTGTCTCTCTCACAGAGAGAGAGAGAGAGAGAGAGAGAGAGAGAGAGAGAGAGAGATAGAGACAGACAGACAGACAGACAGACAGACAGACAGACAGACAGACAGACAGACAGACAGACAGAGAGAGAGAGAGAGAGAGAGAGAGAGAGAGAGAGAGAGAGAGAGAGAGAGAGAGAGAGAGAGAGAGAGAGAGAGAGAGAGAGAGAGAGAGAGAGTGCAAAACAGGAGGGTTACGCATATTGTGAGTTAGCTTTTTCACGTGCTTGAAAGTGCAGAGGCAGAGACTAGATAGAACGTAACGACATGGAAGCCTTGTCACAGACTTGTTTATACGATGTTTATGTTTGTTGTGCCCTCCACCCCCCACCCCCCCCCCCCCCCTTTTCCCCAATTTGCAATAAGCGAAAATGTTATACAACAATTCGTGGTAATTTGAACGTAAACTACTTCACCATGTCGTGGAATCCATGCCATGCCGACCATCTGGTTTGTAGAAATAATACATTTTTTGTTTCTGAAAATGTGTTTTGTGCCCAGTCCCCTCCCCGCTGTCCCCTTGTGAATGGGCTTAAAAAGCTTGACACAATAAAATATTGTCATTGTCATTCACCAACATCGCAAACTGCGTGTTGCTTTGATTTTCGTAGAGATTTTGACTCTCTCTCTCTATATATATATATGTGTAGGGAAACGTTATGGAATATATTCAGTAGTAATGGATTAAGTTGTAATTCTTGTTGCTCTGAAAAGTATGTATTCAACCGTTACAGTGTGTTTCCTCTGGCAGTGACTTGACGGGTGTCTTCACGTACCCTTTTGGTTTAAAACAAAGAGAAATTTGTTCCCCTGTTTTGTTTTCACTTTTTTTCTTATCAATAAAGATACTATTGAAAAAAGCGAATACGGTGTTCAATTATCTCCAGATTTTTTTAATTTATTTGTTAATACTGTTATTTGCTGATGATGATGTGTTATTTTTCTAATAGTG
>CM060325.1:49833178-49843178 GCA_030674155.1 Stramonita haemastoma | reverse complement strand
GCACTGTCCTGGGAGGAAGAAAAAGAGGCAGATCAAGGAAGAGATGGGAGGACAACATCAGCAAATGGACAGGCCTAGAACTCAAGATAATTTTGAGAAAGGGAGAACAGAGAGAGGAATGGAGGGAACTGGTTGTCAAGTCTTCAGGGGTTCCCCCACGGTTGCCAGACTAAGGGATGGATATATATAATATATATGTATATAGTATATATATAGATAGATAGATAGATAGATAGATAGATAGATAGATAGATAGATAGATAGATAGATAGATAGATAGATAGATAGATAGATAGATAGATAGATAGATAGATAGATTGATAGATTGATAGATAGATTGATAGATTGAAAGGATGCAAGGGAGCTCATAGAGCTTGTATCCAGCCAAGTGGTCAGTCTTAGCTGAATAATAACCCAAACATTGCCATACACTTAAAGTGCAAGCACAAGCAAGAGCACTTGGGGAAACAAAATCTATACGGCCTACGCTTGGATCATCTAGAGATGCAATACCCCACTTGACCACAAAATGTCATTGAGGAAAAAGTAGTGTAATGTTACAATTCCAACATTTTGACAGAACAGTGCCTTTAAAGAAATCTCAGACTGAACTCATTTCATGGTCATCTGTACTGAACCCATTGCATTGGGACAGGTCACCCCCCAACACACACACACCACACACACACACACACACACACACACACACACACACACACCACACACACACACACACACACACACACACACACACACACACACACACACACACACACCAGCGCGCGCGCGCGCGCGAAATAAATACATACACATGCACAAAACTTAAGACCTACTACTACTACTACTACTACTACTACTACTACTACTACTACTACTACTACTACTACTACTACTACTACTACTACTACTACTACTACTACTACTACTACTATACTACAATACACACATACACACACAAACACACCACACGCATACACACATCCCCATAACACACACACACACACACACAACACGCACAGTCAAACACATCTGATTAAATCTCACAGTACAACCACACATAACAAACATCAACATACAAACTAATATATACACATAATATTAGTTCATAAATCATTGTATTATATATATTCTATAAATCTACTGTGTTTTTTGTTGTGTGTTGTGGTTGTGTATTGTGTGTTGTAGTATTGTGTTTGAGAGAGTATAGAGAGTAATAGAGATAGAGAGATAAGATAATGAGAGAAGAGACAGAGAGAGAGGATTGATTGATTGATTGATTGATTGATTGATTGATTCTTTTATTCTTTTATATCGAGGATAATGGAATAAGCACTCTTGTGCTTTTTTGCAACCAGTCCCCGTGTGTATGCAGTTTTGTAAATGTCATCTGTTCCCACCGGCACACGATGGCCTACTCTTACGAAAACCGGAACAGGATTTTTAACGTGTGCGCAAGATGTTCTGCGTGCGTTCGCACACGGGGCCTCGGTTTAAAGTCTCATCCGAAGGACTTTGGGGAGAGTGGAGTCAGCACTGATGTTAACTCCAGGAGAAAAAATCTCCTCGACCGGACTCGAACTTGGGTGTCAAATTGCCAGCGCAAAGTTCTGACCACTAGGCTATCCGTCCCCCAGGGAGGAGAGAGAGAGAGAGAGAGAGAGAGAGAGAGAGAGAGAGAGAGAGAGAGAGAGAGAGAGGAGAGAGAGAGAGAGAGAGAGAGAGAGAGAGAGAGAGAGAGAGATATTGACATGATTTGATTTGATTTGATTGATTGATTATTATTCTTTTATATCGAGGATCATGGAACAAGCACTGAATGTGCTTTTTTACATCCAGTCCCCGTGTGTATGCATTGTGTAAAAAGGGAGAGGAGAAGAGAGAGAGAGAGGAGAGAGAGAGAGAGAGAGAGAGAGAGAGAGAGAGAGAGAGAGAGAGAGAGAGAGAGAGAGGTGATGTTTGAATGCAGGTGTGTTATATCACCTAATAGTGTAGGGCATTCAACAAAACAAAACAAAACAAACAAAACAACGCGCGCAGCACCACACACACACACACACACACAACACACACACACACACACACACACACACACACACACACACACACACACACACACACACAAGCATTTAATATTTTTAAATAGTTTCAACCCCCCACCCCCCAATACAGCACGGCAAAATTCAGGCAAATGACCCCATTACTTCAGAGATGAAAGCTATAGGCATTTAAAACAAAAATTTTGACAGGCGTTAGGAGCTGTTGTGGTGAAAACTTTTTCAAGTTGTCTGTTAATTTTTGAATGTAAAAAGTCTGAAAATCCTTTTTACCCGATATTCCGATTGTTCGCCTTGAAAATGTTTTCATTGACTCTTCTTTTTAATAAATATTCAAAACATACAGACACAAAGAGGCACACAGACACAGACACACAGACCACACAGACACACACAGACACACAGACACAGACACACACAGACACAGACACACACGACACACACACACACACAGACACACACACACACACACACACACACACACACACACACACACACACACACACACACACACACACACACACACACACACACACACACACACACACACATTATTGCTGTAATCATTGTCGTTGTCATTATTGTTGATTTTTTTTTCTTTTTCATTTTCTTACATGCTTTTCTTTTGTAGATGGCTTGATGAAAAAAGCGAGTGTTTTAGCTTACTCAATGTATCATCTGTAAATAAAAATTTGACTTTGACTTTGACGACTACCACACACACACACACACACACACACACACACACACACACACACACACACACACACACACACACACACACACACACACAATTCCAAAACAAACTACCACGAGACACACATCTGTTCAAACAATGTAGCACGAGACACTGATTTTGAAGCACGATGAAATACAAGTGTAACTGAAGACTGCATATTGTATCAGCATGACTGAAAAAGGATGCCCTGTTCAGATTATAGATGGAAAGGAAGAAGTAAATTAAGAGGGAAGAAGAAGAAGAAGAAGAAGAAGAAGAAGAAGAAGGAAGGAGAGAGAGAAGAGAGGAGAGGAGGAGGAGGAGGAGGAGGGAGGAGGAGGAGGAGGAGGAGGAGGAGGAGGAGGAGGAGAGGAGGAGGAGGAGAGGGTCACGTTTTATGATTATGACATTCCCGTCGTACTGTTCTCATTCTTAAATTCTTATTCTTAAATCTTTTATATCGAGGATAATGGGATAAGCACTCGTGTGCTTTTTTTACATCCAGTCCCCGTGTGTATGCAGTTTTGTAATTGTCATCTGTTCCCACCGGCACACGATGGCCTACTCTTACGAAAAGCAGAACAGGATTTAACGTGTGCGCAAGATGTTTTGCGTGCATCCCACACGGGGCCTCGGTTTATAGTCTCATCCGAATGACTTTGGGGGAGAGTGGAGTCAGCACTGATGTTAACCCCAGGAGAAAAATCTCCTCGAACGGGAATCGAACCCGGGTCGTCAAATTGCGAGCGCAATGTTCTGACCACTAGGCTATCCCGTCCCCTACTCACGCCGCTCATGTCAATCTCCCCCGCCACAGCCTGTGCCCAGATTCGTCATGTCTCATCCACAGGGTCAGAAGTCCACAGGGAGCCCACCAATATTGGGCCACTGTGGGGCCACCAGCCAGTGGGGCCCTGCACTGCTGATGGGTTACTTTGGTGGTAATCAGTGGTACCTGTTCTGAGCTAGCATATGCAGGACACCACCTGATAAGACCCTTACTGACGGCAGTATTAACTCAGTCTGAGTGATTTGCCCACCAGAGGTGGCACCCACCACAACGTCCCTCCAACAACCGTCTCCCATGAACCTCAAATCCCTAAGGCTTTGACACAAGCTCACCACAGGCACAGAAATGAATGGGGAAACCAAAATCTGATGTAACCATGAGACCAGAGCAACTGGGGCTACGGAATCACAGGCAATCTTTTACTTTACTGCGTGATGATCGATGATGTGAGGATGACGTAATGATGCTGTTGTGGAAATGCTATGCTTTGAAATTACTTGACAGGGTTGTACTCTGCTGCTTTCTATCATGATGTATCCCAGCGTCAACCAGGCCCGAGAGATACAGACACCTGCAGTGTAGGTCAGGTAATTAGAGCAACACTCTCAAACCCGCATCCATAAAGTGGATGAAGCTCGACTGTCTGATCCCAGTCTCCCCACTGAGCCCACAGCACACTCCCTCTGGGTAGGAGCTGGTCGGAGTAAAAAAACAACCCTGCTAACTCTAAAGGGATTCGAGCCCGCGACCTTCCAGTCGTAATCCAAGGCGCAATCCACTGCGCCATGGCGGCTGGTAATGGCCCTGTTCTTCTCTTTTCCAAAGGACTTGAGTTTGGTCTTTGCAGCTGTGGTCTGGGCTACCCTGGAGAGTCACATCTACAAAGACATAAAAAAAGGACAAAAGGCCAAGCTCTTTACTCCAGTGTTCAGCTTTCCTAACCAGGTGTCATTGCACGTGAAACGAATCGTACGTACTGTGCATCTGTTATAAGATCGAACGGGAAATGCTTGAACACCTACATGTATATCGATCGATGGTTTAGCGGTACTGCACCTGCCTAGACATGAAAAAAATCCACGTTGGAAGTGCCCAGTGGTTTGATGCCCGTTTGGGCCCGAAACTTCTCTCCCATCCACAAGACCATGAGTGGTGGTCTGGGTGCTAGTCCTTTGGCTGAGACTATAAACAGAAGTCCTTGTGTTACACATAATTATTTAGCGCAAGTAAAAAAAACCTATAACAGTAAAGAAAGGACTAATGCTCTAGAGATAATATCAAAAGCTGGTAAAGGATCCCATACTTATTATGACGAAATGCTTAGTAAAATAGAAATTCTCGACATCAAATCTTTTGTGAACTGGGAGAAACAACTTAACATTCCAATAGACTGGCATGGTGTATTAAAACAGATAAGGAAAATTAAAGAAGTTAAATTGAAATGGTTTAAAAAAAAACTCTGCTATAGAATATTAGTTGCGAACAAGATATTAAAGAAAATGAAAGTTACATATAAGACAACTGCAATTTTTGCGACAAGGAAAAAGACGCTATACACCATTATTTATGAGAGTGTCAGTTTGTACAGAGTTTCTGGAACGAACTCGAAGTAATTTTAAAACACATCTGCTATCATTGTGAGAGACTCGACCTTAATGTGAAAATAGTACTATTTGGCACTGATGCAGTTACAAAAACTGATGAAGTGTTCGACTTGATAATACTGTTAGCAAAGTTTTTATGTTTACAAATGTCGGATCGGGAAAACAAAACCTAATGTTGGTATTTTTTTGAATGAACTGAAATACAAATATGAAATGGAAAAACTGGAGCACTGCAAACCTAAACAAATGCAGTTTATTGATTTTCAGAGAAAATGGTTACAGTACATAAACTTAGTAGAAAGCTAGATCTAAGTACCATTTCAAAATACTAGTATAAGTCTGTATGTATTTTATATATCTTGTCATGACATCGAAAGTGATAACTGATTATTTGTACTTTGTGAAGCAATTATTCTTGTTAGCTGATTAAATGGAAATGGTGAAATGTTGTCTGGACGAAAGTCAATTTGTTTTTCTTTTGTAATGAATATGTGTGCCAATTAAAAAAAAAAAAAAAAAGAACCCACGGCAGCAAGAGAATTGTCCCTGACAAAATTCTGTAGAAAAAAGCCGCTCTTGTAGGAAGACAAGCACAGTTGCAGACAGAACCAAAAAAAAATGGGTGGCGCTGCTCTTGTGGCGATACACTCTCCCCGGGGAGAGCAGCCCGAATTTCATGTAGAGCAATCTGCCGTGACTTAAAGTGATATGAAATGAAATTAAATGTATTACCTGAAAAATTATGTGACTTTGCGACAGAAGATGGTATGGATGGTGTGGCTATATCAACACAATAATAGTAATTGTGTTACATCCCTGAAGTTGTAATGCCGCTACCTTAATGATGGGTAAATGAAAACAGTCACATACGCAAAATCTCACCATGGGTAAAGTTCAGAAGGCTAGCGGAGGAAAGAAAACATTGTGATAATAGAAGTAAGTGCATATGTTGAAACTTGCTTCAAATTGAGCGAAGTACATGTGAAGTGTAGCCCTATGCCTGGGCCATAAGATAACACATGGCTCTCTCTCTCTCCCCCCTACCGTTCCCCGTCTGTATGTATGCCATGGCCCTGACCCTGTAAACTCTCTCTCTCTCTCTCTCTCTCTCTCTCTCTCTCTCTCTCTCTCTCTCTCTCTCTCTCTCTCTCCTCTCTCTCTCTCTCTCTCTCTCTCTCTCTCTCTCATAAATTATGATGGTGTTTGGTAATGGAAACAGAATTGGGTATAAATGTACAGAGATACCAAGCAAAACCCCTCTTTTTTGTCTTTTATATTGAGGATAATGGGATAAGCACTCTTGTGCTTTTTTACATCCAGTCCCCGTGTGTATGCAGTTTTGTAAATGCCATCTCTTCCCACTGGCACACAATGGCCTACTCTTACGAAAAGTGGAACAGGATTTAACGTGTGTGCAAGATGTTCTACATGCGTTCACACACGGGACCTCGGTTTATAGTCTCATTGGAAGGACTTTGGGGGAGAGTGGAGTCAGCACTGATGTTGTTAACTCCAGGAGAAAAATCTCCTCCAACGGGAATCAACCCCTGTTGTCAAATTGCCAGTGCAATGTTCTGACCACTAGGCTGTCTGTCACTGACAGAAGGAGAAGTGTACATGCCAATGACGCAAATTTCCAGCTGTTTCAATACTGTATTTGTAAAACCACCATCATCCCCCCCCCCCCCCCCCACTCCCTATTGATGTAGTATGGCCTAAGGCCAATGTACTGTCAAACTATTTCAGAGTTTCACAGTCTCTCTCTCTCTCTCTCTCTCTCTCTCTCTCTCTCTCTCTCTCTCTCTCTCTCTCTCTCTCTCTCTCTCTCTCTCTCTCTCTCTCTCTCTCCTCTCTCTCTCCTCTCTCTCTCTCTCTCTCTCCTCTCTCTCTCTCTCTCTCTCTCTCTCTCTCTCTCTCTCTCTCTCTCTCTCTCTCTCTCTCTCTCTCTCTCTCTCTCCTTCATGCTATTCTCACCTATCCCTGTTTATGGACAGTGTCCTTCAGTTACCTGATGTGATCTTTGTCCACAAAAACAGCTATGGACATGGAGTCAAGTGTGTGCACTGATAAAGCCTATTTGTCATGTTATCATGGTGAGTCGGTGGTCAAGAGGCTACGCACCTGACTAGAACGTGAAAAGTCCGGGTTGAAAATGTATGGTGGTTTGATATCCGTTTGGGCCCCAAACTCCACCCCCCCCCCCCCGCCCGATCCACTTGACCGTGAATGGTGGTCTGGGTTCTAGTCTTTCGGATAAGGAGATAAACCGAGGTCCCGTGTGTCACACATAATTATTAAGCGCACGTAACGTAACCCACAGCAACAAGGGAAATGTCCCGGACAAAATTCTGTAGAAATAAAACACTCTGATAGGGAAACAAATATAGCTGCATACAGGAAGAGAAAAAAAAAAAGGTGTCGCTGCTCTTGCGGCTACGCATTCTCCCCGGGGACGATCAGCCCGAAGTTCTCGCAGAGAAATCTGCGGTGACTTAAAGTGGTATACAATACAATACAATACAATACAATACAATACAATACAATACAATACAATACAATACAATACAATACAATACAATACAGTACAGTACAGTACAGTATAGTACAGTACAGTACAATACAATGCAATGCAATGCAATACAATACAATACAATACAATACAATACAATCTTATATAACATACCCCTTTTTCGTTCATGTTGTTATTACGATTGTGCTGCTGCTGCTGCTGCTGCTGCTGCTGCTGCTGCTGCTGCTGCTGCTGCTGAATGATGATGATGATGATGATGATGATGAGGAGGAGGAGGAGGAGGAGGAGGAGGAGGATGGGGCTTATAATGATGATGAGGAGGAGGAAAAGGAAGAGGAGGAGGATCATGAGTATAAGATTATGATTGTGATTGTTGATATCTCTATCATTATTCCAGGATTATGTACGGGAAAGCTTTTGCAGCTATTCTATTGCGATACGGAATTTTTTTTTCATTTGTTTGTTCCTCCTCTCTCTTTCCTTTCTCCTCTTTCTTTCTTGTTCTTTCTTTCTTTCTTTTTCTTTCTTTCTTTCTTTCTTCTTCTTCTTCTTCTTCTTCTTCTTCTTCTTCTTCTTCTTCTTCTTCTTCTTCTTCTTCTTCTTCTTCTTCTTCTTCCTTTCTTTCTTTCTTTCTTTCTTACTTTCTTCTTTCTTCTTTTTGTTTCTTTTCTAGAGATATCTTTGTTACCTATTCACTGTTTTATTACTACCATTGCTTTCTTCAATAAATTATAATTATTTTTACTTTAAAAATTACGAATTGAATACTCAGATGTTGTTCATCCGTAAGTTTACAAGATTGCTAAAGGTTGGTTTTGTTTTGTTTTTTGCTTCTTTGTTTTTGAGGGCTGTATGAAGAAAAGTTGTACTTAGTCTTTAACCATCTGAAAACAAAATATTGTTTTGTTTTGTTTTGTTTTGTTTTGTTCTGTTTTGTTGCTCTCTCTCTCTCTTCTCTCTCTCTCTCTCTCTCTCTCTCTCTCTCCTCTCCTCTCTCTCTCTCTCTCTCTCTCTCTCTCTCTCTCTCTCTCTCTCTCTCCTCTCTCTCTCTCTCTAAAATAAAAGAATAAATCAAAATCAAATCTCTCTCTCTCTCTCTCTCTCATCTTCTCTCTCTCTCTCTCTCTCTCTCTCTCTCTCTCTCTCTCTCTCTCTCTCTTCTCTCTCTCTCTCTCTCTCTCTCTCTGTGTCTCTCTCTCTGTCTCCTCCCTCTGTCTGTCTGTCTGTCTGTCTGTCTGTCTCTGTCTGTCTGTCTGTCTGTCTGTCTGTCTGTCTGTCTGTCTGCTCTTCTCTCTCTCTCTCTCTCTCTCTCTCTCTCTCTCTCTCTCTCTCCTCTCTCTCTCTCTCTCTCTCTCTCTCTCTCTGCAGGTGTAGATCTACCAATATCTGCACTCAACATGCTTCTGGGGAGAAAAGTTGGACAGTGCAGCATGGGTGGACAAACAAAGTATAAAGACATCACCTGGCCTGATCAATGCAGTTGGTCTGTTCTTGTATTCTCTTCATTCGCTTTTTTTTTTTTTTGTTGACTTATTTCAGATTTTAAGTAGGTTTTTTTTTCTATGTTATTTTCTTTTGTATTAATTTTATAATGAAACTAGGTTTATGCTAGGAAGGTGGAATTTGATTATAATTATTTTGAATCTATTTGGAGGGAGGAGAAGTTACACATTGGAGATGCAGCAGGGGAGGAGTCAGTATTTAGCATGTGTGCCCACTAGGCTTACAATAGGGGGGAGGGGGTGTTCATCAGGATTATCTCAAATCGTTGGGGAGGGCGCGTAATTTCTCTTATTATATAATAATAATAATAATAATAATAATAATAATAATAATAATAATAATAATAATAATAATGATGATGATGATGATGATGATGATGATGATGATGATGATGATGATAATAATATAATAGTATATAATAATAATAATAATAATAATAATAATAATAATAATAATAATAATAATAATATACATAATAATAATAATAATTTGTATAGCGCTTTATCTTGCAAAAACAAATCAAAGCGCTTGCATTCGACCTACACAACACACAATCAGCAACAATTTACAGTTTTGACAAATTCGAATGTACACACACACACAGACGCACGCACGCACGCACGCAGCACGCGCGCGCACACACACACCTACAAACGTTATGCACTTTGGCAGGTGGATGTTGAAGGCAGGGACAGGTAAGAGATGGAAGCGGAAGGAGAAAAACTTAGGTTTGAAATAAGTGTGTCTTGAGGTTGGAATTAAAAGTGTCATAAGTAGGCTTTTGCCGGAGGGAGAGAGGAA
>CM060325.1:49823178-49828178 GCA_030674155.1 Stramonita haemastoma | reverse complement strand
GAAGCAACATTCAAAGTTATAAATCAAACTCAATGCTTTAAAAGATAATATATATACTTATGAAGATGAGAAAATAGCAAATATTCAGGACCATAAAACATAAGGCATTACAAATCTATAAGCCAAAACATTCATATGAAAAGTAATACAATCCATGTGTGTGTGTGTGTGTGTGTGTGTGTGTGTGTGTGTGTGTGTGTGGTGTGTGTGTGTGTGTGTGTGTGTGTGTGCGTGCGTGCGTGCGTGCGTGTGTGTGTGTGTGTGTGTGTGTGTGTGTGTGTGTGTGTGTGTGTGTGTGTGTGTGTGTGTGAGTGCGTGCGTGCGTGCATGTGTGCGTGCGTGCGTGCGTGCGTGTGTACATGCGTGCGTGCGCGCGCGCGTGTGTGTGTATGAGGGGGGTAAAAACAAGCAAAGAAGGCAAAAGGGAAAAAGAAACGCACACGAATGACAAAAACAAACATAAAAACCCTTAAACACACAAAAGACCTAAAGACAATTCTTATCTCAATATTTAAACAGTTAATACAATTTCAATTCAAATTTCAATAAGAACCGAAACAAACCTATCCAATGATAAGATTAGGATAGCATATGTGGAAGTGGGGAAAAAAAAGAAAAAAAAAAGGCATCTTCAAACTACATCAAGATCAAAACATACCAGTCAAGAAAGTATTTTGTATTTTTGTATTTTTGTTGTTGTATTTTTGTATTTTGTACCACTTTATGTCACAGCAGATTTCTCTGCGTGAAATTCGGGCTGCTCTCCCCGGGGAAAGCGCGTCGCCACATGTGCAGCGCCTACCTTTTTTTTTTTTTTCTTTTTCCTGCATGCACCTGTATTTGTTTCTCTATCAGAGTGGCTTTTTTCTACAGTATTTTGCCAGGGACAACCCCCTTGTTGCCGTGGGTTCTTTTACATGCGCTAAATAGTGATGTGTAACACACGGGACCTCGGTTTATCGTCTCATCCGAAAGTAAACAATAATTATTATCAACGAAACCTGTAAGCTCACAACGTGGCCAAGCCTTACAATGATAAGAAAATCCCGAAAGCAAAACAAACAAAACAAAAAAGCAAAATTATATAAAAGAAATATCAAATATGAGCCAAACAACATTTAAGGTTATATAAATCAGTTTAAAATCAAATTCAATGCATTAAAGGATTAAAAATACACTAATGAAGATGAAGGGGAAAATGCGATTCTTGCTCATTTCCTGCATCCCTCCACTATACGCATATGAGAACCGCGCAGCCCCTACTGTCAGTTCGTGCCTAGCCGAGCTACTGTCCAGACGTTTATCATATCGCCTCTCCCTGTGTCCGCAACGCCCATCACTATCAGGAATCTCAGCACTAGCTATAATAGTTTCTAGACCTTGATTTTCTTGGTTTGTTTTATTTTGTGTATAACTTGGGGTTGTTGTTGTTTTTTGTAGTGCTTGTGAAATCTGTGTTTTGTGGAAAAGTTTCTGTGAAAAAAAAAAAAGGAGATCCATTCTGTGGACTACACCAGTGACCAGGATTTGGTTATGAAGTCAGAATCCTATGAAGAAGAACCACAAGCTGGCACCTCTGCTGAATCCTCGGTGGAAAGGGAACCATCTCTCTGAGACATTTTTTCAATCATTCAGAACCTTTCCAAAAGAATGGACAATTTTGAAAGAAGTGCACCACACTCCAAGAAGAGAAAAATTAGCACTGACGCTGATAAACCCCTTGCTGAGAATGAAGGGAAAAGAAAGAAGGCAGGTAGTCATTCAGAATTTGTCACCGACAGTGTTTCTGATAAGGCAGAGGAACTGGAAAAAGAGCTGATAGCAGAAGCTACAGAGGAGGAGGATGACGATATTTTTGCTGAAATGGCATCATCTTTTGAGACAACGAAGAAAAAGGACCACCGGTCTCAGGAAAATTGGCAAAGCTGCTTGAATCCAGATTTGGATCAAAACTTCCAGACAGAAAGCTGAGGGAAAAACTGACAAAGTATCCCGATTTCGAAAACTGTGCATACCTGGGGTTCCCCGAACAAACCAGGAAGTTTTTTCTGTCCTCAAGCCCTTCACTAGAAAGACAGACATTCGGATGGCAAATACACAGAAAACGCTGTCAAAAGCTGCTATAGCCATAACGCTCTGCACCAACCGACTTTTGGGGGTAAGAGATACCATCTCAGGGCAGGATGCCACTACACTACGCAGTGAACTGACCGGATGCATAGCTCAACTTTCAGATGCCCTTGCCCTTACAGGTCACGCCAACCATGACCTGTCCCAGAAACGGAGAGACATGCACCGACCCTGCCTACCCCGTGAACTCGCTGGCATATGTGCAGGGCAGGTTGCCATGACCCCAGAACTACTGTATGGCTCTGATTTTCACAAATGTCTAAAAGAAGTGCAAGAGTCCCAGAAACTCGGTCAGAACATGCGTGGTCAGCAAAAGAGGAGCACGTGGCAGCATAACAACAGTAGCTCTTTTTTAGGCCGGAAGCTGTGGAGGTAGGGGCAGGGGGGGAGTTCCTTCGGTCAAGCAAACAAAGTGTTTTGGAAGAAGGGTCAGAAAAACAGCCACCAGGCAGTAACTCGATCTTTGACAGAACGCCCCTCCCTTCTGGAAACAAGGTTAGTGAGTTTGAACTTTGCTTGCCTTCTTTGTGTGCTTATCTTGAAATGAAGCGTGATAACTTTAAAGCAGGAAGCATAAAGGAAAAGCTGTCGCACTGGAATGAACTAACTTCTGACCCTGATGTACTTGAAACAGTTGAAGGAATTAAAATCACCTTTGATGATTGCCCAGTAGACATAAAGCAAAGTTCGCAAAGGTTGTTTAGCATGAAAATTATGCTGTTGACTCTGAAATAAGAAACTTGTTGAAGAAAGGTGTGATAAAAGAGTCTTTACCTGAATCAGGACAAGTTGTCTCACCTATCTTTGTTAGGGAGAAAAAAGACGACCATTTAGAATGATTTTGAATCTGAAAGCTCTTAACAAAAATGTGGAATATAAGAAATTTAAGATGGAAACAATATATACAGCTTTGGATCTAGTTACACAAAATTGCTTTTTCACATCAATTGATCTGAGAGATGCATATTAGGTCATAGCAGTAGAGGAGACTTTTCGGAAATATCTGAAATTCAGATGGAGAGAAAAACTTTACTGTTTTCAGGCAGCTGCTATGGGACTCAGTCTGTTTCCCAGAAAATTCACAAAACTCATGAAACTTGTCCTAGCACGCTTACATGATATGGGTCACCTGATCACTTCATTCATTGATGACAGTTTGATTGTGGGAGAGACTGAAACAGAAGTTGTACAGTGTGTGGTAGACACGATACAATTATTAGACACTCTAGGTTTCTATGTACATGAAAAGAAATCACAGTTCATGCCTGTGCAAGAAATCACCTACCTGGGTTTCAAAATAAACTCAACAGACATGACAGTCACACTGACAGATGAACGGAAACAAAAACTGCTGTGTGCATGCATTCAATTATTCAGTCAGGAAAGCACAACTATAAGATCTCTGGCATCTTGTATTGGACTAATGGTTTCTTGTTTTCTTGCTGTGCCAATGGGTCCTTTGTACTACAGAGCACTTGAACAAGATAAGTGTTCCGCACTTAAACTAAGCAAGGGGAACTGGGAAAAGCCTGCTGTGTTATCAGCTGAAGGGAAGACACAGCTAGAATGGTGGATTAATAACATAGACAAGCAAAAGGCTCCCATTCAGAGATCAGACCCCACCATTATTATGAAGACAGACAGTTCACTACAGGATGGGGTGCTTGGGTTGTTGACACCAAATCACAAACACAAGGCATGTGGAGTGAGAAAGACACGTGGAGTGAGAAAGACAAAGAAGGACACAGCTTTGGAGCTATTAGCTGTCTTTTTGGTCTCAAGTCTTTGTTGCATGACCAACGTAATGTTCACATAAGAATTATGACTGATAACACAAACACTGTTGGTTGTATTAACAACATGGGTTCGAACAGATCTAAACATCTGAATGATGTATCTCAGCAAATCTGGCATTGGTGTGAAAGCAGAAACATATGGCTCAGTGCTGCTCACATTCCTGGTGTTGAGAATGTTGAAGCTGACAGTCTGTCTAGACAGATCCACCTAGACAGATCCACATTGACACAGAATGGAAACTTGATTCAATGCTACTTTCTGAGGCTATGAATATTTTTGATATAGGAATAATAATAGAATGTGACCACTGGCTTGGGAATTTTTCATTACTGAAAATTTATTAAACAGAAGAGTAAAAAAAAAAAGCTACCAATTTTAATTCTGCAGTCTTAAGGGTTTCAGCAACTACCCCAATCACAACCACATGCTTTCCTATTCTTTCATGTTGCAATAGCAGTTCTAACTTCAGCCTCAGTTATGGGAATGTTTGGCTCATTTATGATTTGTGATTTATATTAATGTTAAAGTCAATGTCTTGCTGGTAGGTCTCCTCTGTTCTGTAAACCATTTAAAATTATCCAAATATATGTTCTGAATTGCTGTTTTTTGTTTTTGATCTTACTTCTGACCAAAATAGTTTTTGGTCATGATTAGTTTGAATTAATTTACCTGGTTTCTCCTTTTAATAGCTAGACATTTTACTCTGCATTAGTTGAGGATACTCTTCTTGCATTTACAAAAGCAATACGTTTTTTATTTACAGATTCTAAGTTTTCTATCTCATCATCTTGTTTTTCCCCCCCAGATGCATTCATTCTTCATTTTATTCTTTGACTTTCTGAAGAGACTAAAAAAGTTTATAAAGTTTTCCGTTTTGCTTCTTTACATTTTTTTTTTCAAACCCAAAAGGGAAAGCTCCCTTTTTTTCCCTTTAATCCACATCTACTCTAATCTTTTTTTTTAAACAGAAGCAAACATTTACGAGCCCGTCTACAAATTTTTGTTAGAGCTGACTGGTGTTTGGGCCCATTTCATCAAAACTAAGGTCAAAATCAGCGTTTTTGATTCAGGAA
>CM060325.1:49819920-49823078 GCA_030674155.1 Stramonita haemastoma | reverse complement strand
AAGTGTCTTTCAGCACCTGTTCCAGACCATGCTGGACACTTGTCAGATACCAGTTATTTGGAAGACTTCAAAATGTGAGACTGCATTGTATTGAAAGCTGAGCTAAAGTGAACAAACAATATTCTGGTATGAGCACTGTTAACAGAGTGTAAAAGGGTTTTCTGTTTGTATTTATGCTAGAGTGTAAGAGGATTTTTTTCTGTATTGTTGACAGAGCGTCAGAGTTTTTTTTCTGCATTGATGACACAATGTACAAGGTTTGCTTTCTGTTATTTGTATTGGAAAAAAGTGTGCTTTTGTGCATTAAAAAAACTATTTTCAAAATATATATCTATTCTGGCATGAGAATCAGGTGCCTCAAAGTGGCTGTACAGCTTGTTCAAAATGAATAGTTTGGCATCTTTGACCCCCCTTCCAGACCTGTATGCAAATAGGTGGGTCAGGGTCTTTCTCTGTAACAGAAAGAATGAGAGATTTTAGAATCTTTTCTAATGCTTTCATCACAAGTGTTGTGAGAGCTATAGGTCTAAAATTGTCAGGCCAAGTATGGCTGGGTTTCTTTGGAAGAGGTATTGTTTTGAAGTCTTCCAATTAACTGGTATCTGACAAGTGTCCAGCAAGGTCTGGAACAGGTGCTGAAACTTGGGTGATCAAATTGCGAACTCAATGTCCTGGCTACTAGGCTATCCCATTGCCCATGCATGCTGTGTCAGTTATTTTCTTGGGATAAATAATTCTTCTGTGAATGCTCAGATAGCAACTATTGTTATCTATCATTTGAGAGAAAACGCCTTGTGCTGCTGTTAATTGCCCGACATAGTCATTATTTAATGATTAATTGTTAAGGAAATCGATTATTGCAAGTTATTCATCCCTGCCAAAAAAAAAATATGCATAATTTCTGGCATCGCTTAGAAATGTTTCTAGTGCAGTTATATCATAAATTTGTTGTGACTGAAATCAATACAATGCTCCATGTCATGAGTATGTACATGGATGGATGGGCGGGGAAGAGGTGGTGTTGTTGCCATGGAAGTAAGTGTGCAAATCATAAATGTGTGTGCTATTCTATGTTATGTAGAAAAACAAATGAATTGGTGAAAGAAAGCGATTGATGGGTGGTAAGATCTTGTAACTAGATATAATTGATATGTTGTTGTAGTGAGTTAGTTGGCTGTGTTTGATACTTTTATTTGATCCATTTCCAAATCTTCTTCGTGGAGCGCTTAGACAGCAGCCATTGTTGTCTGTCACATGAGCTAAAATACGCTGTGCTGCCGTTAAGTGCTTGACAAGTCAGGCACAGCACATCCAACTTCAGTGTAAAAGAGAACGGTTAACTTTCAAGTCTTTCTAGACGAAAAAGCAGGAATGTGGAACATGAAGGCGGAGAATAGACAAGAAAAGGTGACAGGAATAAATAGAATAAGGCATAAACTGGTTTTAATATTGTTAGTTGTGCTGGGTACTTTTGAAAAACATTTTTTAAAGAAAACAATATCTATATATATATATATATATATATATATATATATATATATATATATATAATATATTATATATATATATATATATATGATATATATATAACCTAGTGGCTAGGCATAGAGCATGGCAGTCAGTTTTACAGCTGGGGATTCAAGTCTGGGTTTGAACCACCACTAAGACGCCTATTGTAGAATATTTTCCCCTGGTGTTAACACGAGTACTAAGCCTGGCACAATTCGCAAAATTCGCTGGTATCTCCCGATTTAGAAACACGACTTTGCACTTGGTATTTGCACACATGGGAGGTAATCTTAGTACTGCTCCCTTACAGTATAATGACGTTACATGACAGGATTTCCTTTCATTGCAGTGTGCTGCTTTCCTTTGGGAATCCTTTATCTTTCTTCTCATTTCATGCTTTTGTTATGTGATTATTGTTGTTGTTGATAGTGACAATGATGATGATGATGACGATGATGTTGATGATGATACTGTCTTTCTAGATATATGGCTTGATAAAAATAAGTGCATTGCATATTCAATATACCTTTTGAAAATGAAAATATGGTTTTGACTTTGACATTGACATTCACACAGACACAGATACAGATACAGACACACACACACAAGCAAGAACACACACACACACACACACACACACACACACACACACACACACACACACACACACACACACACACACCACACACACCAAAGTCTTGCATCCACCAACAGATATTAAAAGCTTCAACGAATTGTTCAGTTTTATCATTTTATTGTCATGCCTTTTTTTTTTTTACACTAAACAGCACTACCATGTCTCACTTCACTAAGTTCCGGAGAGTAACAGAAAAGAAGACGGCAGGACTGGGTCAGAGGACCACTGACTTCCACAAAGTCAGAGATAAATTGACATCTGCAACGTCTGAGAGATTGTGACATCTGCATCATCAGCATTATTACAATGACAGCTGCGAAGTCATAAAGACATCAAAGGATGTTATGCACCCGGAAATATATCACATTTGCAAAGGTACTCAGACATTGACATCGTCAAAAAATCAGGGATATTGACACCATCAAGCCTGACAGACAGTCACATATATATTAGTAGTGTCAGAGAGACAATTGACATCTGCACAGTCAAAAAGACGTTGTGGTATGAATGTTTATTGACATATTGAAATAGTGACACTGCTACAAAGTTATAGAGACTTCATATCTGCAAAGTTAGAGAGGAAATGACACCTGCAATGTCAGAGGAACATAATAAGTGCAAAATCAGAGGGGCCTTGAAACTGTTGCAGAGTAAGTGTGAAATGGACATATGTAAAATGCCCTAGAAACAATGACAGCTAGACAGAGAGATACTGACATCTCCTGAAAATGTAGAGAGGCATATATTATTATGGACATGTAACAAATCAGAGAAAATGTGAATGCCATTGTAAAGTTGTATACACATTAAAAGCTGTTACAAAGTCAGAGAGATATTGAAAGCTGTTACTAAATCAGAGAGACACTGAAAGCTGTTAGAAAGTCAGAGAATCATAGAGATGGTAAAAGCTGTTACAAAATCAGACGTTGAAAGCTGTTACAAAGTCACTGAAACACCGAGACCTGTTATAAAGTCACAGAAACATTGAAAGCTGTTACTAAGTAAGAGAGAC
>CM060325.1:49772420-49814920 GCA_030674155.1 Stramonita haemastoma | reverse complement strand
CAACCAACACGCCAGGTCGCCCTCAACCATCTAGGCCCACAGGGTTACAGAAAGGCAAGTCCACCTGCAGCATAAGTACGTCTTTTTGTTCTGACATTATGGCTAGTATGACGTCAAAAAGAAAAGAACAACAGTCCACCCCAAGCAGAACAAAGAACACTTTCGCAAGTTCTCATTCTGCACGACTCAGTCCTGAGCCAAGTGGAAGAGAAACGACTTGGGATGTCTCATGACATAAATGCCTGCATGCAAAAAGCACCTACTCTTTCCAAGGTACAAAAGTGACTGCAGGCAGTCACAACATCAACTATAAATAAACCCGAGGCAGTCATGGTGCATAGCAGCATCAATACCTCAAATCAAAAGATCTGAGCAAAACCTTTGTCATCACCCTCAGAGAAGTGGCCAAGAAAAATCCCCAATCACAGTTTGTTATCAGCAAAGCTACTGCCCTTAAAGATTCAAAACTAGAAGTGAAAGCCAGCTATTCAATGCCATGGTCACTTCTGAGCTATTTTAGGTAGACAACATCACCTTTATTAGAAACTCCAACTTTCATCCATACCATCTTAGATACGGCATCCATCCTAGTGCAAGAGGTACCAGCATTTTTGCAGGCAACATAGGGAGGCATGTGCGTCATCTTCTTTGGAAAACTCCCCTGAAACCATCTCACTCACACAGGTTCTCCGTCTCCAGTCTTACCCTGTCTACCCCTACAGAAGCCTGTACTCCAGTTACGATGCCTTCCATGACTGGCCTGTTGATTGTAGTGTACTGTATTGTATTATAACGTTAGTTAATTGCGAAGATTTTTTTCAACCTTTTTATTATTGACTGGTTGTTGGTTTAAAAAAAAATGCTCATGATTCGTTTCCCTCATAGTCCAATACCATACTTGTAACTAAGCTGTCCCCCCCTCCAGTTCTCCTAAGTACTTTTTGGTATAGGCTGTTAAATCGTCACACACACACACACACACACACACACACACACACACACACACACACACACACACACACACACACACACACACACACACCAAAATATAGATAGAAAGGCATAGGGCTTAAGCTAAACAAACCAGCAAACGGGCTGGATTGGTGGTCTAAAGGTAAAGCACCTACTTAGAAAGTGAAAATTCTGGGTTTCAAGTTTGGGTGGTTTGATCCCCGTTTGTACCTGAAACTTTTCCCTCATCCGCTATGCTGTGATTGGTGGTCTGGGCACTAGTCTTTCGGATGAGACGATAAATCAAGGCCCCGTGTGCAATTTCTCATTTAGTCCCGAAAAAGAACTCACCGCAGTAAGGCAGTTGTCCCAGGAAAAATTCTGTAGAAAAAGGCTACTCTGATAGGAAAACCAAAAACATATATGCAGACAGGAAATTAAAAAAAAAAAGAATGGTTGGCACTGCTCTTGTGTTTGATGCACTTTCCCCAGAGAAAACAGTCCCAATTTCTCAGCAGGGAAATCTGCCATGACTTAAAGTGGTATAACAATACAATACCGTAACACAATACAAACCAAAACAACACAACACCCCACACTACAACACAATACAATAAGTCATTCAGATGAGACTATAAACCAAGGCCCGTGTGCGAACGCACTCAGAACATCTTGCACACACGTTAAAACCACGTTACGCCTTTCGGAAGAGCAGGCCATTGTGTGCCTGTAGGAGCAGATGACAAAATTATTAAAAAAAACAAAAATCCCAGCATGCACACAGGTGTCGTGTTGAGACACCATCCCTGAGGAAAAATCGGGGAGTTGGATTCCCCAGGGCAGCTCGGGGCTGTCTATAATATATATATATATATATATATATATATATATATATATATATATATATATATATATATATATATATATATATATATATATATATATATATAATTGGGTAGGCGCTACACTTGTGGCATGTGCTCTCGGGGGAGAGCGGCCCTAATTTCACGCAGAGAAAGCTGCTGTGACATAAAGTGGTATAAAAAAAAAAATCAATAAATACAACACAATGCAATGCACTACAATACAACACAACACAATGCACTACAGTACAACACAACACAATACAACACACCACACACACACCACACACACACCACACCACAACACAACACAACACAACACAGTACACTACAATCAACACTCAGAACTCACAGCTGGTTGTACCCCAGCCCGCACCGATACAGTACTCCCCGTTAGGGACGAAGTAAGGTCCAGGCAGATAGGGGCCACACACCTGTTATAGTCCAGCGTTTCTGCCAGGGTCAGTATGGCGATGTCGTTTACTGCACAGAACAACACAGTGGGCAATACTTGGAGGGTGAACTGTCTTCAACTCATCCTGGCACACGTTAAAACCTGTTCCACTTCTCAAAAGGTCAGGCCACCACCATTGTGTGCCAGTGGAAGTGGATGACGACATATTATACAAGAACGCATTTCAAACGGTGACTGGATGTAACAGAAAAATCATATGAAGGATCACTCTATCATCCTGGATATGAAACAATAGATAAATAAAGAATACAACCAAGACATCATTCCATTTTTTGCCGCAGTATTAATTTCTATGACATGGCTGTCCCGCTGTTCCCACGCCATTCATCCTGATCTATCTATTCACCCTGCCAGTCACAGAGCTGTTACGTCGCATTCTTCTCATAGGAAGAAGTTCACAGAGAGGTTATCGATGTTAGGCCTCCACTATGCCACCAAAGCTCAAGGGCCCTGCACTGCCCCTGGGTCACTTTGGTGTGTTCAGAGATGCCCTTTCATCTACTAAGCCCCCCCCCCCCCCCCAACCCGCGCCCCCCCCCCTCCCCCCCCCCCCCCCCACAGACGACAATATTTACATAGTCAGGGAGCCAGACTGAGAGAGACACCACCACCATCACAATTTCCCTCAAGCAACAGTCTCTCATAAATCTCCACCCCTCAAAGGCATGACTGGAACTCACCACACTACAGAAGTGTACGGGAAACTGAAACGAGGTCACCATGAAACCAAAGGCACAGAGGCCACTAACTCACAGTCAGTACTTAGTTTATCCCATGAGAGACAAATGAAGAGCTAACAATAATTATCAGCACGAACCAAGACAAAATAACGGTAATTTCTATGAAGGGCAGCTAGTTACAGAGAGTATGACAGCACCACAGCTTTCAAAATACTGGAGCTATTCCATGTCGGCTAGATGCAGACAGATGGAAGCAGGAGACAAGAGAAAACACTGGAATTAGTGCATGAAACAGAAGACAAGATAAATACTGAAATTAGTGCATCAAACAGAAGACAAGATAAAACACTGAAATTAGTGCATGAAACAGAACACAAGATTAACGCTGAAATTAGTGCATCAAACAGAAGACAAGATAAAAACTGAAATGAGTGCGTGGAACATAAGACAAGTTAAACACTGAAATTAGTGCATGAAACAGAAGACAAGGCAAAATACTGAAATTAGTGCATAAAACAGAAGACAAGATACACTGAAATTATGCATCAAACAAGACAGATAAGACTGAAATTAGTGCATCAAACAGAAGACAAGATAAAGACTGAAATTAGTGCATCAAACAGAAGACAAGATAAACACTGAATTTAGTGCATGAAACAGAAGACAAGATAAACACTGAAATTAGTGCATGAAACAGAAGACAAGATAAACACTGAAATTAAATAAGTGCATGAAACAGATGACAAGATAAACACTGAATTTAGTGCATGAAACAGAAGACAAGATGAACACTGAAATTAGTGCATCAAACAGAAGACAAGATAAAGACTGAAATTAGTGCATCAAACAGAAGACAAGATAAACACTGAAATTAGTGCATGAAACAGAAGACAAGATAAAACTGAAATTAAATAAGTGCATGAAACAAAAGACAAGATAAAGGCTGGAGTTATTGCATGAAACAGAAGACAAGAAAAACGCTGGAACTTTTGCATCAAACAGAAGAGAAGAAAAACGCTGGAACTTTTGCATCAAACAGAAGACAAGATAAAGGCTGGAATTATTGCATGAAACAGAAGACAAGAAAAACGCTGAAATGTTTGCATAAAGACAATCAAAGAAAATGCAACAACTAAAGGGAAGTGACCAGAGCCAATACACTACAGCCATGGACCCTCTATTCAGTTAATCCCAACTGGAGTTGTTTTCCTTGAACAGTCACATTCAAACATTTTTTTTTTCGTTCCTTAGATAGAGCTCTGAGGCTCACCAATGGTGAGAATTTGCTACGCGACCGTTTTTACTCACCATGACGATAGCCACACTCTGACTTCAGGGATGTATGCTGGGTATGCTCGTCTTTTTGTAACCCACCGAAAACTGACATTTTATTATCTGATCTTTAACTTGCATACTTGATAGTCTGCATGTGTATATGCACGAAGGTGATTAAGGCACTGGCAGGTCTGCACTTGAATTTGGCCCAGAAAATCGTAAAAATTCCAATTATCAATTTTCACCAGACACAGCCAAGATTCGAACCCACGACTTCATGGACATAAGGAATTAAAGTCGAATAATCTTAATCACAAGGCTATAGCGTCTGTCATCAAACTTCTATATACTGATAATGGAGAGATTGGAACACGGAGCAACTCATGGTAATTTGCTTGAATTTGTTATATTGTCCTCCGAGCATGCAATGGGAGTTTTAGTATCTGGATTTCCACGTGGGGATGGCGAGGGCCTGTCAGAATAAATAGCATCCCAACCTCCTGGAAATTCTGTGTTAGGAATTTCTCTCTTTTTCTGTATTGTTCCTTTTCTTCCTGTCACCACCTCCTTCTTGTCTGTTTTCTGCCTTCTTGGTCCATCCTACTGCCATTTTCCCCAAAAGACTTGAAAAAAGTTAAAGTCTGTCCCGAGCCTAAGGCTCACCAGGCCGATGCTTATCCCGGTTTCTGTGGCGTTAAGCGACTGAGAGTCATAGACTCCCCCCTGGATAGGACGCCAGTCTATCGCAGGGTTAACCCCCAACACAAGGTTGGTACCCCTTTTACACCTGAGTGGGGTGAGAGAATAGCCTAAAGTGCCTTTTCCAAGGGCACAACGCCATAGCCGAAAGCTGGGATCCAACCCGCAACCTTTAGATTTCGAGTCCAACGCCCTAACCACTAGACTACAGCGGCGGCCAAAAGACTTTAAAGATAACAATTATCTCCCACGCCGAAGTCAGATGCGCTGGGCCTAATTTATTAGGAGCTCAACAGCAACCCAACGCATTTTCGCTGATATGACAGACGACAATAGCTGCTGTCTGAGCTTTCGACAACAAGGATGACGGCGACAACGAAGAAGAATTGCGAAGAAGATAAAGAAGAAGAATTGGGGAGAAGAATTGCGAAGACGAATTGCGAAGAAGAAGAATTGCGAAGAAGAAGAATTGTGAAGAAGAAGAATTGCGAAGAAAAAGAAGAAGAAGAAGAAGAAGAAGAGAAGAAGAAGAAGAAGAAGAAGAAGAAGAAGAAGAAGAACAATTGTGAAGAAAAGAAGAAGAAGAATTGCAAAGAATGAAGAAGAAGAATTGCGAGAAGAATTGCAAGAAGAATTGCGAAGAAGAATTGCGAAGAAGAATTGCGAAGAAGAATTGCGAAGAAGAGAATTGCGAAGAAGAATGCGAAGAAGAATTGCGAAGAAGAAGAAGAATTGCGAAGAAGAATGCGAAGAAGAAGAAGAATTGCGAAGAAGAAGAAGGAGAGGAGAGGAGGAGGAGGAGGAGCTCGATTAGGTCACATGGGAGGAGAGGAGAAGTGAAGAGAGAAAAGTTTTCCAAACCCTAAGAATCAAAAATAAACAACGAACCGAAGTTTTCTGATTTTGTTACAGGGACCAAAATCTGGACTCTCAAAGTCATTGGCTAGCTACTGGTCAGTGGACAGACCTCTGTGACAGGTCACTTCTCAGCAGGGGATCACTGAAGTATGAAGTTTGATGCGAGTTGCTTAGACCTGTTGAGTCTTGTGTATGACCTGTTTATCTCGGTGGTGTGACTTGTGACCATGTGGTGTGACTTCATGGGGACTTTGATGATCCACTTCTGTCCGTTGTGATGTTTTGTTTGTAAAGGTGACATACCTTGACCTGTGTAGTCTGCATAGTGATTGGAAAATAGAGCCTTTGATAAAAAAACAAACAAAAAACAAACAAACAAACAAACAAACAAACAAGGTTTTGTGGGTCTCGTTGTGGAAAGCCCAAATGTGACAAGTAGTTGTACACAAGTTTTAAAAAAATATTAGAAACTGTGTAATTGCTATTGTGTGCACGTTGTTTTGGTATTTGGTGTGAAATGAACAGAGGAAATGTCAAACAGGTGTGAAGACTGAGAGGATGATCTGCATGCACAGAACTGTACCTGGTTAGGAGTGATTACAGAATGTGACACCCCATTCCTGACCACCCCACTCCACTCTGCTCCGCTCCTCTCCCCTCTACTCCACTCCACTCCGCTCCGTTCCATTTCCCTCCACTCCCCTCCATTCCGTTCCGCTCCATTCCACTCCCCTTCACTCCGCTCCCGTCCCCTCCCCTCTGCTCCTTTCTACTCCGCTCCCGTCCCCTCCCCTCTACTCCATTCCACCCAACTCCACTCCACTCTGCTCCACTCCACTCCGCTCCATTCCGTTCCGCTCTGTTTCACTCCACTCCTTACCACTCCACTCTGCTCCATTCCAATCTACTCCACTCCATTCTATTCTCCACCACTCCACTCTGATCTCTGATTAAAAAAAACAAAAACACACAACACTGCACTGCACTGCTTTGCACCACAATGCAATGCAATGCAATACAATACAATACAATACAATACAATACAATACAATACAAACAATACAATACAATACAATACAATACAATATGAGAGAATTAAATAAAATGTAAATCAATATGGGGACAGGATAGCTCTGTGGTCAGAGCGCTCGCTTTCCCCCAACTAGGTTAAGCAGCATCGAGCATGGTTACCAGTTGGATGGGTGACCGTGACCGGGTGACCCTGACCGGATGGGTGACCGCCTTGGCTACAGTACAGTTCCCCAAGTTCACCCAGCTGTAAATGGGCACATGCCCTCTTTAGGGTTAGGGAAGGTAAAGCAGCGAAGGAGAGGAGATGGGCGCCGCCCTCAACATGCTGGCCCCTAGAGAAGCTGAGGTCTTTGACGCCTCGCTCCCCTACGACCACACAGGTTATGGGACACCTTTACCTTTTTACCTATAATACAATATGATAGAATACAATGCAATAAACACATTATGATACAATACAATATAACACAACACAACTCAACACAGTTCCCCCCCCCCACCACACACACACACTTTCACCTATCCTGCAGTGTAGTAGATTATTGGGGCACCATTGCACTGAAAATTTAGGAACCAACTTCCGTCACTCTTCACAATAAAACAGACCACTAGGGGTCCGTTTTGACCGATTTTTATATCTCAAGTTCTACTTAAGGTATTGCCATGAAATTTTGCACAGTGGTGGAAAGCATCAGTTTAAGCTATGATGCAAAGTTTCAAGGCTTAATATGATGTAGAAATTTTTAAAATGATTTCCCCCCCCCCCCAAAATGCAGTGAAAAATGGGTATGTCTCGGCCCCCTCTACTGTTTGAAAAAATATACAGTACTGAAGTCAAAATCATTATAAATGCAAAGGGCAGGAACAGAAGGGTGCAATAAGCATATATTTCTTTGTATAAATTCACATCGCTGCTGACAACACCCGCTGGAATTTAGCTTAAAATTAGGAAATGTAAAAAATCAAATTTAATCTTGCCTAGACCAAAACCTAGAGAGATGAGACATTTTCTAATAGTCTTATTGCACCCAGAAGCCATTTTTACATCTATGTGCAAAGTTTCATGGCAGTAGTTGCTGTAGAACTTGCATAGTGAAGGGGGCCAGATTGTAGGTATGCGAAAAAAGTGCGTTTTGTGAAAATTGACTTCAAAGTTTTAACATGCTGTGAACACACACAAAACCCATATTTTCTTCTTTTTTCCAACCTCAGGCTGTAAAAACACATGACCCTTACATTGTAGTTTCTTCAGCTACAGCTTGGTACTATACTGACATAGATATTAAAGAGTTTTATGGGTACAAAACACAGATAGTAATAACAGTATACATATATGTACCAACCGCTGCACCACACACATGTACACACACACATACACACACACACATAAACAGACACACAATCTGAAACCACCACACACAGAATAGAAAGTGTGAGCTGATCTTTATGGTTCTAGAAATAAACCTCTACTTGAATTTATTAGCTATTATGTTATGTGTTGCAAAATAATTTTGTTTACTATTATCCCATTAATTATTTTTATCTTTTTTATTTTCTGTTTGTCTGGTGAATGTACTTGTATGTTTTATTTATAAGGATTCTTTTATTTGATAATTGCTTTGCTTCTTTTTCTAAATCTTATTTTCAGACAGTTTGCTCATTTTTCTTTTCCTACAATAGTTATTGGTACTGTTTTTCTTCCTTACTGTTTACTTCTGATTGCTACAATATACACTTCATGAGGCAGTTTTGCTATTGCATTTTCTTTTCTTGTGAGGGCAGGCTGCATAAAATATGTTGGCTATTAAGATTAATCTTTTACCATCAAACTTTAGAAAAATCAGTTGACCTTGCACGCACGCGCGCCACACACACACACACACACACACACACACACACACACACACACACTGTCATACACCCATTAATATAAACAGTAAACACATGTACTGACATGCAAAGTGGAGACATTCAGAGAGGGAAAAGTAAGGTCAGTAGAAATCCTAGCAAAAAAAAAGAAAAATAAAGAAATAAAATAATAGTTTACTGTTTCTGTATTCTGGACACTGGCCTCTGTCACTGTCAGTGCAGTGACAAGAGACTGTAGGCAATGTCGCGTCACTTCTTCAACTTCTTCAGTCGTTTTGGGTGTTTATTTTAATCTTCGTTTTTATGCTGGGCCCTGGTTTTCCTTCATCTTTACTCGAGTGAAACAGGCTTTCGTTTTTGATGAAAATAACATTTTTTTTTCTTTGCTGAAGAAAATGAGGTTGACGCAGTTGGTTCAAGTGACTGACTGGTTCAAGTTCAGATTACTGGGGCTCACGACTGGCTGAGACTCTTCTCAGATTTCTTCTTTTTGTGCCGAACTTATGGAGAACTCTCAACTTCATTCCAACTTTTCTTAGCAACGAAAAAAATCCAAAATTCTGCCTAAAACTGGCAAACTGTGATGCCTGTGTTCGCTGACATTGATAGAGACCGTGTAAACAAAGATGGAGGCTAGTGGAGGTTCAGCCAATCAGAATCGAGGATTCACTCTTGTGACTGGTTAGACCCAATCAGCAGTCTGCAAACTGCTTTCTAGTAACACACTTCATGCTTCGCGGAGCTCTTGCAGTGATGTCATATGAATACAAAATTAGGTTCACCAAAAAGAGCGTTCCTTGACCCTTCAAACGCGTGGTTGCACTCCACAGTCAGTAGACGCAAAACCATCGTTACTTGGGGAAGAAAACAGTGAATTTTGTGAATCAGTTACGATTTTTTTAGGCCACCTACTTAAAAAAAAAAGTATAATTAAACATATTTTTAGGCAAGTTTGAAGTAAAATCTGCCCTAGAAGTGTTTGTAGAGACATTATTCTTGCAAAATTAACAATAATCCCAAAACATATATTGTAGAGATTTTTCATCAAAATTGTACCCCTAGTCCCCCCTTAAGACAGGACAACACACTACAACATACGTTACACAACACGACGCAATGCAATAAAACAGACAACAATGCAAGACAACACAGCACAAGACAACACACTGCGAGGCCCAACAGGAACAGTTCACACTGCAGTACCTTTCCTGACACGGTCGAATCCTTCATGCACTTTGAGGTTATTGACCAGAATCACCCTCTTTTCAGGAGTCGGTACGAACACGTTATGTTCAGCCACGATCACTTTCACAAAACGGGCATTGAAGCTGTCATAACACACACACACACACACACACACACACACACACACACACACACACACACACACACACACACACACACACACACACACACACACACACACACATATTGAGAGAGAGAGAGAGAGAGAGAGAGAGAGAGAGAGAGAGAGAGAGAGAGAGAGAGAGAGAGAGAGAGAGAGAGAGAGAGAGAGAGAGAGAGAGAGAATGTGTATTTCTTGAAGGTGATAAAATAAGCTGAACAGCTATTTTAAATCCAGCCCTCTATGGCTGCTGCTGCTGCTGCTGATGATGATGATGATGATGGCGACGACGACAAACGATGACAACAACAACGACAGTAATAATACCAATAACAACAGAAATGATAACAACAACAATAATAGTAAGAGTAATAGTAGTAGTTAGTAGTAGTAGTAGTAGTAGTAGTAGTAGTAGTAGTAGTAGTAGTAGTAGTAATAATAATAATAATAATAATAACAATAATAATAATGATGATGATGATGATGATGATGATGATGATGATGATGATGATGATGATGATGATGGAGCAGAAGAAAAAGAAGAATGTGCCACAAACCAAAACACCAGGGTACGAAACAATCTCTACAATCTCTAGGCTACAAATCAATCTCTACAATCTCTAGTCTACAAATAATCTCTAGGCGACGAGTCAATCTCTACAATCTCTAGGCTATGAATGAATCTCTACAATATCTGGGCTACAAACCAGTCTCTACAACTTCTGGGCTATGAATGAATCTCTACAATCTCTGGGCTACAAACCAGTCTCTACAACTTCTGGGCTATGAATGAATCTCTACATCTCTGGCTACAAATCTCTACAACTCGGGCTATGAATGAATCTCTACAATCTCCTACAACACTCTACAATCTCTGGGCTATGAATGAATCTCTACAATCTCTGGGCTACAAACATCTCTACAATCTCTGGGCTATGAATGAATCTCTACAATCTCTGGGCTACAACATCTTACAATCTCTGGGTTGAATAATCTCTACAATCTCTGGCGCTATGAATAATCTCTACAATATCTACGCTACGAATCAATCCTACAATCTCTGGCTTTGAATCAATCTCTACAATCTCTAGGGTTCGAATCAATCTCTACAATCTCTATGCGACAAATCAATCTCTATGCTTCGAATCAATCTCTTGGCTTTCGAATCAATCTTTACAATATCTGGGTTTCGAATCAATCTCTACAATCTCTAGGCCTAGAAAAGTTTTCTACAATCTCTGCTACAAATAATCTCTGGGCTACGAATGATTTTACTACATCTCTAGCCTATCGAATCAATCTCTTCAATCTCTAGGCTCGAGTCAAATTTTCTACAATCTCTGGCTACAAATAATCTTCTGGCTACGAATCAATCTCTACAATCTCATTCTACGAATCATCTCTACAATCTCTAGGCGACGAATCAATCTCTACAATAATCTAGGTACGAATCAATCTCTACAATCTCTACAATCTCTACAATCTCTAGGGACGAATCAATCTCTACAATCTCTAGGGTACGAATCAATCTCTACAATCTCTAGGCTACAAATCAATCTCTACAATCCCTAGGCTACGATTCATCTCTACAATCTCTGGTATATTAATCCAATCTCTACAATCCTCTGGGTTTGAACCAATCTCTACAATCTCTGGGATTTGAACCAATCTCTACAATCTCTGGGATTTGAATCAATCTCTAGGCTACAAATCAGCCACAGGGATACAAATCAGCCACTGGGATACAAAGCAATCTCTAGGCTACAAATCAACCATTAGGCTACAAATCAACCATTAGGCTACAAATCAACCATTGGGATACAAATCAACGATTGAGCTACAAATCAACCATTGAGCTACAAATCAAACACTGGGCTACAAATGAGCCATTAGGCTACAGATCAACCATTAGGCCACAGATCAACCATTCGGCTACAAATCAACCACTGGGATACAAATCTGAAACCAGTGGTTAACAAATCAACCACTGGGCAACAAATCACCCACCCACGAGATCTCTCTATACGCTACGTAAGTGACACCAATTGGTGGATCGGTGATCTAGAAGTAACGCACCTGTCTAGAAAGCGAGAAGTCCGGGTCGAAGTGTGCAGTGGTTCGAATCCCGTTTCGGCCCCAAACATTTTCCCCAATCCATTAGACCATAAGTGGTGGTCTGGGTGCCAGTCTTTGGGATGAGACAATAAACCGAGGTCCCATGTATTACACATCATTTAGCACATGTAAAAGAAACTACGCAACAAGAGGGTTGTCCCTGGCAAATTCTGTAGAAAAAAGCCACTCTGATAGAGAAACAAATACAGTTGCAGACAGGAAAAAAATGGGTAGTGCTGCCCTTGTGGCGACGCGCTCTTCCCCGGGAGAGCAGTCTGAATTTCATGAAGAGAAATCTGCTGTGACATGAAGGGGTATAAATAAATAAATAAATAATTAATTAATTAATTAATTAATTAATAAGATAAAATACAATACAATAAAATGCAATAAGATAAGAAAGAAAGGAATCAAAACAAGCACAGCCACACTGAATACTGACTTGATATCTATAAAGCAGTGGGCAGCGGTCAGGATGTGATTCCTGGAGATGATGGAGCCCCCACACAGCCAGCTGCCAGCTTGGATCTGCACCTGCCAGGGTATCACGGAACAGTCCGCGGTTTGTTCACCCCCCACAATACGGCCCAGTACTCTCAATGACCCCATGAAGGGCTCCCTGGCCCTCAAGGTAGAACTCTGTCCACAATTGTAACCTTCAGGGGAAAGAGAAGTTGCGGTGTTAGACAGCTGGAGTGAACACAGACAGAGACACAGACATAGCCAATGAGGCATACAGAGGTAGACACATACAGGCAGACAGATAGATTGACAACTCTATACTACAGATAGATTTGTGAGATTGCTTAATCATAGGCTTTGAAGACTGAGTATAGCATCTGCTTGAAAACATTGCTAGAGGTACAACAGGATTGGATGATACCCCACTGCCAACAACCCTAACCCTCCTGCATGCAGCTAGTCTCGTTTTTCATAGTCCGCTTTGTTTTAGTTCAGATTCCAATGTGCATTTTTTTTCAGTGTCCACATGAATAAAATTTTAATGATTAGTGTGCCTTTTGTAATTAGTGTTACACATATATTTTTCGAAACCAGCCCCCCGCCCCCCCCCCCCCCCCCCCCCCCCCATTATGCTTGTCTAAAAATAGGATTTTGCTGCAGGTCGTGAAAACTGTAATGACTGAATATGGTTGAGTGTGACACTCGGGGAATTGTATTGTACAGAGAAAATACATAACTCAGAACAGTCCTCATCAAATCAGCTGATGTATCTGGACAAACGTAAGAAACAAAACAGACTATCAAGTGAGCCTATTTTCTTTCATGAGGGGTGCTTAAATGTTAAATGAATACTTGTGCATTAAAAAAAAAAATTCTTCCAATATCAGCCCCAGTACCTTGGATTACACACTCATCAATTTCATTTCAATGACTGACTGACAGACTAGTCATATAATACCACTTTATGTCACAGCAGATTTTCTCTGCGTGAAATTCGGGCTGCTTTCCCCGGGAGAGCGCGTCGCCACAAGTGCAGCACCTACCCATTATTTTTTTTCCCCTCAGGGATGGTGTCTAAACACGACACCTGTGTGCATGCTGGGTTTTTTTCCCATAATTTTGTCATCCGCTCCTACCCGCACACGATGGCCTGCTCTTAGGCCGAACGGGGTTTTAATGTGTGCGCAAGATGTTCTGCGTGTGTTCGCACATGGGGCCTTGGTTTATAGTCTCATCCGATTGACTTCAACAGGTAACAGGTAACCCTAATATTGTCATCCACATAACATTCAAACAAAACATTCTCATATGACAGAAAACAATGGGTTGCTTTTTGAGTGGAAGAAGAAGATGATGATGAACAACAGGAAGAAGAACAACAAGAAACAAAACAATTTGGAAATTTGAATAACAAAAGTCTGATGATTTCTTTGTGAGGGGCATAGCAGAATCTGTTCAGATCTTCAGCAATAAGGAGATGTACTTGGGGCATGCACTCATTTTGGAATGAGTGTGGACATTAGTTTGCCAACGTGGCTGACGGGGAGTAGGATATTTTCGGCAGTTTTGGTGATCTCCTTTTATTGCTGTGACAGCTAGGATGTTGCTAACTACATCTCCATCATTGTTCTACATTTCTGCAGGGCGTTTGTATTTCAGTAGTAATATGCAAAGAAGAAGAACAGGAACATACCATAACTCTCTGGGCAGTTAGTTGATAGTTCAGACTATCATTGAGCCTCACACATTTCACGAGTTATGGAAGCTTGTTATAATATAGTTTAGCTTACAGTTGGGTTTTTTTTTACACCTTCTGTCAAGGTTTTAAATGGTTTTGAGTACTTGATAAATTCAGAAGACATTTTGAGTATTGCAGCTGAATAGCTATAGTTTAGCTAAAAACACAATTAGGTGAAAGGTACCGTCTGTTGTTAAGCATTCATAAAATATTCAAAAAACATCAAGCTAACATAAAATTCTAGAAGAACTAGTCATCTGAATTTTTCATTCAATGAGTACTCAGTAGCTTTCCAAAAGGTCTAGACCCTTTACCAGATCAACAAAAAGAAATGCTGAAATAAATCGCATTCTTTATCATAGATTGCATGAGTGTCTGCTATTATGTCCGCGTCATGAAAAATTAAGCTGGTTGCAATTATACCAAGGCTAATTCTAGAGTTAGCTGTAATAGTAGTAGCAGTATTAGAAGTAGTAGCATTAGTATTAGTAATAGTAGTAGTAGTAGCTGTAGCAGCAGCAGTAGTTATTGTAGAAGTTAAAAAAAGTTAAAGTCTGTCCCGAGCCTAAGGCTCATCAGGCCGGTGCTTATCCCGGTTTCTGTGGCGCTAAGCGACTGAGAGTCATAGACTCCCCCCTGGATAGGACGCCAGTCTATCGCAGGGTTAACCCCCCAACACAAGGCTGGTACCCCTTTTACACCTGGGTGGGGTGAGAAAATAGCCGTAAAGTGCCTTTTCCAAGGGCACAACGCCATAGCCGACAGCTGGGATCGAACCCGCAACCTTTAGATTACGAGTCCAACGCCCTAACCACTCGACTACCGCGGCGGCAGTAGTTATTGTAGAAGTAGTAGTAGTTATTGTTGTAGAACTAGTAGTAGTAGTAGTGGTAATAGTAGTACTAGTAGTGGTACTTGTAGTAGTAATAGTAGCAACAGCAGTAGTAGTAGTAGTCGTTGTCGTCGTCGTTGTCGTAGTCGTAGTAGTAGTAGTAGCAGCAGCAGCAGCAGGACTAGTAGTAGTAGTAGTAGTAGTAGTAGTAGTAGTAGTAGTAGTAGTAGTAGTAGTAGTAGTAGTAGAAGCAGCAGCAGCAGCAGTAGTAGCAGTAGCAGCAGCAGCAGCAGCAGAGTAGTAGTAGTAATAGTAGTAGTAGTAGTAGTAGTAGTAGTAGTAGTAGTAGTAGTAGTAGTAGTAGTAGTAGTATAGTAAAACAGCTGTATTCAGACTTACCAGCCCGGAACTGGCATTGCACCAGTGTGGTCAAGAGAAGCAGGCAGCCGACAGCAATCTTCATGGTGTCGGTTGTGACGTCAAATTCTCCTCAAGTCCTCTTGTGTCTGCAACCGGATGACAAGACGATAGCTGTGTTTGTAGTCAGTGTAGAATCATTGACTGATCGTCTGCTGGTTTGTGGAGATATTTATGCTTTTCTTCTGTTTGTGCAGCTGCAGAAACCAGGTGTCACACACACACACCCACACACACCCACACACACCACCACCACCACCACTACCCCCACACACACACACTTGCCACAAAATGCTTGTTAGAAGCATTTCAGAAAGAAGACCAGTAATTCTGGCTATTGTCGGTATGATATCTATATAAAAAAAGAAATAAATGAATATTCAAAATACTTTAATTTCTGGCAAAATTTGCGGTTGGTACAATCGCAGAAATGTGTTAACCCCTTATGTGCAGATTTGAGCTCAGTGCTTTCAAACCAAAATAATTGAAAGGTGTTAACTGTATTTGTGGTGATACAATAACAAGTAGCCATGTTATTATTCATTGTGGATATCTAGAAGCACTTTACCTACTGTGCCTGATCTATCAGTGGATCCTTTTTTTTTGTCTGAACCATCGTTATTGTTGGACATTGTGTTAGGGCTAACAAAAAGTCCGATTATTCAGTATTTGTAGTTTGTTGAATTTAGTTTTATGACATCGGTTATATCCTTTGTTCAATATATCATGGTCAGATTTGGTGTGTGTGTGTGTGTGTGTGTGTGTGTGTGTGTGTGTGTGTGTGTGTGTGTGTGTGTGTGTGTGTGTGTGTGTGTGTGTGTGTGTGTGTGTGTGTGTTGTGTGGTGTGTGGTGTGTGTGTGTGTGTTTGTATGTATGTTGGGGGGGGGGTGAGTGTGTGTGTGGTGTGTGTGTGTGTGTGTGTGTGTGTGTGTGTGTGTGTGTTGTTGTGTGTGTGTGTGTGTGTGTGGTGTGTGTGTGTGTGTGAATAGACGTATAACTGCAGATATCTAACAAATGTACACACACACGTTTACACACACGTGCATAATGCAATTCTGTCACATGCTCTATATGTTCTGATACAGTTGTCTTGTGCAAACTATACAAGCCTTTTATCTAAAAATTTGGACAGAGCTTTCCTGCCTGAATCTCTGACTGCCTGATGAAAGCCATGCCAAAAAAAACTAAGAAAAAAACAACCTGTAGCTGAATATGTCACTGCCTGATGAAAGCCATGCCAAAAAAAAAGAAAAAAAAATAACTACAGAAAAAAACCAACCTGGTCTGAATGTGTTACTGCCTTATAAAGCCATACCGAACTTTCTGTGGCTGAATGTGTTACTGCCTTTAAAGTCAGCCAAAATATCCTGGTCTGAACTGTTACTCCTAATTTGAAAGCCGCCAAAAATCCTGAGTCTGAATCTGTTACTGCCTTTTGAAAGCCATGCCAAAACATCCTGTGCTGAATCTGTTACTGCCTATTGAAGGCATCATGCAAAACATTACATAGTCCTGAACCCATGTTTAGCCCCATACTCCTTCAGCATCAAACATTATACAAAGAATTAGCAATAAGATCCAGCATAAAGAACTGAGGTGTTATGCCACCAACATCTCATGCATTCTCACCGAACCTGTTTCATAGAAAACTAGGCTATTTGCAATTTAAATTCCACTGCTATCAAATTATCAGGTCTTACCACATCATCTCTGCAAAAATTCATCACCGAGACCTTTGCAATTCATGCCTAGCGAACAACTTTGAGGCGTTATTAGTGCAATTCGAAACAAAATGTTCACATGATCGCAATATCATTAACTATACACGTCATAAACATTATCTTTCATGTCATGACTATTACTAATATTCTCTTTTGGCTGGTCTGCCAGCATCATCTCTCCACTTCCTTCAATGTATACAACAATCTGCAGTTCGACTAGTCCTCAGAAAGGAAAAGTTTGAGCACATTACTCCTCTTTTACAATTCTCTCCACTGGCTGCCTGTGCCACAGAGAGTAAACTATAAGATCAGTACCCTCTGTTACAAATGTATCCATGAAACAGCACCTCCTGCCTCTGTGAATGTCTTCACCTTCTACACTCCTCTTTCCGTCTGCTCTGCTCTGTTGCAGATACCCTGTGCTTACGAATCCCTAGATTAGACCAATCCACCTTTGGCCATCATTCTTTCTCTGCTTCTGGTTAGATGATCTGGAATGACCTCTCTCTCTCTCTCTCTCTCTCTCTCTCTCTCTCTCTCTCTCTCTCTCTCTCTCTCTCTCTCTCTCTCTCTCTCTCTCTCTCTCTCTCTCTCTCTCTCTCTCTCCGTTTGCCAAAAGCCTACCTATGATACTTTAAAATCCAGCCTCAAGAGATATTTATTCCAAACTTTATATTCTCCCCTCTGGTTTCATCTGATATCTGTCTTTGCCTTCAAGAGCCAAATCCCCATCACCCTACCAAAGTGTATAACCTTTATGTCTGTGTGCGCGCGCACAAGCCTTCATGATTTGTGTGTGTGTGTGTGTGTGTGTGTGTGTGTGTGTGTGTGTGTGTGTGTGTGTGTGTGTGTGTGTGTGTGTGTGTGTGTGTGTGTGTGTGCTCAGCGCACCTACGTGTGCGTGTCCGTGTATGTACATTTTAATTCATTAAAATTGTTATTTGTTATTGGTTGTATGTATAAGAACATGTTGAATGCAAACCTTTGTTTTGTTTTTACAAGATATAGTGCTATATAAATTCCATCTCTTATTTTTATTATTATCATTAATATTATTATTAGAATTAATATTATATCATAAATATCATTTATATTATTATATTATTATTGTTCTTGTTGTTATCATCATCATCATCACTATTATTATTATTACTATTATTATTATTACTATTATTAATATTATTATTCAAAGCCACGCCAAAACATCTTGTCTGAATCTGTTACTGCCTTTCTGTTGAAAGCCATGCCAAAACATCCTGTGGATGAATCTATTACTGCCTGTTGAAAGCCATGCCAAAACATCCTGTAGCTGTATCTGTCACTGCCTATTGAAAGCCATGCCAAAACATCCTGTGCCTGTATCTGTCACTGCCTGTTGAAAGCCATGCCAAAACATCCTGTGCTGTATCTGTCACTGCCTGTTGAAAGCAATGCCTGCCAACACTTCCTGTGGACTAGTGACCCAGAAGAATACGTTCTGACCAGCCTGAGTGAGAAAGGTCCCGAGACTGAGATGAGCACTGCAAGAAACAGAAATATGAAGAAGGACAGGAATAATGGGAGCCAAGCCATGCAAACAAACCAGTCCAGGAAACAAAGGAGAAGGCAAACAACAGCAGCAACAGCAGCAATAAAACAACAACAACAACAATAGCAACAACAAAAATCCCAAAGAGCAAACTGAAAAAGAAGCCACAACTATTTTTGGGAATCAGAGTTTTAAAATATAGCAATAATTTGTTTATTTATACCACTTTATGTCACAGCAGATTTCTCTGCTGGAATTTGGGCTGCTCTCCCGGGGAGAGCACATCGCTACAAGTGGAGCACCTAACTTTTTTTTTGCTGCCTTGTCTTCTGTGACATCCCCCGCACTGCTGTTCCCACGCCACTCATTTCAATCTCCCCGCCACAGCCATACCCTGATTCGTTGTGTCTCAACCCCTGGATCGGCAGCCCATAGGGAGTACATCAGTATTAGGCCGCCATGGGGCAACCAGCCAGAGGGGCCCTGCACCTCTGCTGATTCACTTTGGTGCCTGTTCTGATCTAACATATGCAGGACGCAACCTATTAAGCCCCCTACTAACGATAGTATTAGCTCAGTCGCTGAGCCACACTCAGAGAGTCACCCACCTGAGGTGGCGACCACCACAACGTCCCTCCAACGACCGTCTCCCCGCGAACCTCCAGCCCCCAAAGGCTTTGACACAAACTCACCACAGGCACAGAAGTGTATGGGGAAACCGAATCTGAGGTCCCCATGAGACCAGAGCAACGGCAGACACCGAATCAGAGGCAATTTTTATTATTGCATGATAATCAATGGTGATGGGGATGATGTAATGCTGCTGCTGTGGAAGTGCATCGCTTTGAGACTTCTTGACAGGGTTATACTCTACCCTTACAGTCATAATATATCCCAGCGTCAACCGGCCGAGATGTACAGACACCTGCAGTGTTGGTCAGTTAATTAGAGCAACACTCTCAAATTCGCATCCGTAAAGTGGATGAAGCTCAACTGAGCCCAAAAGCACACTCACCCTGGGTAGGAGCCAACCAAAGTCCGAAAAATCCCTATGACTCTTATGGGTTTCGAACCCGCGACCTTCCAGTCCGAAATTCAAGGCACTAACCACTGCGCCAAGGCGGCTGGTGCCTACCCATTTTTTCTTTCTGCAACTGTATTTGTTTCCCTCTCAGAGTGGCTTTTTTCTAGGGAACTTTGCCAGGGACAATCCTCTTGTTGCCTTAGGTTCTTTTACGTGCGCTAAATAATGTGTTACATAGGGATCTTGGTTTATCATCTTATCCAAAAGACTGGCACCCAGCCCACCACTCATGATCTAATGGAGGGGGTAAAAGTTTTGGGCCCAAACGGGATTCGAACCACCGCACACTCCGACCCGGACTTTTCACTTTCTAGACAGGCACCTTACCTCTAGACCACAGATCCATCTGATGTTACAAAGGGCAGTTCAAATATTTAGAGAACAACAGCCTTAAAGAAACATCTCACTGACCTCATTCTGGTCACGTGTATTGGGCTTGTTGGTTTCGACCAATCAATAAACCCATACAGTGCTGGGACAAAGCTTAGGACAGGCACATACACCCACTCTCCTACTCACCCACACATCATATACAAATATGCATTGGACCGCCACAGCTGTTGATGCGTGAGCATCTCAATGCAAAACGTACAAGAAAGTATTGACTACATACAGCAAGACACCTGCATATCGCATGGAAAGCATTGATTTTTTATCAGCATCAGCAGTCCTTTGACCAAGACAGAGTTAAGTAAAGTAAAGTCAGTCCCGAGCCTAAGGCTCATCAGGTGGGTGCTTATCCCGTTTCTGTGGCGTTTAAACGACTGAGAGTCATAGGCTCCCCCCTGGATAGGACGCCAGTCTATCACAGGGTTAACCCCCAACACAAGGTTAGTACCCCTTTTACACCTGGGTAGGGTGAGAAAATAGCCGTAAAGTGCCTTTTCCAAGGGCACAACGCCATAGCCGAAAGCTGGGATCGAACCCGCAACCTTTAGATTACGAGTCCAACGCCCTAACCACTAGACTACAGCGGCGGCTTGACCAAGACAGACCATCAGAAGAAAACATAGGACACATCAGTGGTCACTCTGCCTTCTGCTTTTTGCAGCATCACTGTGGAGAATCCCGTTTGGGACCAAAACATTTTCCCCATCCATTACACTATGAGTGGGTACTAGTCTTTCGAATGAGACGATAAACCTAGGTCCCCTGTGTTACACATCATTATTTAGCGTGCATAAAAGGACCCACGGAAACGGGAGCATTGTCCCTGGCAAAATTGTGTAAAAAAAAATAAAAAAATAAAAAAGCTACTCTCATAGGGAAACAAATACAGTTGCAGACAGGAAAATGAAAAAAACATGGGTAGGCGCTGCACTTGTGGGAACGCACTCTCCCCAGGTAGAACAGCCCGAATTTCATGCAGAGAAATCTGCTGACATAAAGTGGTATAAAATACTCTACATCTGTGACAGAAGGCAGATATAAAGGATGGGGAGGGCTACTCCACCAGCCTCCAGTACTTTCAGGACAGCAGAGCCAGCCTCTGGTATGACCAGGGCAGCAGGGCAAACCTCTAGTACAACCAGGGCAGCAGGACAAGCATTCCACACGTCGTCCAAGGAAGCATGGCAAGCCTCTAGTGTGACCAGAAGAGCAGGACAAGCCCTCAGCACGTCCAGGGCAGCAGGACAAGCCTTCAGCACATCCAGGGTAGCAGGACAAGCCTTCAGCACATCCAGGGCAGCAGGACAAGCCTTCAGCACATCCAGGGCAGCAGGACAAGCCTTCAGCACATCCAGGGCAGCAGGACAAGCCTTCAGCACGTCCAGGGCAGCAAGACAAGCCTTCAGCACATCCAGGGCAGCAAGGCAAGCCTTCAGCACATCCAGGACAGCAGGACAAGCCTTCAGCACATCCAGGGCAGCAGGACAAGCCTTCAACACATCCAGGGCAGCAAGGCAAGCCTTTAGCACATCCAGGATAGCAGGTAAGCCTCTAGCATGACCTGGGCAGCAAGGCAAGCCTCTAGCATGACCAGGGCAGCAAGTCAAGCCTCTGCATGACCAGGGCAGCAAGACAAGCCTCTAGTATGACCAGGGCAGCAGGACAAGCCTTCAGCTCATCAAGGATACAGGGTAAGCCTCTAGTATGACCAAAGCAGCAAGGTAAGCCTCTAGTATGACCAGGGCAGCAGGACAAGCCTCTAGTATGACCGGGCAGCAAGGCAAGCCTCTAGTATGACCAGGGCAGCAGGACAAGCCTCTAGTATGACAGGCAGCAAGGCAAGCCTCTAGTATGACCAGGGCAGCAAGGCAAGCCTCTAGTATGACCAGGGCAGCAAGGCAAGCCTCTAGTATGACCAGGGGAGCAAGGCAAGCCTCTAGTATGACCAGGGCAGCAAGGCAAGCCTTTAGTATGGCCAGGGCAGCAAGGCAAGCCTCTAGTATGACCAGGGCAGCAGGACAAGCCTTCAGCTCATCAAGGATAGCAGGGTAAGCATCTAGTATGACCAGGGCAGCAGTGAGAACCTTCATCATGTCCAGGGCAGCAAAGTGAGCTTTCTGCTCATTCAATGATCCAGGGCAGCATGGAAAGCCTTCAGCACACCCAGAGCATTGGGGCGTGCTTTCAGCACGTCTAGGGCAGCAGAGCCAAGGGAGTTTGGAAGGAAAAGATGTGCTGGGACAAAGAAACAGAGGGGGATTTTTAGCTAACTTATCTTTTCCTGAATCAGACGCTGATTTTGACCTTAGTTTTGATGAAATTGGCCCAAACACCAGTCAGCTATAACAAGATTTGTAGACTGTCTCGTAAATGCTGCTGTCTGCTTAAAAAAAAGATTCAGAGTAGATATTAATTAGGAAAATAAGGGATCTTTTTGGTTTGATGAAGAATGTAAAGAAGCAAAATGGAAAACTCATAAACTTCTTAATGTCTTCAGAAAGTCAAAGAATAAGATTGATGAATGAATGCATCTGGGGAAAAAAACAGAGATGATGAGATAGAAGACTTAGAATCTGTTAATAAAAAACGTATTGCTTTTGTAAATGCAAGAAGAGAATCCTCAACTAATGCAGAGTAAAATGTCTAGCTATTAAAAGGAGAAAGCACGTAAATTTAACTGAACTAATCATGACCAAAAACTATTTTGGTCAGAAGTAAGATCAAAAAGAGAAAACAGCAATTCAGAACATATATTTGGATAATTTTAAATGGTTTATAGAACAGAGAAGACCTACCAGCAAGACATTGACTTTCACATTAATATAAATCATAAATCATAAATGAGCCAAACATTCCCATAACTAAGGCTGAAGTTAGAACCGCCATTGCAACATGAAAGAATAGGAAAGCATGTGGTTGTGATTGGGGTTGTTGCTGAAATGCTTAAGACTGCAGATTTAAAATTGGTAGCTTTTTTCACTCGTCTGTTATATAAATTTTCAGTAATGAAAAATTCCCAAGCCAGTAGTCACATTCTATTATTATTCCTTTATTCAAGAAGGGTGATGCAGCTTATCCTGACAGTTACAGGGGCATTTCCTTATTTAGTATAATCAGTAAAAAAAAAAATCTATACGTGTTCTTAGAAAACAAAAATGTCTTGGATGGAAGAAGACTTGAACAAAAAAGGGAAAAAATTATATATACCATTCATAGATCTGAGAAAGGCTTTTGATTTGGTCCATCATCCTTCTTTAATTTGCAGCCCAAGATATGGCAAGTTTGCTCAGGGCCATTTTTGGAAGCCTTAAGTATACTGACAGGAAATGATCCCCTCATCCTTAAAAGACAAATTTCCCAATTGAATCATTCGAGAAAATACGGTAAAGCCAAGTGCCCAATCCCAAGAATAGACTTGTTCAAAAGTAGTTTACTATACTCAGCCTTACCCTGTGGAACTCCCTCCCTGACTCAATTAAAGAGCATCAATCATTAACAACCTTCAAAAATCACCTTCTAATCCACTTGATGAATCAAAAATAACAAACCACTCTTCGCCCCTCTCAAACTATCTGCCCTCTCCCTCCCCACTCCTCTCTCCCTGTGTGTGTGTGTGTGTGTGTGTGTGTGTGTGTGTGTGTGTGTGTGTGTGTGTGTGTGTGTGTGTGTGTGTGTGTGTGTGTGTGTGGTGTCAATGACAATGACGATTTTAATGTGTAAGCTTTACAGCCCATTCACATAGGGAAGGAATCAAACAAAACAATCAAAATCGAACCATAAACAATTCACATCAAATCATCGCAATTGGAAACCATATCTCGGAAATGTTCAATAGTTGTATCATTATCACACCCCAAGGAAACAGTACTAAACACACTGTCATTTTGATCATCCCTGGTCTATCATTAATTGTGTTGCAGAGATGTGTGTTGTGCTATGGATCTGTCAGAACTTTTTTCGCTCACAGCTCTTTAGCTGAATTTAATGTCCGTCTTTCTTCTTTGCTCTTGAACTGTCACTGACTCTGCCCATGTTCCAATCTAATTGTTCCAAACGTTTCCAGATTTGCCGGAAATATTCATCTGACAGAGGGGCGGCTTGGGATGGTTGGGTAGATGAAGCTAGGCTGTCTTCTTTTTCAGTGCTCCAGTCCTCTGTCCTGTCTTCCTCTATCCCGTCTTCCTCTGTCCCGTCTCCTGCCAGTGTCACATACCATGTGGCGGGTTTGTCATCCATTCCTCAGAACCACTGTCATCCCTTTCACCACCATCACCACCATCGCTGTGTTTGTAACATTTTGCAGTCTGTCCATCCAGCATCAATTCACTGTAGGGCACTGTCACAGACTGGGGGTTGACGTCAGCCAGTGTAGTCAGAAACGGGCTGGCAGAAGGCACTGCACATGCAGTCTGGCCTTCACAACAAGGACTGTCAATAGGCTTGGCCAACATGTCAGGGGCAGTGGCATTTTCTTCTTTATACATTATACTTGGAGGCGTAGGGAGAAACAGGCCAGATGGAGACGAAATATTTACATCTTGTCTTTGCATTCCAGAAGAATTGTAAGTCTCTGTTCTCCTTTTGTCCCTGGCCACTTGTGCTGCGCTTTTCTTCTTGTACACGGCACTGTCATTTTGAACTGAATGACTGTGTGTAACTGGGGGTTGACAGGTTGGTGTTGATAGGCACAGAACAACCACCGTCTGTCTCTCCCTACCATCAATTTTAAATGAGGAAAGGCACTTATCTTGGGCACGGATAGCCTAGTGGTCAGAACATTGGGCTGGCAATTTGACAACTCGAATCCGGGTCGAGGAGATTTTTCTCCTGGAGTTAACATCAGTGCTGACTCCACTCTCCCCAAAAGTCTTTCGGATGAGACTTTAAACCGAGGCCCCGTGGGAACGCACGCAGATCATCTTGTGCACACGTTAAATCCTGTTCCGCTTTTTGTAAGAGTAGGCCATCGTGTGCCGGTGGGAACAGATGACAATATTTACAAAACTGCATACACACCAGACCGATGAAAAAAAGCACATGATTGCTTATTCTGTTATCCTCGATATAAAAGAATAAAATAAAAATAAAAATAAAAAATAGAAGGGCATTCAGAATATGCTCCAGATGCGAAGACAAACCTACCACTGGCATACTGTCCTCTGTTTTTGTACAAAACCCACAAATTCATAAACGCAGTTTTGAAATTCCGTCCTGCTGGTAGCCAAGCAAGGGTGGTCACTCTGTGTGTGTGAGAGAGAGACAAGGCAAATTATCAGGCAAGGCAAGGCAAGGCAAGGCAAATTCTTTTATTCGAGGATAATAGATAAGCACTCATGTGCTTTTTTACATCCAGTCCCCGCCCTTTTCAGGGATAACATCAAGATAAAAAGATACTAAACAGTAAAACTATACGCAGTACCAAACAACATAAAGGAATAAGGACACTATATATAATACGGTAATAAAAATGCACTCATTCAGAAGACGAAAATCAGAAGTCACAATAAAATGATTTTGATTATTGAAGAAAAAGAAAAGCGTTAATAGATAAAGAGCAAAAAAAGGAACATAGTAAAATAAACAACTTAACAACCAAGAAAAGTCCACCCAAAAATATTTGGCTACAACATTTTTACAACTCATAATAGCAAAATGAACTCAAAAGGCACTAAAGAGAATACAATGATTATAATGATAACAATAAGAATAATATCAACAATAGTATAATAGTATGATAATAATACACTGTAAAACTCACTCCTTCACGTAGGCTACACACACACACACACACACACACACACACACACACACACACCACACACACAAACACACACACACACACACACACACACACACCACACACACACACACAACACACACAACCACACACACACACACATACATACATACATACATACATATATACATACATACATACATATACGCATTTCACGCATGCACGCACGCACATGCATATACAAATCAAACACACACACACACACACACACACACACACACACACACACACACACACACACACACACACACACACACACACACACACTTACTCACACTTATATAAGCACATATCTGCAGGGGCACATGTACTAGAGGTGGTTTTTTTTTGTTTTGGTTTTTTTTTTGTCATAGAAAAAAGAAGAATGATAAAAGTCAAATAATCATATCAGGTTACAATATTATCCTTTCTTTTACATTTATACTTCATATAAAAAAAAGAAGAAAGAAAAACAAACAGCAAAGTTAAAACAGAAAAAAAACAAGAACAAAACATCAAAAACTTGAGGTACAACCTATCAACAACAAAAATCATGCAAATCATAATATTTTGATACAATGGGAGACGAAAAATAAAAACAATTATCCACAGACACCCCCCCCCCCCCCACACCACACACCACACACACACACGCACAAGTTGCACTCATGACATCAATAAACTTCATTCTAAAGGAAGTATATGCCTAATTTTAATCAAGTCATTTAACGGAACAGAAAAGGAATCCATCCGCTGTAAGGCATATATATTAGGACATACATATTCTAGTACCTTAATCTTATGATTATGGTTATAAAAATCACGTTCATAACCATTTTGTAATCATGATGGACATAGTTATTCAGCTTACTTGAAGATTAAAAGGTTATACAAAATCAACTACATTCAACACGTGATTATTAAATAGTACAAAATGTGAATAAAGTATTAGTCAATTTGGATGGTAACATGTTTAGGCAACAGGTGAGAGAGAGAGAGAGAGAGAGAGAGAGAGAGAGAGAGAGAGAGAGAGAGAGAGAGAGAGAGAGAGAGAGGAGAGAGAGAGAGAGAGAGAGAGAGAGAGAGAGAGAGAGAGAGAGAGAGAGAGAGTACACAGTACATTTTTAGCCAGGTAGTGTTGTGTACAATTTTCAACTGACTAATAATATCATCAGTAACACTCTCTATCGTTTTAGTTATGCATATATAGAGTATACATATGATAAATGTGATACGAAAATAAAATATTAAAAATTTACTCTTTGAAATCAGTTACAAGTGCACAATGATAAGATATATATAAAAACATTTACACACACACACACACACACACACACACACACACACACACACACACACACACACACACACACACACACACACACACACACACACACACACACACACACAGGAAGAGAGAGAAAAAAAGGGGAGAGACAAGGCAAGGCAAGGCAAGGCAAGGCAAAATTCTTTTATTCGAGGATAATAGATAAGCACTCGTGTGCTTTTTTACATCCAGTCCCCGCCCTCTTCAGGGATAACATTAAGATAGAAAAAAATAAAATAATAGCCACAACTACACAACAACAATTATAATGATCCAAATACCAAAAGTAGGGAACCATACCAAGTATCAAACAACAGGCAAGAAATAACACAGAGATACGATATTAAGGTAATGTTATAAAAAAAGTCACTCATTCAGAAACGAAAAAGAAGTAAGAATCAATGATAATTTTGATTTGAATAAAGGAAAACAAACAAAAACAAAACAAACAAAAACAAAACAAAACAAAACCAAAAAAAGCACAATAATTAAAGAGCAAACATGAGAATATGATGAGGTTAAATGACTGAAAACATCAATTCACCACCATCTATCATCAAATAAGTCCCATAAAACATAAGATTTTGATAAAAGGGGAGAAAGAACAACAACAGGTAAGGAATAAGACAGAGATACAATATTGAGGTAATGTTGCAAAAAGGCACTCATTCTGAAACAAGAATATGAAGTAAGAATCAATGATGATTTCGATTTGGAAAAACACAGACACACACACACAGACACACAGACACACAGACACACAGACACACAACACACACACACACACACACACACACACACACACACACACACACACACACACACACACCACACCACACAAAAATAAGCAAACAAAACAAAGCAACAAAAAAAAAAGGGGGGGGGGGGGCGCAATAATTAAGGAGCAAACATGGGAATAGGATGAGGTTAAATGACTGAAAACATCAATTCGCCACCATCTATCATCAAAATAGTCCCATAAAACATAAGTTTTGATAAAAGGGGAGAAGCACAACAAAAACAGGTAAGGAATAAGACAGAAATACAATATTAAGGTAATGTTATAAAAATGCAGATCGAGCGAGCGCATACAGCATGGAGGTCAGTACAGAGAAATCAAAGATCATGGTCAACAGCGCGAGTAATGACATCACGGAAATAAAGATGAATGGAGAAACACTAGAAGAGGTGAGCCAATTCAAATACTTAGGCTCCATCCTAACAAAAGATGGCACATCAAACAATGAAGTGAAAGCTCGCATTGCAACAGCAACATCTGCTCTAGTCAGACTCGAGAAGATCATCAGAAGCAACAACATCAGCTTCTGCACCAAATACCACCTTTACAAATCCCTCGTGATATCTATCCTCCTATATGGCTGTGAATCATGGACTCTGACAGCAGAGTTAGAGAGGAGAATCCAAGCATTCGAGAACAAGTGCCACAGAAGACTCCTCAAAATATCATACAAAGAACACAAGACCAATAACTATGTGAAAGAAGAAATCAAAAAGCGTGTGGGCCCCCAAGAGCCTTTGCTCTCCACCATAAAGAGGAGAAAGCTGATGTGGTTTGGTCACACCACAAGACACAACACCCTAGCAAAAACCATCCTGCAAGGAACAGTCGAGGGCAAGAGAAGAAGAGGCCGCCAAAAGAAATCATGGGTTGACAACATCAAAGACTGGACCGCCCAACCCCTGCAACACCTCCTACTAGCCACACAGGATCGTGAAGCATGGAAAAAGATCTCTGTTGCGTCTTCTCTCATGTCCCCCTACGTCCTTTGGGACATGGGACTGAGTGAGTGAGTGTGAGTGATAAAAATGCACTCATTCAGAACAAAAATATGAAATAAGAATCAATGATGATTTTGATTTGAAGAAGAAAAAAAAACAAAAAAAACAACAACAACAAAAATAAAATAAACAAACAAAAAGAAAACACAGCAACAAAACAAAAAAGAAACAAACAAACAAACAAAAAACAAAACAAAGCAAAACAAAACAAAAAAGGAAAGAAAAGAAAAGAGGGCGCAATAATTAAGGAGCAACATGAGAATACGATGAGGTTAAATGACTGGAAACATCAATCCACCACCATCTATCATCAAAATAGTTCCATAAAACATAAGTTTTGATAAAAGGGGAGAAAGAACAGCAACAACAACAAAAAACCCAACTCACACACACACACACACACACACACACACACACACACACACACACACACACACACACACACACACACACACACACACACACACACACACACACACAGAGGGAGGGAGAAAGAGAAGGGGGAGAAGGAGAGGGGATATAATTGGTTTATTATTTTTGGTGCATCAAGTGGATTAGAAGGTGATTTTTGAAGGTAGTCAATGATTGGTGCTCTTTAATTGAATCGGGAAGGGAGTTCCACAGCACAGGGCCTGAGTATAGTAAACTAGATTTAAACAAGTCTATTCTTGGGATTGGGACACTTGGCTTTTCATTATTTCTGGAATGATTCATTGGGAACTTATCTCTTAAGGACGTGGGGACAGCTCCTGCCATTATCTTAAACATCAATGTCTTTGTTATATTTTAGTCTTTGTTGTAGGGGGAGAATATTTAACTGAGTATAATCCACTTCAAGTAAGGTTGTTTTTTTTCTGAAGGATAAGTTTGAGAGCACGTTTATACAGACTTAGTAACGGTTTCATAGTGTTTGCACTGGCAGAATCCCATAGGGTTGAGGCATAGTCTATTGAGGATTGTATGTAAGCTTGGAAGAATAATTTCCTTGAATTGTAGTCAAGGAAATGTTTAATTTTAGTCAATTGATATACTCTTTGGGACAGATATTTGCATAGATATGTGGTAGAACCAGCTGAGATTTTCATCGATTGTTACTCCTAGAACTTTGTGATGAGAGGTTTGTTCAATTGCTTCCTTTCTTATTTGGATTGGAAACTGTTTATGAGGTAAATTTTGTCGCTTTTGTTTGGTGGTGATAAGCATGCATTTTGTTTTTTGGGGGTGAATAGACATATGGTTCAGTTCTGTCCATTTGACAAGATCATTACAGCTTTGTTGTAATATGGTTGCAAGAGAGTCAATGTTGTTATGGCTTGTATGTATGGTTGTATCATCCGCAAATAGTTCACATTTAGATTTGATAAGTAGAGGAAGGTCATTTATGTATAAGGAAAAGAGAATAGGTCCTAGTATAGATCCCTGTGGTACTCCATAATGAATGGGTTTTAGATTGGATGTGGATGTTGTTGTTGAGACACATTGTTGTCTGTTTTTAAGATAAGAAGAGAGTAGTTCTAGACTATTTGATGATAGATTGTACAGTTCTAGCTTTCTGATGAGAAGTGTGTGGTCAATTGTATCAAATGCTTTTTTGAAATCTACAAATAATACTCCACAAAATTTGTTTTCATTGATGTGTGATAGCCAATTGTCTATGAGACTAGTCAGTGCAGTATGACATGAGTGATTTTGTCTTAATCCTGATTGATTAGGGTGAAGTAGGTTGTTAGTGTCTATGTGATGGACTAAGTGTTTATTTATATGTTTTTCCAGGGGTTTTGAAAGGAGGGATATAATAGAGATTGGCCTATAATTTGATGGATCTGAAGTGTCACCAGATTTGTGGATGGGGATTACTTTAGCAGTTTTGAAGGCATTGGGGAAATAGCTCTTTTCAAGACATTGGTTATATATATATATATGTTAGGGTGTCTGTGATAACTGGAGCTGACAATTTCAGAATTCTGCTGTCTATTCCATCGAGACCTCGTGTCCTTGATTGTTTGAGGTGAATTAAGTAATTATAGACCTCAAAAACTGAAATGAATGGTATGTGAAGTTTTGAGGGAATATGCTTGTCTTGGCAGTATTGTCTTAATGTGTTGAGATTATTGGATTTGGAATCATCATTGTTAACAACGTTAGTTGAGACATTTATGAAGTGATTGTTGAGTTGTTCAGCAGTAACATCTTTGATTACATTTGATTTGGAAGATGATTGTTTATTTGTTATTTGATTTATGGCCCTCCAAATAATTTTTTGAGTTTTGTTTGGAAGATAGTAAATCTTGGAAATATTTCTTTTTTTCTCGACGTTTCTGTGAGTTTATGGCGTTTCGTAATCTTTTTGACTCTTCATGATATTTATGTTTTTAAAAAAAAATCTCTAAGATAGCATGCTTCTTCTAGTTCTTTTGTAATCCAAGGCGGTTTGGGGACATGTTTGACCCTTATGGTTTTAAGTGGAGCATGTTTGTTGTAGATTTCAGTGAAAGTTTTTATCCAGAATTCGATGGCCAAGTCTGGATCAGTAATGTTTAATGTTTCTGAGAGCATAGAGTTACTTAGATCAAGAAGGAAAAGCTGTTCATGAAATTTTGCAAAAGAACGATATGCTATGTTTTTATGGCCAGGTTTGGGAATTTTTGCTCCTTTTTTGACCATGTAGTACAGACTGGGTAGTGATCGCTGCAGTTATAGACAGGGACACATGTTTCTATGATGTTTTGGGGATTTGATATGTAGATGTGATCAATCATTGTGCTTGAATTTGGTGTGACTCTCGTGGGTAAACTAACTAGTTGGTGAAGGTTGAAAGAATTAGTAATTTGCGTCCATATATTATTTACTTTTGTTAGATCAATATTAAAATCACCTAGCACTATTACTTCCCTGGATTCTAATAGAACTACATTCATCATTTCGTCAAACTTGTCTATCCAATTTTTTCTTTCTGCCGGATTCCTATTGCAGAATCCCATTGCAATAGGTGGTGAACCTTTCATGGAGATTTCGAACCAAACAGATTCTACATCATGATGTTCGAGATGAAGGAGACGCTTGAATGTTATAGATTCACTAATATATATGATGATTCTTGTTTCTTTTTGCCTTTGTGGATCCTTTCATATGATTTTATATCCTGGGATATATAAATCAGTGTCTACTATGTGCTTGGGAGTCTTGATTCAGATAGCCCTAGTATGTGAAATGGTTTGCCATGGTTTCTGATTAGAGTTGATATGTTTTCAATTTTATTGACTGCGTGATTTATATTTAAGTGGCAAATTCGTAGGCCTTCCTTAGAGGGCCACGTGTTGTGTCTTGAATGCATCAATTGTGTTGGTTTTTGCTGGAGATGTGATAACGTGTCTTAAGACAGGAAAAGGTAAAAATTAATTAGAGAAGAATAAAAATAAAGGGTAGTGGGCACTCAATAGGAGTAAGGATGAAAGTAAGAGAAAAAAAATGTGAAAAAGGACTAATTTTAGGTTGCTGGATGTGATAATGTGTGTAAAAACTGGAAAAGGGTAAAAATCAATGAGAGATAATTAGGAATAAAGGGGATTGGGCACTCAATAGGGGGAAGGATGAAATGTAAGACAGAAAGAAAACAAAATGAAAAAAGACTGCTTTCAAGTTGCTCAAAAAATACACATACAGTGTATATAGATATAGATCTATAACCCAATCCAAGCACCAACAACCTAATGTAGCAGCAGAAAAGGTGAAAAATCTATTTTAGATGGAATAAAGGGGATGGGAGTGGGGTACTCAATTAGGGGATGGGAGTGGGGCACTCAAATAGAAAAAAAAAAAAAAAAAGGTTTCAATAGTTACTCAAAAGACACACAGACACCATCAAATTAACAGCAATATAAAATGGCCAATATGAGAGAAGAAAACAAACAAAACAAAACAAAACAACAACAAGAAAATGTATATGGGCAGTGGGTGGTCCAATAACACACACACTTCTGAAGGTGACTTGTTTGTTTCACTGGTGATTTGGTGATAAATGTCACAAGGATGTCGATTATCACGTCACTCCACAGTTAGGTGAATCAGGGATGTCCACCACCAAAGTTGTACAGGCTTTGTCCAGGGACTGTCAAGGTCCCTCAGCAATAATCAGGGAGAATTCCACACAGTGCTCACATTCACAATGTTTCTGCTAGCCTTGCCCACCAATGAATGTTTGCATTCAACAATGTCTCCTGCGCAAGAATGAAGATAATTTTGAGCACTGGAAGAGTAGTTCATATACAGGAGTGTATACACACAAGTCTGTTCAATGTCACAACCTGAAAACAGCCTTTAATTAGTATTAACTGTCACAGCACACACAAACCAGACAGTCTGATCCCTCCTGGGTTGGAGATTGCAATGTCCTTGACAGGCATTCTTCACCATTAGAAGTTAAAAATAATAATAATAATAATAAAAAAATAAAATAAAATAAAAAAATAAAAAGACAGTGTCAATTAATAATCTAACATTAAATCAACTCTCAGAAGGAACACACATACACCCACCCCACCCACCACACACACACACACACACACACAACACACACACACACACACACACACACACACACACACACACACACACAACACACACACCCCACACACACACAGTCAAGGGGGAACAAAACTTTAAAAAAAAAAAAAATTAGCAAAAAAACAAAAATCAAAAAACAAAACAAAAACAAAAACAAAAAAACACACAAAAAAACACGAAAAAACAAAAAACAAAACAAAATAAAAACAACAACAACAACAACAAAAAACACACACAAACAAAACAAAACAAAACCAAAAAAAACAAAAAACCCCAAAACCAACCAAACCAAACAAAAACCAAAACACAGACACACACAAATCAAAAAGGCAAAAACAAACAACCCCCTAAACAACAAAAAAAAGTATTTAAAAAACAAACAAACAAACAAAAATACAACAACAAAAATCGCACAAGAACAACAACCCTCTAATAAATACAAAAAAAGAAATTAAAAAAAAAACACACACACACACACAAATAAATAAAATAGAATAAAAGAAAAGAAAAAATAAATAAAAACCCAGCTCCCCAAAAAACAAACAAGCAAACAAAACAAGCAACAACACAATTCTCCCAACAAACAGAAAACTGAGAAAAGCAATAATAACTAAACCAAACCAGAATAAAATAAACAAAGCAAAACAAAATTGAATATAAAATCAAGAAAAGCAAATTGGAAGAAGTCAACAAGACGAATGAATACAATCCACACACACTTCCAAAGAGGCGACTTGGTGGGAAGGGGTGTCAACAGCAATTCTCTCTCTCTCTCTCTCTCTCTCTCTCTCTCTCTCTCTCTCTCTCTCTCTCTCTCTCTCTCTCTCTCTCTCTCGCTCGCTCGCTCGCTCGCTGGCTCGTTCTCTCTCGCTCTGCTGACTAGTTTGCTGGCAAGGGTTACAAAAGGGCCTGTTGGATAGTTGTCAGGAGGACCTCAAGGAGTTTTTGTTTGTCCTGTGACTGAGGGGTCCTGGAGTGCCCCCAGGCATTGTATTTAGGGGCTGAAGGAAGGGGTGGGAACTGCTTATCATAGTCCCTGCTGTACTCAGGCTGCTTAGAGAGAGAGAGAGAGAGAGAGAGAGAGAGAGAGAGAGAGAGAGAGAGAGAGAGAGAGAGAGAATGTGTACGTGGGTGTGTAAATGTTTCACATGTATCTTATCATTATATAATTGTAACTGATTTTAAAAATGATTTTCACTTTATATATATATATATATATATATATATATATATATATATATATATATATATATATATATATATATATATATATATATATATGTATCAATTATTCTCCCTGAATGTCTCAGCTATTGTCTAAACATGTTTAACATCCATATTGAAAAATGTTTGGGATTTTTTTTCATATTTTGTACAGTATATCTTAATAATCACGTGTGTCGATTTTTGGGGGTGTAAACTTTTAATTAATGATGTTTTTTAAGAAAGCTGAACAACTATGTTAGTCATTATTGAGATAGGATCATGAACATAATTTTATGGCTATTATCATAAGATTGATTTAGGTATTACAGTATATGTTTTAAATATGTGCCTTATAGTAGATAGATTACTCTCATGTTTCGTTATAGACTTTATTTAGAATTGAAAGCATATGATTATTTCCCTTCCATTCAAGTTATTGATGACATGCACAAGAACCTGTAAAATGTGTGGTGTGTGTGTGTGTGTGTGTGTGTGTGTGTGTGTGTGTGTGTGTGTGTGTGTGTGTGTGTGTGTGTGTGTGTGTGAGTGAGGGAATCACTATCCAATTTATCAAAATGTCATACTTTATATGACATATTTTGTTGATAGATGGTGGTGGATTGATGTTTTCAGTCATTTACCTCATCAAATTCTCATGTTTGCTCTTTTTTTTCTTTTTTCTTTTCTTTCAAATCAAAATCATCATTGATTCTTACTTTTTTCGTTTCTGAATGTATGCCTTTTTATATCATTATTTTATTACTGTATCTCTGTCCTATTTTGTGCATGCTGTTTGATACTTGGTATGGTTTCTTGCTGTTGTTCTTGGTATTTGGATCATTATTATTGCTGTTGTGAAGTTAGAGGTTTATTTTTATCTAGATGTTATCACTGAAAAGGGCGGGGGCTGGATGTAAAAAAGCACACGAGTGCTTATCTATTATCCTTGAATAAAAGAATTTGCCTTGCCTTGCCTTGAATTGTCACTCTCTCTCTCTCATACCTCATACATCATACCCTGGATCCCATACAAAAAAAAAATTGTCTGTGATCCCTACTACTTGCCACACTGGAGGTACATACCATACCACAGATATGTAGGAGAATATGCCCCCAAGTACCTGACAACTACATGGACAGACTATGGTCCCCAACATAGGCATTTGAATGAACTGTGGTAGTTGACTACACAACCCATGTTCCACGGGTAATTGGAAAAAATGTCACAAGAAAAAGTCACAGTAAAAATAGTCACAAGCCCACATGTGTGCATGTGTGCCTGGTGCCTGCCAGGTGTGTGTGAGTGTGTGTGTATGCATTGTACTGCACTACACATTTTTCTTGATGATATTGCTCTTATTTTACTTTTATTCTCTGGCCTGCCTGCATGCATGCATGTGTGTGTGCCTGCGTGGGTGTGTGTGTGTGTGAGTAGCTTTGTACTGCACTCCACATTTTTCTTGATGATATTGCTCTTATTTTACTTTTATTCTCTGACCTGCCTGTGTGTGTGCATACCTGTGTGTTGGTGTGTGTGTGTGTGTGTGTGTGTGTGTGTGTGTGTGTGTGTGTGTGTGTGTGTGTGTGTGTGTGTGTTGTGTGTGTGTGTGTGTGTGTGTGTGCGTGGGTGTGTGTGTGAGAGTGTGTGTGTATGCATTGTACTGCACTACACATTTTTCTTGATGATATTGCTCTTATTTTACTTTTATTCTTTGGCCTGGGTGCTGCTTGCATGTGTGCGTGGGTGTGTGCATGTGTGCATGTGTGCATGTGTTGTGTGTGTGTGTGTGTGTGTGTGTGTAGAGAGAGAGAGAGAGAGAGAGAGAGAGAGAGAGAGAGAGAGAGAGAGAGAGAGAGAGAGAGAGAGAGAGAGAGAGAGGTGTGTGGTAAGCATTGTATTGCACTGCACATTTTTCTTGATGATATTGCTCTTATTTTACTTTTATTCTCTGGCCTGCTGGTGCGTGTGTGGGTGGTGTGTGGGTGCATACATGTGTGTGTGTTTTTTTATAAACTGGATTTTACTTGGCTTTATTTGACCTGATTGTGATTTTTTTCCTGTGACTTTTTTTCCTACCCAATTTTGTGACTTTTTTTCTGTGACTTTTTTCCTGTGACTTTTTTTTCCTACAACTGTGTGAAGAAGCAACAGTAGGCTACAGTCCCCATCCCCTCACAACAGCCCATACCACCCCCAACCCCACCACTACAGTCACACTCCTGCTTGGTGTGTATTAGAATTTAGACCTAGCCTAAGCCTAGGCCTATGCATACACCCCACCTTCCACTTATCTGGCCCACCATCACATTCACAGAGAACAAAAGGCCTGTCAACCCTCCTTCACCCCCTTCCCACCACCCAGATGAACAACCCTCCCAATGGAAGAAACCTGTGTTCCCCCTCCTCCCCCCTCTCCAGTCCACCTTCTCCTCAGTGAGGGTGGGACAAGTGGCAGTGACGCAATATGTGAGCCCAGCACCATCAACTGCCCCCCTTCTAGCCTAGCTTGCCCTTCTCTTTTCCCTTGTAGTCCAGTACCAGAACGATTTTGTCAAGGAAAAAATTGCAACAGTTAGTTTTTTTTGTTGCATTGGATTCTAAAAATTGTCAGTAATAACATATCCAAAGTTTCCCAAAATTGGCCCGGGCAAAGTGCACTAAAACTAAATAAAAGATAAATAATTTCCGATGATGATACATACTGCAGTCCATTCGTCATAGAAGAGAGGAGTTTATTTATTTATTCAGACCCCAGTTGAATGAAACCAGCTGTTGAGAAGTGGGCTATGCCTACACCTGGCCTATCAGTGTGCCTGGGAACACACACACACAGTGACGCTACAGATGTTTCTGGACAGATTTTAAACCTAGTATCCATGTTTAGAATTAGGATTTCTGCACAGCAATTTAGCGATATTTTGTCTAATCAATTCAACTCAAATACCCCCTCAATGTTGAAAATGATACTGATTCCACATGATTGAAACATTAATAACCAGAGTCAATTTCAGTGGTGTACTTGTTTAGTTAAAAAAAGTTATGGTTAACCTTGTTCATCAAAAACTGATAGTAAGAACATGCTTTACTCTGTGTGTGTGTGTGTGCGTGGGTGTGTGTGTGCGCGCACACACGTGTGCGTGCGTGTGTGTGTGTGCGCGCGTGTGCACGCTTGTGTGTGTGTGTGTGTGTGTGTCATGTGTGTGCGCGCGTTCGTGTGTGTGTGTGTGTGTGTGTGTGTGTGTTGTGTGTGTGTGGTGCGCGCGCGCACGCATGCGTGGGTGCGCGCACGTGTGCATGTGCGCGTGTGTGAACAATTATTTCATAGCATTGTAACCCATGCAATACATGATTTTTAAAGACTAAAATTAACATGCAAATATAATGTTATCAAGGATGACAAACAACTAGACATAGGAAATTTTTTTTAGATTTTGTCACAGTTTGGATTAATGAATTAAAACACATTCACACTAGGACCCTTTTATCATTTAGGCCTATAACAGGGATTTGTTTACAAGCAATAAAATCATGGCAATTTTTAGATGCATGCCCAGGCCAGCAAACTGATTCATCTGTAATAGCACCAGTCAGAATAGTTATAATGAGTCTCCACTGTATATGACGACTTCTGTGGTCACAGAAAACTTTTTCTTAAAAACTCTCTCATTCAGATGAGGAGCAATGCTGCACTTTATGTGGAAAGCTGCTACCTGATGGATATAACACTGTATAGTATATCCTGACTGAAAAGGGGTTCACGGACTTCAGAAGGCATATTCCAAGAGAGAGGATAGTTACACATTTTGGACAAGAAGTTTACCAAAAGTGCCAGATAGATTACATAAATCAGAACTCAGTAAAACGTCACCTGAAGGAAAATATCATGCAGGAGAAAAATAAAACACTTGTTCACCAAACAGTGCAGAACTGCTGACAAACCATTTGATTTTCAAATGGAATGCTTCCTGTGTGGCAACCAGCAAAATATGACAGACAAAGAAGTGATTATCCAGACATACTTTTTATTCGTTCTTTAGATTAAGAAAAAAAGTTCCATCCATAAATGTCTTGAGAGATGTGACAAGTGGGCACAAACTGTGCACAGCCAGATGGAATCTGTGAATGATTTGCATGCTGCTGACACTGTATATCAACAGCAAGTAGAGTCAATTTTAGAAGCAATAAAAACATCCCCAGCAACTTCACAAGTGGCAAATCCAACCAACCATCAAAAAAGGGAAGACTAGCTGATGAAGACCAGGCAGCAGCTTTCTTGAAGGTAGTGCAGTTTTTAGAAGAAAATGACAATGAACAAATTACTCTTTCAGATCTCAGACAGAAAGTGCAAGACATTCTTCAAGACACCGGCACTCAAAAAGAACCTTACACTGAAAAGCATCTAAGGCAAAAGTTAGAAGACCAATTTGGAGAAGCCATTATTGTCACATGTGTTAGATAGAAAACAAATATAGTAGCTTTTAGGTCAACTGCAGAGAAAATCCTCTATGACTTTTCCATAGAAGAAGAGAAAAATAATGAAAAAGAAAAACTTTGAATCATCAGAACAGCTGCCCTTCTCCTCTTGTCAGACATCAGGACCATGGATTACACAAAAGAGGATTACCCTTCTAGTTCTGACATTGCTAGCCTGGACAAAAATATTGACTTTCTTCCACCATCTGTGACAGTATTCCTCAGCACACTGCTTTGTGGTAAACAAAAAAACCCAGAAATAACAAACTGAAAATTGCTTTCATTGGGCAGTCTTGTCCAAGCAGCAAGACCAAAAGTTTTCATATCACCACTGCAGTTGGGTCTTGCAATGGAAATTCACCACCTTACTGGTTCCAGATATCTTGTCAACCATTTGAGCAAACTGGGGTTTTCTTCATCCTATGCTGAAGTGAAGAGATGTGAACAGTCTGCAGCCCTAACACAAGGCATTGGCATTCAAGGCTGGACTCCGGCCAGCTGTGTTCAGTTTGTTGCAGATAAGTAGATCACAACATTCAAACAGTAGATGGTATTGGTACATTTCATGGCATGGGGATGACTGCTGATGACACTCCTGCCATTAGAACAAGGTCCATTAGACGTGATGTTACTGCAACAGCTGAGCAGGTGTAAGCCATTTGGAGGATTCCTATTAAAATATTCAGTTCATCCACTTCTCAGCTCAAATTAGACTACAGCCCTCTTCAAACAAACCACAGTGCTGTCAACACCTTTCTTGACTTTCTGTGGAAAGTGTCATGGCCACTACGCTACCCCACAACCAGGATGGTCAGGAACTCTGCAGGCACTGTGTGATGGTCATCATCCAGGACTGAGCTGCTTCACCTTTCTACCCATGATCAATATGGACCCCACAGATATGAGCTACGTGTTTACAACTCTGTGCTCTTGTCAGCATTGGCAAGCCAGAACCATGTGATTCCAATCATTACTTTTGATCAACCTTGGAAGGCCAAGATCATTGTTGCCAGTGAACCAGATGACAGTCCTATCCGTTCCATAGTCCTGCGACTAGGTGGCGTGCGCGTCCCTACTGAGAAGAGCTTTCTGGATTCCATAGGACAACGATGGCAGGATCTGGTCTTCAGCAGTTGTGGGAAGTGCCATTTTCCCCTAATGTCATTACTCACATGTTGACAGGAGAGTTACCGGCCAGATCTGTTCCAGGGCATTTCCTGGTTGATGCTGTTTTGAATTCAGTTTGATGACCCAGGTTTAATTCCTGTTCGAGGATTTTCCCCCTGGAGTTAACATCAGTGCTGACTCCACTCTCCCCCAAAGTCCTTTGAATTAGACTATAAACCAATGCCTGGGTGTGAACGCACACAGAACATATTGGCACAGTTAAATCCTGTTCCGCTTTTTGAAAGAGTAGGCCATTGTGTGCTGGACGGAACAGATTACAATATTTACAAAACTGCACACACAGGGACTGGATGTAAAAAAGCACATGAGTGCTTATTCCATTATCCTTGATATTAAAGAATAAATAAATAAAGTGTACCTTCAGACTCCATCACCCCCAGTAAGGCAAGAGAGGGACAGTCTAGTGATGTTTGGCTTTCTTCCCCTGAAAACATAGCCAGCACTGCATGCCAGACAAACAGCAGTGAATTAGCTTGTTATCATGATGAATGCGTGCCCATGGCAAAAAATTGCAAGTGCTTTGATTTGTTTTTACAAGATATAGTGCTAAAAAAATTCCATGTATTATTATATTATTATTATTATTATTATTATTATTATTATTAATTATTATTATTAAAATTGAACTTGAACACAGGCTCTCAAAGCTGAGATTATCCTTTGAGGTCTGTTATACAAACAAAACAGTATGTAAATAGAAATAGACTCTATTCAAAGCTGCAGACTATACTCCCTTTCGATGGTCTGAAACATTCATCCTACCCCAGTAAAAGTACCAACAAATCAGCCATATAGTCTAATCAATAGAAATAGACCCTATTCATACTAACACTCTTAACTCACCTCCAATGCCTTGCCCAAAACCAATCAGTACCTAAACCCTCCCAGGTAAAAACAGCTACCACCAACACATCCAAAAGATCTATTCAAAACATACCCATTCATCTAGTGAACTCCCTCCCACCCAACAAATGTCCCATCCCAGAAAATGCCCTGTTCAGTCCAAATCCCTCTAGCCAGGCAAAATTTTATGGAAAGTGTTACACCACCCGCAAAACATAGTAAAAATGTGCAGCTCCCACCTGCTCACAATCTGAAACAAGTAGCACTAAAATGAAAATGCCACAACAATTTTGTTAGGTGACTCTGCCATCCCGTTGTAGAAAAAAGTCACAGGAAAAAAAGTCACAGAAAAGTCACAAAATTGGTAGGAAAAAAAGTCACAGGAAAAAAAGTCACAATCAGGTCAAACAAAGCCAAGTAAAATCCAGTTCAAAACACACACACACACACACACACACACACACACACACACACACACACACCACACACACACACAACACACCACCACCCACCACCCACCCACCCACGCAGGCACACACACCCATGCACACAACATGCAGGCCAGAGAATAAAAGTAAAATAACAGCAATATCATCAAGAAAAATGTGCAGTGCAGTACAATGCATACACACACACTCACACACACACCCTTGCAGGCACCAGGCACACATGCATGCATGTGGGCTTGTAACTTTTTTTACTGTGACTTTTTTCTGTGACTTTTTTTCTGTGACTTTTTTTCCTGTGACTTTTTTTCCAATTACTGGTGGAACAGGGGTTGTGTAGTCAACTACCACAGTTCATTCAAACGCCTATGTTGGGGACCATAGTCTGTCCATGTAGTTGTCAGGTACTTGGGGGCATATTCTCCTACATATCTGTGGTATAGTGTGTACCTCCGGTGTGGCAAGTAGTAGGGATCACAGACAATTTTTTTTGTATGGGGTCCAGGGTATGATGTATGATGTATGAGAGAGAGAGAGAGAGA
>CM060325.1:49753613-49769820 GCA_030674155.1 Stramonita haemastoma | reverse complement strand
CTTTTTTCAGTGTAAAATTTTTAAAACTCACAGTGTTTTCCCATTGGGGTCAACAGGAGTCGCACCCCGTCTCGCCAACAGGAATGAGAAAAACCCTTGGGTTTTTGATTTGGTTGTGGGTTTTTTTTTTATTCCTTGGCAGAGTTTTGGGGTTCACCAGTGGAAGATTTTGCCCCTCAACCTTTTTTTCCCCATAGAAGGTAGCCGCATTCCCAACTTCAAGGATGCATGCTGGGAATTTTCTATCTTCCACAACATATAAAACCATGACATGAATTTGGGACTTTCTGTGCAAATCTGCCTTTGTGTATATACAAAAAGGAATAAAGGCATTTTTAGGTCTGCCTTGAAAGCCCTGGGAGATCTTTAAACCCCTTCATACTTAAATCTGTGAAAATTTATTCCCCTATCCTGAATTTTGCCCCCATCTCTCCCCTTCGTCCTGTACCCAAAATTTTTCCGGCAATAACATACCAGATGGGGTTTTTGTTTACGTGATCCATCAGCGGCAAATGGCTCAAGGGACTTGGAAAATAGTTTTTGAAAGGCAAACAAAATTCTTCCCTTTCCCACGGAATGTTTATAAAGTTTCATGTGTTAAAATTAAAAAAATTTACCTAGGTCCTATTTTGCACTCTTCGCCCCTCAGAAACCCGGAATTGAAGGAAATTTGGTTGCGCCATTTTTCCCCCCTTTTACAGGACTAAAGGGTAGCAGAAAGCGAAACGGAAAAAAGGCTTATGTATTAAAAGGGTTAAGAAAAATCCCAACCTTACTTCCCCGATACCACCACCAAGTTCAAACCCATACTTCATGGACCCATGGGATTAAAGTAAAACGGCAAACCCACTCAGTTATAGTGCCTGGATCAAGGGGTGGGACACCACCCCGGGTCAAGATTGCGCGCAATTTGACGCCCGGGGTTTTTCGTTTCCCGGGTAAAGGAGATTTTTCCCGGAGTTAACACCAATGCGACTCCACTTCCCCAAAAGTCCTTGGGAGAGACAAAACCCGGGAAAACCCGTGTAAAAAACGCATGCAGAACACTTGCGCACATGTGAAACCCCTGTCCGCTTTTCGAAAAGTAGCCATCGGGCGTCAGGGTCAGGGACCAATGACTTTTACAAAATTTATACGGGGGGGGACGGATGTAAAAAAGCTCAAGAGGCTTTTTTCCTTTATCCTTGAAAAAAAGAAAAAATAAATAAATAAAAATAAGAGGAACTCACCAGCGGCTCTCGGGCACCATCTCCTGGATGACCACCCCAACCAAGGGGGAAAAGGGCTCCCGCGCCTGTGGGAAACAAGGGGTGGACACAGTAAACACCCACTGATTAGCCCTGCATAGTGTGTGGTTGGGTGGTGTGTGGTTTGTGGGTTTTGTTTGAGGTTGTGTGTGTGTGATGTGTTTTTTTTCTTTTCTTTTTTTTTTTCTTTTATTTCAAGGAAAGGGGGAATAACACCTTTGTGCTTTTTACACCCCAGCCCCCTATGTATCCGTTTTGAAAATTCATCTGTTCCACCGGCAAAAGATGGCCTACTCTTTACAAAAAAGGGGAGCAAAATTTTTAATGTGCGCAAGGTTTTCTGCGTGTTTCGCACATGGGGCCTTTTGGGTTTAAAGTCTCATCTGAAGGACTTTTGGGGGGATGGAGTCAGCACTGGTGTTATCTCCAGGAAAAATTCTCCTGACTGGAATCAAAACCGGGGTCTCAAAATTGGCCAAGCACTTTTCTGACCATGGGCTAAAAAACCGTTTCCCTTCTGGAGTGGAAAGGGGAAAAGGAAAAAAAAACAACATCTATGAGCATGTTTTTGCACACCCACAAAAACACCCCTTAAAAACACATTTTCACCAAAATAAATTTGAATGACATACGTGAACAAAATAAAAAAAAACAACCAAAAAAAAAAATTTTCACACAACACCACCCCCACACCACACCCCACACACACCACACCACACAAACACACACTGCCTTCTGTATTCAACACCTGATAGACCCCGGGGGTCGGAGGTGCGGGGGGTTTTCGTACCCCTGTTTCGGACCCAAATTTTTCCCCCAAAATCCTTTAAAGACCCTGAGGGTGGTCGGGTGCTAGTCTTTTGATGAGATGATAAAACCAAGGGTCCCGTGGGTTTTACACACACATTTAGTCATGTAAAAGAACCCACAGCAACAAGGGGGTTGCCCCGGGCAAAATTCGTAGAAAAAACCCACCGAAGGAAAATAAAACAGTTGCATGCGGGAAAAAAAAAAAAAAAAAAAAGGGTAGGCGTGACTTGTTGGCAACGCCTCTCCCCAGGAGAGCACCTGAATTTACGCAGAAAAATCTGCTGTACATAAATTGGTACAAAAAAAAATACAAAAAACAATCACTGACCCCGTTTTCCCACAGTGGTGGGCAAACGCTGGGGCCCCAACACTTCTAAAACACCCTTTGAACATCTGAAACACACCGCCATCTCTTGTTTTCTTTTCATCAAACACCAGAAAAAATTGCTGTCTGTGTTATCTTCATAATAGGAAAATGCATTGCCTGATGAAAATGTAAAAAAGGGTTTAAAAAGATTCGACTTTTCTGTCAGCATTTCAGTGGGTTACGAAAACATAAAACATACCCGATACACCCAAATTTGGTCAATAGGAAAAAATGGGCCATTAAAAAAAAAAAAAAAAAAAATTCCCACTGGTGAACCGGTCTCTACCCAAAAGGAACAAAACAACAACAAGAAAAACAACAAAAACAAAAACACACATGCAACACAGGGAAAACCCTAGTGGTCAAAACACTGTGCCCCAATTTGTTGACCCGTGTTTCGATTCCAGTCAAGGGATATTCCCGTGGAGTTAACATCAGTGCTGACTCCCCTCTCCCCAAAAGTCTTTCCGGATGAGACCGAAAACCGAGGCCCCAGGCCCAAACGAAAGCAAAACCCTTTTTGGTCACTTTAAATCCTGTTCAGCTTTTTTTAAGAGTGGGCCTTTGTTGCCAGTGGGAACAGATGAATTATTTTACAAAAACTGCACAACACGGGGACGGGATGTAAAAAAGCAAGGACATTTTATTTTTTTAAAACCCCAAAATAAAAAGAATAAAATAAATAAATAAAAAAAAAAAAAATTAAACTGCCCCCCTTTTCTCCCTGGTTTCCCAGCAAGGTGTCCACCCCCCCCTCTGATGATGCCCCTTTCCCTCCCCCCCTCCATTTGAGACACAGGGGGGCAGCGGGGGGGTTCACAACATTACACCCCCCGGGGGGGGGAAAAAAGGGTTTCCCAGATAAAAGAACAAGAAAATAAATCAGCAACTTTTTTGTTCATGCCGGGGTGAGCTTACAGTGTGGTTCAAAATTTGGGTTTGTCAGTGTGGTTTTTGGGTGATGACATTTGTGGAAAAAGGTGAGCGTCATGGGGGTTCCCAAGGTAAAACTGTACATTTGGGTTCATATTTTGAGCTGTGTATGGGTTCAAAAGGTGAGTGTTTTTTTTGGGGGTTTTCATCCAGGTGAACGAAATAGGTGGTTCATGCCAAGTGAGTTTTACAGTGTGTTTAAATGGGTGGGCCGTACAGTGGGGTTTCCCTTTGGGAGCTGTATAGTGGGGTTTCAGCCAGGTGAGCTGACTGGGGGTTCATAGGTGAGCTGTACGGGGGTTTTTTTTGGGTGGGCTTTTGGCCAAGGGGGTTCAAGGTGATTTTAAACAGGTGATTATAGGTGGGCTGTGCGGGGGTTTTTCATAGGGGGTTTACAGGGGGGTTTTCATGGGTGAGTTTTTTTGGGGGGGTTTTCCCCGGTAGCTGTACAGTGTGGTTATAGGTGACGACAGTTTTGGGTTCATGGGTGAGCTTTTTCATTTGGTTCGGGGGGAAAAGCTGTACAGTGGGGGTTCATGGTGACTGTACAGTGGGGTTAAGGTGGCTGTCAGTGGGGTTTAAAAGGGGAAACTGAAACATTTGTGGTTCATGGGTTTTGGCGTAAGTTGGTTCAAAAGGGAGTTTTTAAAAGTGTGGTCTTTAGGTGAGCGTACAGTGGGGTTCATAGGTGAGCTAAACAGGGGGTTTTTCATAGGTGGGGGTACAGTGGGTTTTTGATAGGTGGCGTAAAGTGGGTTCAAGGGGGGCTGTACGTGTGGTTCAATTTGACGTATGGGGGTTTTCTGCAGGGAGCGTATAGTTTGGTTCAAAAGGTGAGTTTTAGTGTGGTTCATGGGTGAGCTGTAAGTGTGGTTCATAGGGGGCAGTTAAGGGGGTTCATGGGTTTGAGCGGGTATGTGTGGTTCTTGGTAATTGTCTATTTGGGGGAATCATGGGGAATTTCCCATATGGGTTATACAATGAGCTTTGTAGTAGGGTTCACGGGAAAAAGCATTTTTGGGGTTTTTAGGTGAACCATCAGTGTGGTTCATAGGTGAACATATAGAGGGGTTCATGGCGAGCTGTAGGTGTGGTTCAGAGATAGCTTTATAGAATGGTCAAAAGGGGGTGTATAGTGGGGTTTTCATAGGTAAACTATAAGAGAGGTGAGTTTTATAGTGGGGTCCATATGACCGTCTAGTGCAGTTCTTTGGGGGCTATAAGTGTGGTTCATAGGGGTTACGGTTCTTTGGTGGGGCGTATAGTGTGGCTTTTAGGGAGCGTACAAGGGTTCATAGGAAAAAGGGTCTAGGGGGTTTTCAAGGTGAGCTGCACATTTGGGGGTCAGTGGGGGTGGATACGTAAAAGGGGTCAGGTTGACTGACCCAGCGGAGGACCTTTAACAGCCAGTCCCCTAGAGGCCCACTCTGCCCCCAAAACAGCCGTGTAACCCTTTGGGTCACTGAGCCCCCCCCTCCCCACACACACGTCGGCTAAAACAACTGCTGGCATCTTGGCGGGCGTGGCCAGGTTCCGGACTGTTGGGTTTAGGAAGAACAAAAAAGGGAAAAAAAATGGATGATGGGGGACGATGAATGTACCAAAACGATGATGCTAAAATTAGTGATGGTCGGTTTTTTTTTTGTTTTAGCTCATTAGCTTTAGCTTTGAGATTTAAAATTTGGGGAATTTTTGGGGGAAAAAATTTTTTTTTTTTAAGCTCATGAAGGTAAAGTTTTTGACTTCAGGGAGGGAGCGGGTATGGGTTTTTTTTCTGAAAAAGTACCAAATGCGACATGGAGACTGGTTTTTTGATGGGGGTTTTTTAACTTCTGCATGTGTATATACCAAAAAAAAGGAAAATTTAAAGGGAGGGGGAAGTCGGGATTTTTAAAGGAAAAACCCGGGAGAGGGGAAAAAAATCCACACCCTTAAATTTTACCGAGGGGTTTAGGAAAATTTTAAAACCCGACTTCATGGACCAATGGGGGTTGAAGTTGAAGGGGCTTAACCACTCAGTATTGTCCATCAAAGGATTTGATTGTTGCACCCGGGGCAAAAAGTAATTCAGGGCCCCCATAAGTTAATACTCAAACTTCCAAAGGGGTACGACAATTTTTAATTTTCCGGAACACATTTTAAAACACTTTTTTTAATACACTAAAAAAAAAAAAAAAAAAGAAACACACTTTATTTAAATTTTTTTATTTTTTCATTCAATGGGTAGGCGTGCACTTTGGCCAAAAAACCTCTCCCCCGGGAGAGAAACCCGAATTTCAGGAAAAGAAATCGCTGTGACAAAAGTGGTTTTAAAATAAAAAAAATAAAAAAAATTCTTTTATTTCGTATGGAAACATCAAACAGAAAAAACAAAAATTAAAACCAACTTTCAACCTTTTGGAAAAAGATCAAAGAAAAAAAAAATTAAAAAAAAGATAATGGGAAAAAATTCTGGTATCTTTGTTCACAAAACCTGACTTCGACTGAACAAAAGGGAAAAAACCTTTTTACATCAGGCCCTGAATATTTTTAAAGGATAAAAAATTCTTTGAAAGTCTGAAAAACATGTTATAAATAAAATTGCTTTTTTTAAAAAATAACTTTATTTTTATCAATCCCCCCCCCCCCTTTTTTAAATTTATTTTTCTGTACCCCTTTTAAAAATTTTTTTTTATAGTGTTATTTTGTTTCATTTAAAAAAAATTTTTTGTTCCCAAAATTTTATGGGGGTTTTTTTAAAAAAATCACCCTCCACAAAATTTTTTAGTAAATTTAATAAGAAAAAAGCACACACACAAACCCCAAAAACCAAAACCCATACAAAACCCACAACAACAAAACACACTAACCAAAACACCCAAAAACACAAAAAAACCACCCACAAAAAACAACCCACCCCCCCAACCCACAACAACCCCCAACCCCACATAACCCACCACAAAAACACCCACAACACAAACACAACAACACCACCAATCCCACAACCCACAAATTTAACAAATCCGGGGGGAACACCCAAATCCCCGTCCAATTTAACCCCGAAAGCTCAAAAAAAAAAAATTCGCTTCCAATTTTACCTTTTTCCCTTTACCATTCCAATAGAGCCTGGGGTTCACCAAGCAAAATCAAATCAAATCAACTTTTTTTTAAAACAAAAAAAGGTTTTTTTTCTTTTTTCTATAAGAATTTAAAAAAAAAAAAAACAAAAACAAAAACCCCAAAAAACAAAAAAAAGAAAAAAGGGGGAAAAAAAAAAACCCAAAAAACAAACCCCCCAAAATTAAAAAAAAAAACAAACCTAAAAAAAAAAAAAACCAAAACCACAAAAACAACAACAAAAAACCCCCACCCCCCCCCCCCCCCCCCCCTCAACAAAACAAAAAACACACCCCACCAAAAAACCCCCAAAAACAAAAACCAAATCACAAAAACCATTTTCCAAAAAAAAAACAAACCCACCATCAAACCAACAATTAAATAAAACAAAACAAACCCCCCCCCAAAAATTTTTTTCCCCCAACCAAACACACAAAACCCCCCCAACAAACCCCCCCCCTTTTTTTAACCCTCCCCACAACCCACAAAACCCCCCCACACCCCCAACCCCCAACCCCCCAACAAAACAACCCAAAAAACACAAACCAAAATTAAAAAAAAAAACACCCCCCAAAAAAAAAAAAATTTAAAAAAAACACCCAACCCCCAAAAAACCCCCAAATTCAATTTTTTTATTTTAAACAAACCAAAAGATTTTAAAAAACCCCAAAAATTTTTCTACAAAATATTTTTTTTTTCAAAAATTTTTCCTTTTTTTTTTCCCCCCTCCCCCTTTTTTCCCCACCCTCTTTCCCCCCCCATCCCCCCCCCCCCCAAAAAATTTTTTTTTTTTTACACAAAAAAATTTTTTTTTTAAAAAAACCCCACAACCAAAAAAAAAAAAAATTTTTTTTATTAACACTACCAACCTAAATAAAAATCAATCAACACTAATAAATTTCACCTTTTTTTTTCAAACCAATAAAACACCAAACCAACCCTCCTAAAACAACAAACAATTTTTTTTTTATTTTGTTTTGAAAACTTTATTCCAATTTAAAACAAAACCCCCCCCCCCCCCCCCCCCCCCCCCCCCCACCCACCCCCCCCCAAAAAAACAAAAAAACCAAAAAACAAAAAAAAAAAAAAAAAAAAAAAAAAAAAAAAACAAAAAACAAAAAAAAAAAAAAAAACCCCAAAAAAAAAACAAAAACAAAAAAAACAAAAAACAAAAAAAAACCCCCCCCCCCCCCCCCCCCCCCAACCCAACCCCCCCAACCCACGAAACCCCAAATAAACACAACCACCCCCCCCCTCAAATCCCACCCCCAAAGGCAACCCCTCCCCATTGTTTTAAATTTCAAAAGGGGAAAAAATTTTTTTATTTAAAAATTTTTTTAAAGGAAAAAAAGATACCTTTTTTTTTTTACACATCCCCCGGGGGCTTTTTAATTTTAAAAAAAAATTAAAGAGGGGGCCCCGGGCCCAAAGAACAAAAAAACTTTTAAAAATTTTTTTAAAAAATTTTAAAAAAAAAAAAAAAAAAAAAATTTTTAAAAAACTAAATTTTTTTAAAAAACATCCCATAAAAAACAATGTTTTTTTATTTGGGGGGGTTTTTTTTTTTTTTTTTTGGGGGGGGGGTTTTGGTTTTTGGGGGGGGGGTGTGGGGTTTTTTAAAAAAGGGTTTTTTTAAATTTTTTTGTTTATCCTCTTATTTTTTTAGGGGTTTTGTTTTTTGGGGGGGGGCCGTTGCTGGTTTGGGTTGGGTCTTTTTGTACCAACAAAACTTAAATTAAATGTTACCCCCAGTTTAATTCAAAAAATTCCCCCTGGTTTAATGGCTTAATAGGGGAGATAAGGGATGAAAACTCCTGGAAAATTCTGAAATTTTTTGGTGGAAAAAATTTTTGTTTTTTTGGTACAAAGGGGGTGGTGTAAAAAAGCAAATCCCCTTTTATTTCCCCTTTAAAAAATAAAAAAAATAAAAAAAAAAAAAGCACGGTAAAAATAAAAAATAAAATAAAAAATTTTTTTTTTAAAAAAATTTAATTCTTTCAAAAAGGGGTTTTAAAAAAAAAGGGGGGAGGGTCCCCTTTTTTAAAAAAATTTTTTTTGTAAGCTCGGGAAAAAAAAGAAAAACCTAAGATTATGTTTGAAAAAACACTGAGAAAAGGTTATAAGGAAAAAAAAAAAAAACCCGAAAACACCTGAATAATTTTTTTAAGAAAAAAATTGTAAGGTTTAACCCCCGAAATACTTTTTGGAAAAAAAACTAAAAACCCCTAAAAACTATTCAAAAAAATTAAAATCCCCAAAAACCCCATAAAACCCCCCTTTTTATAAGTGGGCCGAACCCCCCCCTCCCCGGGGTTTGGGGGTGCATCACAGGGCCTTTTGTGTCCTTGGTCGGGCGTTTTCCCCCTTGTTGTTTTTGTGTGGCCCCTTTTGGCATTCCCGATGGATTTGTTTGTTTTGTTTTCGTGACTCCCCCTTTTTTTTTTTAAAAAAAAATTTTTGTTGTGTTTTTTTTTTTTTCTTTTTCGGGTTTGGTAAGCCCCTTTTTTTTAAAAACCTGGTGTGTTTTTTTGGTTTTTTGGTTTGGGTTGGTTTTGGGGGTTTTGGTTGGGTTTTTTGGGTGGTGGGGTTTTTTTTTTTTGGTTTTGTGGGGTTTGGGGGGGTTTTTGGGTTTTTTTTTGTTTGGGGGTTTTTTGTGTGTGGGTTTTTGTGTGGGGTTTTTTTGTTTTTGGGGGGGTTTGGGTTTTGAAAAAAAAATAAACGGCTAATTAGTGGTACACAATTTTGTGGGTTTATTAAAATTTTTTTGATTAGTTTTAAATTATTAATTTTTTTTTATTTTAAAAAAAAAAAAAAAAAAAACCAAAAAAAAAACAAAAAAAAAAACCGAAAGAGAAAAAATTAAAAACAAAACCCCAAAAAAAAAAACAATTTTAAACCCAAAAAACGGGGAATGGGGTTAAAGTAACAATTTAAAGGAAAGAAGGTTAAAAAATTTGACCGGAAAATTTTGGAAGGAAAAGTTTTAAAAAAAAAAGAAAATAAGAATTTTAATTTTTAAAAAATAAGTTTAAAACCCCGATTTTTTTTTGAAGAAAATTTTTTTTTTTTAATAAAAAAGGGGGGGAAATTTTTGATAATAAAAAAAATTTTTTTAAAAAAAAAACATTTTAAAAAAAAGGGGGGGATTTGGAAATAAGCCAAATTTTTCTTTTGAAATGGAAGGTATTTTTAAAAAAATTTAGGGGAAAAAAAGAAAAAATTTTAAAAAAATTTTTTTGGGAAAATTTTTGGGTTTTTTAAAATTTAAAAAGAAAAAATTGAGGGAACCCAAAGAAAAAAAACTTTAAAATAAAAATTTCCAGTTTTAAAAAATTTTTTAAAAAATAAAAAAAAGAAAAAAAAAAAAGAAAACCGTTAATGCCCCAAAAAAAAAAATGTTTTTTTTTTGGGGAAATTTTCATTTTTACCCAAAAAAAATTTTTGAAATGTAAAAAAAAATTTTTTTTTCCCGTTGAAAACTTTTACAATATGGGAAAGAAACCACCTGTTAAATTTAAAAAAACCCCCGGGAAAAATTTTTGGGGGAAATGGTTAAAGTTTCCTTTTCAAAAATTTTTTTAACATTGGGCAACTTTTTCTTGGAAAAAAAAAATGTAAAAAATTTAACATTTTCCCAGGTGGGAAGGGCCCTTTTCCCTTTATTTGTATTTTTGGGTTAATTTTTTTTTAAAATTAAGGGTTAAAATTTTGGGTTAATTAAAATTTTTCTTTTTAAAGGAAAAATAGACTTTTGGCTTTTTTTTCCCTTGTTTTTTGGTTTTTTTTTTGGAAGGTTTGTTTTTCGGCGTTTTTTTTTTTGTGTTTTTGGGGAGGTGGGGGGGTTGGTTTTTTTTGGTTTTTTGGGGTTTTGGGTGGATTTTGTTGGGGTTTTGAGGGGGGGGGAAAGTTTAATACAGAAATTTTTCCCCCCCGGTTGATGGTAACTTTTTTTTTTTTTTTATTAGTTTAGTTTATTTATGTTTCCCATTAATTGAATAAAAAAACTCCAAAAAACTCCAAAAAAAAAACCCCCTTAATGAAAATATAAATTGTTTTAACATTTGAAAAAGGAAAAAATTTTTTTTCAAAAGGGGGGAAAATTTTTTTAAAAAAAAAACGAAAGGAATTTTTTTAAAAAAAAATTTTTAAAACTTCAACGTCTTTTTTTTTTTTTTTTTAAAAAAATAAATTGGTTTTATTTACAAAAACCCCCTTTAAAAAATTGGAAAAAAACTTTTTTAATAAAAGGGGTTTAAAAGAAAATTTTGGGATAACCCAGGGGTTACTTGGGTAAATAAAATTTAATTTCTTAATTTTTTTCGACAAAAAAAAATAAGAAATATTTACCCCTTTCCCCAAAATCCCCACTTTTGGGCCCGTTTTAAAAAAATAACCCCTTTCCTAAAAAATTTTTCTTGCATCTAACCCATAAAACTTGGGGGGGGGTGGGGGACCAATTTAAATGCAAACTATAAAAAGCAAAAAAGAAACAATGGAGGTCCCCCCAAAAAAGAAAAGCCAAAAACCCCCCCCCAAACCCCCAGGTGGGGAAATGGGAGGAGCAATAACCCAAAAAATTAGAAAGGGTCCCCTTGGTACTGGAAAAAGTTAAATGTTAAACGGGGAAAATTACAAAAAAAATTTAAAAAAAAGGGCCCGGGTTGGGGAACAGTGGTGGTTTTGAGGGAAAAAGGAAAGCCCCAAAAAAAATGGGAATAAAAAAACTCCCAAAACGGGGGGTTTATTAAAAGGGAAAAAAAATTGTGGGCAAGACTAAAACCCTATAGCAAATATTTTAGTTTTAAAAAAATTACCTCATGGAAAAATAAATATCCCTTTCCAGATAGAAAAATTTTAAAATAAAACTCCCATTAAAACCCCAAAAAAAATTTTTTGGGGATTTTAAAGGGGGGGGAAAAACCCCTTTTAAAAAAGGTTTGGTGGGGAAAACAAATGAAGAACAACGGGTTGGTTTTTTAAAAAAACCAAATAAATTGGCAAAAAACTCCCCCAAAGCCTCTGAACCAAAGGGGAAAAATGGCGTTTAAAAAATAAATTCCCCTTTTTTAGGAAAATTAAAAGAAAAAAGGTACAAAATTCCCGGCTTTTATTCCCCAAATTAAAACTTTAATATAGAAGTAAGTACTGCCTCACTTGGCACTCAACTCTCACTTCTGGGTCCGGGTCCTTAACCCACCCACACCCCGGTAACCGCTTCTACTGGCGGGCGAAACGTTGTGAGGGGCTGGTGCATTCTTAATCACCAGTAGGAGTCTTGGAGAGGAGATGGGCGCCACCAAGCTTCCTCAAGCCCACTGCAAGGACATGATGAGAAAAGCAAAGCAGAAACACATGCCGGATCGGTCGAGGCCCGGATCAACAACGACCGCGCTACCCACTGCAAGCCTCCAGGGTGGGAGTGACAAGTGTGCCACTGGAGCAGAACTAACCCTAAAGCTTCCAGCTAAAGGGGTAACCATTGGTACATGGAATGTTAGAACTCTGTTCCAAACAGGAAGAGTACAGGAACTCACACATGAATTACAGAGGTATAAATGGGACATCCTAGGGCTTGCGGAAGTCAGATGGACTGGCTTCGGAGAAACAACCACGCAAGACGGCCACAAAATATGGTACAGTGGAGATGAGAAACTACACCAACACGGAGTAGGCTTCATTGTCAGGAAAGAGATTGTGTCAAGCATCATCAACTGCACACCAATATCCAGCAGACTCATCTCAATCAGAGTCTCTGCAAAACCCCAGAATCTCACCATCATCCAAGTGTATGCTCCAACATCTGACTACGATGATGACCAGATAGAAGAATTCTATGAAGAACTTGAAAACGTCATCTCCAAAACGCCCAAAAAAGACATCCTTATTGTGGAAGGCGATTGGAATGCTAAGGTGGGACCTGATGCCTATGACACCTGGGCAGGAACCACAGGACGCTTTGGACTGGGAGAAACAAATGACAGAGGACAGCGGCTGCTGGAATTCGCAAAGAAGCACAAACTAACTCTGGCTAACACACTCCACCCTCACAAGCCATCTAGAACATCAACCTGGCACTCACCAAATGGTCTGATTCATAATCAAATTGACTACATTCTGTCACCCCAAAGATTCAAATCCAGCATAAACAAGGCAAATACAAGAACATTCCCAGGAGCTGACATTGGCAGTGACCACGACCTTGTACTTACCACCATCAGGCTGAAACTGAAAGCAAAACAACAGCCAAAAAGCCCACGCATAAGATTCGACCTGGAAAAACTCAAAGACCCAACAGTGGTTGAGATCTTCCAAGCCAACATTGGAGGAAAGTTCGCCGCACTCACAGCCATTGACAATGATGTGAACACATTAGCCAACAACATCAAAGAAGTGCTAACGACAGCAGCAGAAGAAACATTAGGCAGAAGCAGAACAAAGAAACAACCCTGGGTGACAAATGAGGTTCTTGACCTCTGCGACAAAAGAAGAGAACTTAAGAAGCAAAAGTTCACAAGTCAAGAAGCCAACAACAAGTACATGGATAGCCACAGAGAAGTGAGGAAAAAGATGAGAGAAGCCAAAGAAGCGTGGATAGAAGAACAATGCAACAACATCGAAGATGGAATGGCCAAGGGAAACAGCAAAACAGCTTACAACACTCTGAAAGCACTAACGAAAACCACACAGCCTAAAGCCTCTGTTATTGAAGACAAAGAAGGAAATCTTTTAACGGAAAACAATGCCATCCTCCAGCGCTGGACAGAATACTGTGAGGGATTGTATAACTACCCACTACGCCCAGATACCAACATAGTTTCCAACAAACCCCCTGAACACCAAGATAAAGACCCACCAATACTAAGGTGTGAAGTAGACACAGCTATTAAGCAGTTGAAGAAGGGGAAGTCCCCTGGAATCGATAACATCCCAGCTGAACTCATAAAAAATGGAGGGAATGAAACAGCAAGGCGATTCACAGATCTTTGTCAGAAGATCCACGACACCAAAGAATGGCCAAAAGAATGGACACAGTCTCTTGTAATACCCCTGCCAAAGAAAGGAAACCTCAAGCAATGCCAGAACTACAGAACCATCAGTCTCATAAGCCATCCTAGCAAGATCATGCTGCAGGTAGTCCTCAACAGACTGAAAAACCAAGCAGAAAAACTCCTGGCAGAAGAACAAGCGGGCTTTAGACCAAAACGCAGCACAATGGAACAAATTTTCAACCTGAGAATTCTGATAGAGAAGCATCTCCAACACCAAAAAGACTTGTACCACAATTTTATAGACTTCAAAAAGGCCTTTGACAGGGTATGGCATGACGGCCTCTGGCAAGTACTCAGGCACTTCAACATTGACAACTGCCTAATTGAAGTCATCAAGGCTCTGTACGAGAATGCAAGAAGTGCAGTTTTCATGAACAACCACGTGGGCGAGTTCTTCAAGACCACGGTTGGAGTCCGCCAGGGCTGCCTTCTCTCACCTGTACTCTTCAACCTCTTCCTCGAAAACATCATGACAGAGACACTGCAAAACCACCACACCTCCATCTCCATTGGTGGAAGACCCCTTTGCAACCTCAGATTTGCAGATGACATTGACCTCATGGGCAGCAGCAAACAAGAACTGCAAATCCTCACAGACAGTCTAACAGACCGAGCGAGCGCATACGGCATGGAGGTCAGTACAGAGAAATCGAAGATCATGGTCAACAGCGCGAGTAATGACAGCACGGAAATAAAGATGAATGGAGAAATATTGGAAGAGGTGAGCCAATTCAAATACTTAGGCTCCATCCTAACAAAAGATGGCACATCAAACAATGAGGTGAAAGCTCGCATTGCAACAGCAACATCTGCTCTAGTCAGACTCCAGAGGATCATCAGAAGCAACAACATCAGCTTCTGCACCAAATACCACCTCTACAAATCCCTCGTAATATCTATCCTCCTATATGGCTGTGAATCATGGACTCTGACAGCAGAGTTAGAGAGAAGAATCCAAGCATTCGAGAACAAGTGCCACAGAAGACTCCTCAAAATATCATACAAAGAACACAAAACCAATAACTATGTGAAAGAGGAAATCAAAAAGCGTGTGGGCCCCCAAGAGCCTTTGCTCTCCACCATAAAGAGGAGAAAGCTGATGTGGTTTGGTCACACCACAAGACACAACACCCTAGCAAAAACCATCTTGCAAGGAACAGTCGAGGGCAAAAGAAGAAGAGGCCGCCAAAAGAAATCATGGGTTGACAACATCAAAGACTGGACTGCCCAACCCCTGCAACGCCTCCTACTGGCCACACAGGATCGTGAAGCATGGAAAAAGATCTCCGTTGCGTCTTCTCTCATGTCCCCCCTACGTCCTTTGGGACATGGGACTGAGTGAGTGAGTGAAGTACTGCCAGAAAGGCCAATAGATTTCAGTTTATATAGCAATCTCTCATGCCACACATGATCATATGCTTTATGTACGTCAAAAAAAGTGGCTAGTACATTCTTCCTGCGAGCAAACTGATGTTTTACATGAGTCGTTAGTTTTACCAAATGATCAACTGTAGATCTACCCTTACGGAAACCTGCCTGATTTATAGGTATAATTTTATTTTTGTCACAAAAATGTGTCAGTCTGTTTAAGATTATTTTTTCCATCAACTTTCCTGTATGAGAAGTTAGTGCAATTGGTCTATAGTTATTTTTATCACTCTTGTTTTTTCCTTGCTTTAATACTGGTATCAAAATAGAATGTTTCCATGATTGAGGTATAATTCCAGTTATCCAGCAGTGCTGAAAAAGGTCTGACAACAAGATTAACCAGTTATTAGGCAGATGCCTTAGTAGTTCATTCGATATGGAATCTTTACCCACTGATGTCTTTTTAGTGGGCAGAGAAAAGATTACATCTCTTACTTCTTGCAACGTAATAGGGGCATTCACAAAGTGTGCATTATCGCATTCTGGATCTAAATAGTCATCTTTCTGTACCTCAGTTTCTCTAAAAGCTTTAGATTTAGCTGAAAGGTTTTCAGTACTCATAGAATCAGAAAACATATTCACGAAAATTTCAGCTTTTTCTGAATCAGAAAGAACTTCTTTTTCCTCTATTTTGATTGGACAATTCTGTAAACAAACCCCATTTTTCATGTCATTGAATTTTTTCCACACCTTTTTTAGATCTGTATAGTTGAAAACATTTTTTGTACAAAAACTACTCCAAAAACTACGCTTAGCTTGTGCTATGATACTGTTGCATGCAGAGTTTGCTCTTTTCATTAAGAGATGATTATGTTCATTACGCTCTTTAATATAGTTTTTATATTTTTCTTTTTTCTCATTTACAGCTTTCTGGCAAGAATCATTCCACCATATATTACCTGAGTGTTTGTTGGATTTCAAAGATGAAAATTTTGGAATTGACGCATCAGCAGCTTCTAAAATTTTATCTGTAAACTTTTTGTAAAAAATATCAACGTCATCATCTTTAATACTTTCTGTATTTACTGCTGCTAGAAAAGCATTAAATTTATTCCAGTCTGCAAGACCATAATTATATTTTGGGATAGCATCTTTATCATTACTAAATCGACAGGAGTGGTCATTAAGGGTAATCATAATTGGTAAATGATCACTCCCTAAAGTGTTGGTGTGTGTTTCCCATTTCCCGTGTGTGTGTGTGAGTGTGTGTGTGTGTGTTGTGTGTGTTGTGTGTGTTGTGTTGTGTGTGTGTGTGTGTGTGTGTGTGTGTGTGTGTG
>CM060325.1:49746113-49748613 GCA_030674155.1 Stramonita haemastoma | reverse complement strand
AATGAGACCTATGGGAACCCAAGCACTGGAAGCACCCTGATAAAAATGATCCCTGGAACCCTAAAGGGCCCTGATGAACCCCTATACCCCTACCTCACTTTGAACACCCCCCCCCCCCCCCTTCCCATCTGCAAAAACAAGGCCCAGCCCTAACAACCATTGTTATCGTTATCGGACGTTTCTTTTCCATTTAGCAAAAACACAGCAGGCGTGGATGAGGACAACACAGCAAGCAGACGAGCCACTATTAGTACTAACTTCAATGTACAGGCAACAGTGGATGTAACGATGAAAATCAGTCCACCTCCGCACACCTGTGACCACCACACACATCAAAAACAGGTTACAGCTGTAGAAACTTCACACCACACACGTCACAAACAGGTTACAGCTGTCAAAACATCACACCACATACGTCACAAAACATGTTACAGCTGTCAAATTATCACACCACATACATCACAAAACAGGTTACAGCTGTGAAAATATCACACCATATACATTAAAACCAGATTACAGCTGTAGAAACATCACGCCACACACACATCACAAAACAGGTTACAGCTGTAGAAACATCACACCACAAACATCAAAAACAGGTTACAGCTGTAGAAACATCACACCACATACATCAAAAACAGGTTACAGCTGTAGAAACATCACACCACATACGTCACAAAACAGGTTACAGCTGTGAAATATCACACCATATACGTCACAAAACAGGTTACAGCTGTAGAAATCAACACTCAAACAACCACAAAACATACCAAAAAAACAGGTTACAGCTGTAGAAACATCACACCACATACGTCACAAAACAGGTTACAGCTGTAGAAACCAATCCACGCACAACATACATCACAAAACAGGTTACAGCTGTGAAAATATCACACCATATACGTTCACAAAACAGGTTACAGCTGTAGAAACATCACGCCACACATACATCACAAAACAGGTTACAGCTGTGAAAATATCACACCATATACATTAAAAACCAGATTACAGCTTAGAAACATCACGCCACACACACATCACAAAACAGGTTACAGCTGTAGAAACATCACACCACATACGTCACAAAACAGGTTACAGCTGTGAAACATCACACCAATACGTTACAAAACAGGTTACAGCTGTAGAAACATCACACCACATACATCACAAAACAGGTTACAGCTGTAGAAACATCACACCACATACGTCACAAAACAGGTTACAGCTGTAGAAACATCACACACCACATACGTCACAAAACAGGTTACAGCTGTAGAAACATTACACCACATACGTCACAAAACAGTTACAGCTGTAGAAACATCACAACCACATACGTCACAAAACAGGTTACAGCTGTAGAAACATCACACCACACATCAAAATCATATTACAGCTGTGAAATCCACACCATATACATCAAAAACATATTACGGCTGTCAAAACTGCACACCACACACATCAAAAAGTCCAAACAGACAAGTCAGGACAAGACATAATAGTCAGGACAAGACGAGTCAGGAACAGGACAAGTCAAGCCAGGACAAGACAAGTCAGGACAAGACAAGTCAAGCCAGGACAAGACAAGTCAACACAAGACAAGTCAGGTCATGACAAGACCAGTCAGGACAAGACCAGTCAGGACAAGACCAGTCAGGACAAGACCAGTCAAGTCAGACAAGACAAGTCAGGACAAGACCAGTCAGGACAAGACCAGTCAAGTCAGGACAAGACAAGTCAACACAAGACAAGTCAAGTCAGGACAAGACCAGTCAGGACAAGTCAAGTCAGGACAAGACAAGTCAACACAAGACATGTCAAGTCAGGACAAGACAAGTCAACACAAGACATGTCAAGTCAGGAAAAGACAAGTCAGGACAAGACAAGACAAGTCAGGACAAGACAAGTCAGGACAAGACAAGTCAAGCCAGAACAAGACAAGTCAGGACATGCCAAGACAGACATGTCAAGCCAGGACAAGACAAGTCAGGACATGACAAGACAGGACAGTCAAGTCAGGAAAAGACAAGTCAAGATAAGAAAATACAAGTCAATAAAAGACAAGTCAAAACAGGAAAAGACAAGACAAGTCAGGAAAAGACAAGTCAAAACAAGACAAGTCAGGACAATACAAGTCAGGACAGGACAAGACAAATCAATAAAAGACAAGTCAAGTCAGGAAAAGACAAGACAAGTCAGAAAAGAAGACGAGTCAGGACAATACAAGTCAGGACAATACAAGTCAGGACAGGACAAGACAATCAGAACAAAACAAGACAGGACAACGAAAAACCAGGACAGGACAAGACAAGTCAAGACAGGACAAGACAAGTCAGGACAGGACAAGACAAGTCAGGACAGGACAAGACATGTCAGGAAAGGACAAGTCAGGACAAGACAAGTCAGGAAAGGACAAGTCAGGACAAGACAAGTCAGGACAGGACAAGACATGTCAGGAAAGGACAAGACAAGTCAGGAAAGGACAAGTCAGGACAAGACA
>CM060325.1:49735831-49741013 GCA_030674155.1 Stramonita haemastoma | reverse complement strand
TGTTACAACAGAGAGACATTGAAAGCTGTTACAAAGTCAGAGAAACACTGAAAGTTGCTACAAAGTAAGGCACTGGAAGCTGTTACAAAAGTCAGAGAGACATTGAAAGCTGTTACAAAGTCAAGAGACATTGCAACTGTTACATAGTCAGAGAGAAATTGAAAGCTATTACAAAGTCAGAGAGACATTGTAGGCTGTTACAAAGTGGAAAGACATTGAGAGCTGTTACAAAATCAGAGAGACACTGAAAGCTGTTACAAAGTCAGAGAGACATTGAAAAGCTGTTACAAAGCAGAAAGACACTGAAACTGTTACAAAGTCAGAGAGATATTGGAAGCTGTTACAAAGTTACAGAGACATTGCAAGCTGTTACAAAGTCACAGAGAGGCACTGAAAGCTGTTACAAAATCAGACACTGAAAGCTGTTACAAAATCAGACAGATATTGAAAGCTGTTACAAAGTCACAGAGACATTGAAAGCTGTTACAAAGTCACAGAGACATTGAAAGCTGTTACCAAGTCATAGAGACATTGAAAGCTGTTACAAAGCACGAAGCTGGTGCAAGAAAGGTAGTGACACCCGCTGATGAATCTCAGCACAGCTGGCATGCCGAGGACTACTGCTCGTTCATGTTTCTGTCGATCCAGTCATAGTATGCGGGCACGTTGGTCTCAATAGAGGGCCAGTTAGCCATGCCACACTGCTTGCCGTAGGACGCTATGCCCGCCTGCACGTAGCGGCCATTGCTCCAGCACATCAGGGGGCCGCCAGAGTCACCCTGGTACATACAACAATGCATTCAGGTTGGTTATCTTTTCAGATTTGTTTTTCTTCTGGTGAGTTTCAGTTTCGATTTTGTTGTCTGTAATGTGCAACAGCATCAGAGACTAACTAAGCCACGTGTTTACAGTGTGGATACCTGCTCATGACAGGTGTCTGTTACAGTCTCTGTTGACGTGTCTGTTTACAGGCATTTTTCTTCTGGAATGACCGTGTGCTCTGACTCCATCCACCTTTTGGAGGAGAGAGTAGAAGGAAGCCTTATGTGCACACACACATACACACACACACACGCACGCACGCACGCACACACACACACACACACACACACACACACACACACACACACACACGCACACGCACACACACCCCACACACAGACACACACGCACGCGCCACAACACACACATACGCACCTGACAAGTGTCCCTTCCTCCTTTCTTGTAGCCAGCACATATCTGCGTCTTGGGGTCCCTCACATAGTTACTTCTGTTGAAGCCAAAGACCTTCTTGCACTCTGAGCCCTTGTAGGTCTGCAGCTTGGTCATCTTCAGGACTTTAGGGTAGACGCCTTCGACTGCACGAGAGAGCAACACACACTTTGAACACACTCCACACTTTCGCCAGTAGAACACACACACACACACACACACACACACACACACACACACACACACACACACACACACACACACACACACATATGGACACATACAAACGCATGGACACACACATACACGCGCGCGCGTGTGTAGTGGTTTGATCCCCATTTGGACCTTACGCTATCTCCCAAACCACTAAAACCGTGATCAGTGGTCTGAGTGCTAGTCTTTTGGAAGAGACGATAAACCCAGACCTCGTGTGCAATTCTCATTCAGTGCACGTTAAAGAACTCACCTCAAGACAACAGCTGTCCCTGGAAAAATCCTGTAGAAAAAGACCACTATGATAGGAAATCCAAATACATATATGCAGACAGGAAAAGTATGAAATAAGGATGGGTGGCACTGCTCTTGTGGCGACGCACTCTCCCCAGGGAGAACAGCGCGAATTTCTCAGTATAGAAATCTGCCATGACTTAAAGTGGTATACCATACCATACCATACCATACCATACCATACCATACCATACCATACCATACCATACCATACCATACCATATACCATTGCGCTTTGATTTGTTTTTACAAGATATAGCGCTATATAAATTCCATGTATTCTTCTTTTATTATTATTCTTGTTATTATTATTGTGCCATACCATACCATACCATCCAATGCAATACCACACAACATAACAATACAATACAGTACAACACAACACAATGCACTACCGTGAACACAACACAACACAATGCACTACCGTAAACACAACACAACACACACAACACAACACAACACATACAACACAATACAGCACAACACAACACAGTACAACACACCACAACACAATACAACACAATACAGCACAACACAACACAGTACAACACACCACAACACAATACAACACAAACACAATACAACACAACACACTACCGTAAACACACCACAACACAACACACCACAACACACCACAACACAACACAACACAACACAGTACATACAATCAACACTCAGAACTCACAGCTGGTTGTACCCCAGCCCGCAACGATACAGTACTCCCCGTTAGGGACGAAGTAACGGTCCAGGCAGATAGGGGCCACACACCTGTTATAGTCCAGCGTTTCTGCCAGGTCAGTAGGCGATGTCGTGTTTGCACAAGACAAGATAATCACTGAAATTAGTGCCTGAAACAGACGACAAGATAAACACTGAAGTTAGTGCCTGAAACAGAAGACAAGATAAACACTGAAATTAGTGCATGAAACAGACACGATAAACACTGAAATTAGTGCATGAAACAGAAGACCAGATAAACACTGAAATTAGTGCATCAAACAGAAGACAGATAAATGCTTGAATTATTCCATGAAACAGAAGACCAGATAAACACTGAAGTTAGTGCCTGAAACAGACAAGATAAACACTGAAATTAGTGCATGAAACAGAAGACCAGATAAACACTGAAATTAGTGCCTGAAACAGACGACAAGATAAACACTGAAATAAGTGCCTGAAACAGAAGACAAGATAAACGCTTGAATTGTTGCATGAAACAGAAGACCAGATAAACACTGAAATTAGTGCATGAAACAGAAGACCAGATAAACACTGAAATTAGTGCCTGAAACAGACGACAAGATAAACACTGAAATAAGTGCCTGAAACAGAAGACAAGATAAACGCTTGATTTATTGTATGAAACAGAAGACCAGATAAACACTGAAATTAGTGCATGAAACAGAAGACAAGATAAACACTGAAGTTAGTGCCTGAAACAGACGACAAGATAAATGCTTGACTTATTCCATGAAACAGAAGACGAGATAAACACTGAAATTAGTGCCTGAAACAGACGACAAGATAAACACTGAAATAAGTGCCTGAAACAGGACAAGATGAACGCTTGAATTGTTGCATGAAACAGAAGACAATGTAAACACTGAAATTAGTGCATGAAACAAGACAAGATAAATACAATCATTTCCCTTTCACCCATCCTGCAGTCTTGGGGCACCACTGCACTGAACATTTAGGGACCAGCTACTGTCACTCCTCACAATAAAACAGACCACAGCTTAAGACAGGACAACACAATACAACATTCGTAACACAACATGATACAATGCAATAAAACAGACAACAGTGCAATACAACACAGCACACTAGGCTATCCCGTCTGGGGGACTGGATAGCCTAGAGGTCAGAACATTGCGCTGGCAATTTGACGACCCCAGTTCGATTCCTGTTGGAGGGGATTTTTCCCCTGGATTTAACATCAGTGCTGACTCCGCTCTCCTCGTCTTGTCTTTCGGATGAGACTGTATGTAAACCGAGGTCCGGTGTGGGAACGCACGCAGAACATCTTGCGCACACGTTAAATCCTGTTCCACTATTTGTAAGAGAAGACCATCATGTGCTGGTGGGAACAGATGACAATATTTACACAACTGCATACATAAGGGGACTGGATGAAAAAAAGCACATGATTGCTTATCCCATTATCCTGGATATAAAAGAATAAAATAAATAAAATAAAGTAGATAAATAAATAAAAACAGGACAACACAATACAACCAACGTAACACAACACGACACAATGCAATAAAACAGACATCAATGCAAGACAACACAGCACAAGACAACACACTGCGAGGCCCAACAGGAACAGTTCACACTGCAGTACCTTTCCTATCTGGGCGGTACTGTTCATGCACTTTGAGCTTTGTGACCTTGATGATCTTCTCTTCACGACCTCTGACGTTCGTCTTGTGATCCCCCACCCTCACCTTCACATCGTGGGAAAGGAAACTGTCAGAACACACACACCACACACACACACACACACACACACACACACACACACACACACACACACACACAAACACACACACACACACACACACACACACACACACACACACACACACACACACACACACACACACACACACACACACACACACACACACACACACACACACACACATTAGAGAGAGAGAGAGAGAGAGGAGATGAGAATGGGAGAGAGAGATGATGAGAGGAAGATGTATTTGATTTGATAAAATAAGCTTAAAAAGTATTTTTCTCAGCCCACTAGTGAATTAGATGAGAAATTAGTCTGAATTGAGTGAGATGATTGATGTAGACATATTATGAATCAGAAGTAAAAGAAAAATGTGCGACAAATCAAGCAACCCACTTACGAATCAATCTCTACAATCTGTAGGCTACAAATTAGTCTCTACAATCTTAGGTGACGAATCAATCTCTACAATCTCTAGGATACGAATCAATCTCTACAATCTCTAGGGTACGAATCAATCTCTACAATCTCTAGGATACGAATCAATCTCTACAATCTCTAGGATACGAATCAATCTCTACAATCTCTAGGGTACGAATCAATCTCTACAATCTTAGGATACGAATCAATCTCTACAATCTCTAGGATACGAATCAATCTCAACAATCTCTCAGGCAATGAATCAATCTCTACAATGTCTGGGCTACGAATCAATCTTAGGCTATGAATCAATCTCTACAATCTTTAGGCTACGAATCAACCATTAGGCTACAAATCAACCACTTAGGCTACAAATCACCCTCTCCCAGCTCTGTCTCTACACCACACAAGTGACACCAAAACAACAGCACAGCCACACTGAATACTGACTTGACCCTTTTGAAGCAGTGGGCAGCGGTCAGGATGTGATTCCTGGAGATGATGGAGCCCCCACACAGCCCGTTGCCAGCGTTGACCTGCACCTGCCAGGGTATCACGGAACAGTCCGCGGTTTCC
>CM060325.1:49665831-49730831 GCA_030674155.1 Stramonita haemastoma | reverse complement strand
CACTCACCCATGCATCATGTCCAAACAGTCGAAATTGGGCCACCACAGCTGTTGATGCGTGAGCATCTCAATGCAAAACGTACAAGGAAGTATTGACTACATACAGCAAGACACCTTCATATCGCATGGAAGGCATTGATTTTTCATCAGCATCAGCAGTCTTTTGACCAAGACAGAGCATCGGAGGAAAACATAGGACTCTTCAGTGGCCACTGTTGCTTTTGCAGCAACACCACAATGTTAAGGCCAGTCCAGTCTTTGATGCTCTGCAACCAGCTCTTCATCTGTCTGCCCCTGTGTCTTCCTCCTCCCTCAAGTGTCCCCTGTAAGGTAGCTTTGGCAAGAGAGTTATGACGTCAGGTGACGTGACCAAACCCCGTCAGCTTCCTCCTCTTTACAACAGCCAGAAGGGGTTTATTCCTGTGGCCCAACTTACATGATCACCTCTCGCCACACTGACTCCTTGGCTCTGTGGTCCGCCAGGAAATGTGTAGAAGCCTGCTGAAAGGTTTTGTTTTGAAGGCTTGGATTTTCTGTTGAAAAGCTGTTCAAAAGCTAACTAACTCACTACAACAACAAATCAATTATATCTAATTACAAGATCTTACCACCCATCAATCGCTTTCTTTCATCAATTCGTTTGTTTTTCTATATAACATAGAATAGCACACACATCTATGATTTGCACACTTACTTTCGTGGCAACAACACCACCTCTTCCCCGCCCATCCATCCATGTACATACTCATGACATGGAGCATTGTATTGATTTCAGTCACAACAAATTTATGATGTAACTGCACTAGAAACATTTCTTAGCATGCCTGACATTATGCATATTTTTTTTGGCAGGGATGAATAACTTGCAATAATCCATTTCCTTAACATTTATTCGTTAAATAATGACTATGCCGGGCGGTTAACAGCAGCCCAACGCGTTTTCTCTTAAGGGATTTGAACCCATGAACATCCAGCCTGGGATCCAATGCATTCAACAATGGGCCGCATCAGCTGATGTCATCTGCAGTATCTCTATTGGTTTATAGCATACGTGGCACATCCAAGTTAAAAGAAAACCACAACAGCAGAACAAAGCCACATACAAGTTGAAGATGTAGCAAACAAAACAAAAATCAATGCAGAGCAAGAAAAGACAACCCACACTGGTCATGCCAGGTGTTGTTTTCCGTATGTCTTAAGTTGACACTGCTTTGTCCACTTTCTTTCCTTGAAGCACACCGATTGCAGATGTTGGTAAGATCTACACGTGCTGAGAAACAAGAGAGAGAGCAGAGACAGAGACAGAGAGAGAGAGAGATGTGCAGGGGATGGGAGGACACAGAGAGAGAAAGAGAGGAGAGAGTCGTGTAGGTTCATGGTATGTACAGAAATGGAGAAGTGAGGATAGGTCTGTGGTCACGGCCTAGACATTCAAACTCAGGATAAGTCAGTGTCAAGCCTGCTTTCCCAAATGAGGTTCGGGCCAGCTGGCAATGGCCTTTGGTTGTTTCAGTACAGTCCCCCAGTTCACCAAGCTGTAACTAGGTGCCTGCCCTCTTTAGGGTCAGGGAAGGTAAAGCAGCAAGGGAGAGGAGATGGGCGCTGCTCTCAGTATGTTGGCCCCTAGAGAAGCTGAGGTCTTTGACGCCTTGCCCCCCTACAACATAGGTTACCGGACACTTTTACTTTACCTAATGACATGAAACCACACTTCATACATAGCATGTTTACTCTGCAGCAAATTTCACCACACATTCTTCCGTCAAACATATTGCATGATACATACGCAACATTCATACCATTTTTGATAGCACTTTTACACATTTTTTTAACAAATGAAATACATTTTAATTTATCTCACAGCAAGACTAATATAGCTGTTGACATCGCAACACAAATCTTCCTTTCTGCCCTATTGATAAGCTTGCTAAGTGTACACTGAAGAAAGTTTTCAGTGTTGTCTGCCTCCAGTGTTTGTACAAAGGACAGGCAAATATGAAGTCCTGTATATTTTCTAAGTGCGGGGATGGTATAGCTCTGTGGCCAGAGCACTGCTTTCCCCAAGCAAAGGAAAAGCAGCATTGCAAGTGATTACCAAGTAGATAGGTGACCATTTGCGCACCTTGATTTTTGTACAGTTCCCCAGATCAGTGAATGAGTACCTGTCCTCTTAAGGGTCAGGGAAGATAAGCAGCATGAGAGAGGAGATGGGCCTCGCCCTCAATATGCTGCATCCTGGAGAAGCTGATCTCTCTGGCACCTCACTTCCCAGTGACTGCATAGATTATGGGAACACCTGCATTTTTTTTTTTTTACATTTTCTAAGATGGTTGCTATTGAGCTGAAGTAAAGACCAGATTAACCTTTACAAAGTCAGCCTTGGCAAAGTTGAACAGGATATCAAAAAGCAAGATCAGCGTCACAATAAAGCTGAAATTGTTTGAAGAGCACTGGTCATTTCCATGCTGCTGTGCAGTTGTGAAAGCTGGACCTTGAACAGATTTTCAATAGAAAATCCAAGCCTTCAAAACAAAACCTTTCAGCAGGCTTCTACACATTTCCTGAGGAACCACAGAGCCAAGGAGTCAGTGTGGCGAGAGGTGATCATGTAAGTTGGGCCACAGGAATAAACCCCTTCTGGCTGTTGTAAAGAGGAGGAAGCTGACGGGGTTTGGTCACGTCACCTGACGTCATAACTCTCTTGCCAAAGCTACCTTACAGGGGACACTTGAGGGAGGAGGAAGACACAGGGGCAGACAGATGAAGAGCTGGTTGCAGAGCATCAAAGACTGGACTGGCCTTAACATTGTGGTGTTGCTGCAAAAGCAACAGTGGCCACTGAAGAGTCTTATGTTTTCCTCCGATGCTCTGTCTTGGTCAAAGGACTGCTGATGCTGATGAAAAATCAATGCCTTCCATGCGATATGAAGGTGTCTTGCTGTATGTAGTCAATACTTCCTTGTACGTTTTGCATTGAGATATTCACGCATCAACAGCTTGTGGCGGCCCAATGCATATTTGTATATGATGCGTGGGTGAGTAGGTGAGTGGGTGTATTGCCTGTCCTAAGCTTTGTCCCAGCACTGAATGGATTTATTGATTGGTCAAAACGCAATGAGCTCTATACATGTGGTCAGAAAATGACTTCAGTGAGATGTTTCTTTAAGGCTGTTGTCCTCTCAAATATTTGATTTACCGTTTGTATTATCAATTATTGCTAAGGCAATTTTTTAAACTGTTCTTCTGATTAAAAAAATACCTGTGGCTTCTTTTTCAGTTTGCTTTTGGGAATTATTTTTGTTGTTGTTGCTGTTGTTGTTGCTGTTGATATTGTTGTTGCTGCTGCTGCTGCTGCTACTGCCACCGCCGCCGCTGGTGCTGCTGCTGTTGCTGTTGACTGGTGTGTTCGCTTGGCTTGGCTCCCATTCTTGTTTCCTTTATATTTCTGTTTCTTGCAGTGCTCATCTCTATCTCGGGACACTGTCTCACTCAGGCTGGTCAGAACGTATTCTTCAGGTCACTAGTCCACAGAAAGTGTTGGCAGGCATTGCTTTCAAACAGGCAGTGACAGATACAGGCACAAGGATGTTTTGGCATGGCTTTCAACAGGCAGTAACAGATTCAGACACATGATGTTTTGGCGTGCCTTTTATCAGGCAGGCAGTAACATATTCAGACAAAGGACGTTTTGGCAGGCATCGCTTTTATCAAACAAGCTGTAACAGATTCAGCCATAGGATGTTTTGGCATGGCTTTCAACAGGCAATGACAGATTCAGACACAGGATGTTTTGGCATGTCTTTCAACAGGCAGTGACAGATTCAGGCACAAGATGTTTTGGCATGGCTTTCAACAGGGAGTAACAGATTCAGGCACAAGTTGTTTTGGCATGGCTTTCAGCAGGGAGTAACAGATTCAGGCACAAGATGTTTTGGCAGGCATGGCTTTCATTAGGCAGTGACAGACTCAGCCACAGGGGGGTGGGGGGTGGCTTTCCTCAGTCCGTCACAGATTAAGGCAGGGAAGCTCTGTCCAAAGTTTTAGATAAAAGACTTGTATAGTTTGCACAAGACAACTGTGTCAGAACAGATAGAGCATGTGACAGAATTACATTATGCGAGCGTGTGTGCACCTGTGTGTACATATGTGAAACATCTTCAGTTTAACGTCTATTTACACACACACACACACACACACACACACACACACACACACACACACACACACACACACACACACACACACACACACACACACACACACACACATTTGACCATAATATATTGAACAACTGCTAAAAACAATGGTAGATAACAGTTGAATTATAAAAGTAAATTCAACAAACTATAACTATTGAATTAGTGTGTTGTGTGTGTGTATCTGCATGCGTGCGTGCGTGCGTGTGTACATGCGTGCGTGCGTGCATGTGGGCGCGCGTACGCGCGCGCGCGCGGTGTGTGTGTATGATGCATGGTTTATGCAGCTGCACAAACAAAAGAGAAGTATAAATATCTCAACAAACCAGCAGACGATCAGTCAACGGTTCTACCCTGACCAGGAACACAGCTGTCATCTGTTCATCAGGCTACAGACACAGGAAGGAGACCTGAGGAGAATTTGACGTCACAACCGACACCATGAAGATTGCTGTCGGCTGCCTGCTTCTCTTGGCCACACTGGTGGAATGCCGGTTTTGGGGTGGTAAGTCTGAATACTGCTGTTTTACTACTACTACTACTACTACTACTACTACTACTACTATACTACTACTACTACTACTACTACTACACTACTACTACTACAACTACTGCTGCTGCTGCTGCTGCTGCTGCTGCTGCTGCTGCTGCTGCTACTGCTGCTGCCGCTACTACTACTACTACTACTACTACTACTACTACTACTACTACTACTACTACTACTACTACTACTGCTGCTGCTGCTGCTGCTGCTGCTGCTGCTGCTGCTGCGTCTGCTGCTACTGCTACCGCCGCTGCCGCCGCCGCTACTACTACTACTACTACTACTACTACTACTACTACTACTACTACTACTACTACTACTGCTGCTGCTGTCTGCTGCTGCTGCTGCTGCTGCTGCTTCCTGCTGCTGCTACTACGATTTGTTTGCTTTGCAAGATCCAGCGTGATATAAATACCATAAATTACTACTACCACTACTACTACTACTACTACTACTACTACTACTACTACTACTACTACTAACTACTACTACTACTACTCCCTACTACTACTATACTACTACTACACTATTTACTACTTACTACTACTACTACTACTACTACTACTACTACTACTACTATACTACTCTGCTGCTGCTGCTGCTGCGTGCTGCTGTTGCAGCTATCTCTAGAATTGTCCTTGGGATAATTGCAACCAGGGTAATCTTCATGACGTAGACATAACAGCAGACAGTATACATTGTATGATAAAGAACGAGATTTATTCCAACATTTCATTCTTGTGGGCTGGAAACGGGTCTAGACCTCCGGGAAAGCTCTTGAGTACTCATTGCATGAAAAATTCAGACTATCAGTTTTCTAGAAGTTTATAGTAGCTTGATATTTTTGGAATTCATGAATATTTAACAACAGACGGCACATTTCACCTCATCGCGTTTTAGCTAAGCTATAGCTATTATAGCTATAGCTATATAGCTATAGCTTCTGCACCAAATACCACCTTTACAAATCCCTCGTGATATCTATCCTCCTATATGGCTGTGAATCATGGACACTGACAGCAGAGTTAGAGAGGAGAATCCAAGCATTCGAGAACAAGTGCCACAGAAGACTCCTCAAAATATCATACAAAGAACACAAGACCAATAACTATGTGAAAGAAGAAATCAAAAAGCGTGTGGGCCCCCAAGAGCCTTTGCTCTCCACCATAAAGAGGAGAGAGCTGATGTGGTTTGGTCACACCACAAGACACAACACCCTAGCAAAAACCATCCTGCAAGGAACAGTCGAGGGCAAGAGAAGAAGAGGCCGCCAAAAGAAATCATGGGTTGACAACATCAAAGACTGGACCGCCCAACCCCTGCAACACCTCCTACTAGCCACACAGGATCGTGAAGCATGGAAAAAGATCTCTGTTGCGTCTTCTCTCATGTCCCCCCTACGTCCTTTGGGACATGGGACTGAGTGAGTGAGTGAGTGATAGCTATTAAGCTGCACTACTCAGAAAGTCTTCTAGATTTATCAAGTTCACAAAACCAGTCACAAAACATTAACAGAGGGTTTAAAAATCCAACTGTAAACTAAACTATATTATAACAAGCTTCCATATCTCGTGAAACATTTGTGGCTCAATGATAGTCTGAACTATCAACTAACTGTCCAGAGAGTTATGGTATGTTCCTGTTCTTCTTTGCATATTACAACTGGAATACAAGTGCCCTGCAGAAATGTAGAACCATGATGGAGATGTAGTTAGCAACATCCTAGCTGTCACAGCAATAAAAGGAGATCACCAAAACTGCCAAAAATATTGTACTTCCTGTTAGCAACGTTGGCAAACTAATGTCCACACTCATTCTAAAATGAGTGCATTCTGAAACGAGTGTGTGGCCAAGTACATCTCATTATAGCTGAAGATCTGATCAGATCCTGCTCTACCCCTCACAAAGAAATCATCAGAAATTCAAATTTCCAGATTGCTTTGTTTCTTGTTCTTGTTGTTGTTGTTGTTGTTGTTGTTCTTCTTCTTCTTCTTCTTCTTCTTCTTCTTCTTCTTCTTCTTCTTCTTCTTCTTCTTCTTCTTCTTCTTCTTCGCAATTCTTCTTCTTCTTCGCAATTCTTCTTCTTCTTCGCAATTCTTCTCCTTCTTCTTCGCAATTCTTCTTCTTCGCAATTCTTCTTCTTCTTCGCAATTCTTCTTTCTTCTTCTTTGCATTCTTCTTCTTCGCAATTCTTCTTCTTCTTCCTTGCCTTCTTCTTCTTTGCATTCTTCTTCTTTGCATTCTTCTTCTTCTTTTTTGCACTCTTCTTTGCATTCTTCTTCTTTTTCTTTGCATTCTTCTTCTTTGCATTCTTCTTGTCTCGAAAAAGACAAGTGTGACACACTAATCACAAAAGGCACACTAATCATTAAAGGCATGTCTTCATATTTTATTCATGTGGACACTGAAAAAAATGCACAATGGAATTTACAATAAAACAATGCGGACTATAAAAAATGAGACTAGCAATAATTATGCAGGAGGGTTAGGGTTGTTGGCAGTGGGGTATCATCCAATCCTGTTGTACCTCTGTAGCAATGTTTTCAAGCAGATGCTATACTCAGTCTTCAAAGACTTCTCACAATTAAGCAATCTCACAAACCTATCTGTAGTACAGAGGTTGTCAGTCTGTCTGTCTGCCTGTATCTGTCTACCTCTGTATACCTCATTGGCTATGTCTCTGTGTCTCTGTCTGTATTCACTCCAGCTGTCTAACACCGCAACTTCTCTTTCCCCTGAAGGTTACAAATGTGGACAGAGTTCTACCTTGAGGATGAGGGAGCCCTTCATTGGGTCATTGAGAGGACTGGGCCGTATTGTGGGGGGTGAACAAACCGCGGACTGTTCCGTGATACCCTGGCAGGTGCAGGTCAACGCTGGCAACGGGCTGTGAGGGGGCTCTATCATCTCCAAGAATCACATCCTGACCGCTGCCCACTGCTTCAAAAGGGTCAAGTCAGTATTCAGTGTGGCTGTGCTGTTGTGTTGGTGTCACTTGTGCAGTGTAGAGACAGACCTGGGAGAGGGTGATTTGTAGCCTAAGTGGTTGATTTGTAGCCTAATGGTTGATTTGTAGCCTGATTGTTGATTCGTAGCCTAGATATTGTAGAGATTGATTCATAGCCTAGAGATTGATTCGTAGCTCAGACATTGTAGAGATTGATTCTTTTCCTTGAGATTGTTGAGACTGATTAATTGCCTAGAGATTGTAGAGATTGATTCATGGCCTAGAGATTGATTCGTAGCCCAGACATTGTAGAGATTGATTCATTGCCTACAGATTATTGAGATTGATTCATTGCCTAGAGATTGTAAAGATTTATTCGTCGCCTACAGATTGTAGAGATTGATTTGTAGCCTAGAGATTGTAGAGATTGATTCGTTGCCTACAGATTGTAGAGACTAATTTGTAGCCTACAGATTGTAGAGATTGATTCGTAGCCTGGTGGTTGATTTGTGGCACATTCTTCTTTTTCTTCTGCTTCATCATATCATCATCATCATCATCATCATCATCATCATCATCATCATCATCATCATCATCATCATCATCATCATCATCACTAGTGGGCTGGACGTAAAATAGCTTTTAAGCTTACTTTATCAAATTGAAGAAGTACTTCTCTCTCTCTCTCTCTCTCTCTCTCTCTCTCATCTCTCTCTCTCTCTCTCTCTCTCTCTCTCTCTCTCTCTCTCTCTCTCTCTCTCTCTCTCTGTCTTTCTGTCGTCTCATGTTGTGTGTGTGTGTGTGTGTGTGTGTGTGTGTGTGTGTGTGTGTGTGTGTGTGTGTTCTGACAGTTTCCTTTCCCACGATGTGAAGGTGAGGGTGGGTGATCACAAGACGAACGTCAGAGGTCGTGAAGAGAAGATCATCAAGGTCACAAAGCTCAAAGTGCATGAACAGTACCGCCCAGATAGGAAAGGTACTGCAGTGTGAACTGTTCCTGTTGGGTCCTCGCAGTGTGTTGTCTTGTGCTGTGTTGTTTGCATTGTTGTCTTTTTTATTGCATTGTGTCGTGTTGTGTTACGTTGGTTGTATTGTGTTGTCCTGTCTTTAATTATTTTTTTTTAATTCTCTTATATCGAGGATAATGGGATAAGTACTCATGTGCTTTTTTCATCCAGTCCCCGTGTGTATGCAGTTGTGTAAATATTGTTATCTGTTCCCACCGGCACACGATGGTCTTCTCTTACGAAAAGCAGAACAGGATTTAACGTGTGCGCAAAATGTTCTGCGCGCGTTCCCACACGGACCTCGGTTTACAGTCTCATCCAAAGACTTTGGGGGGAGTCACCACTAATGTTAACTCCAGGGGAAAAATCCCCTCCAACAGGAATCGAACCTGGGTCGTCAAATTGCCAGCGCAATGTTCTGACCACTAGGCTATCCCGTCCCCCGACAGGATAGCCTAGTGTGCTGTGTTGTATTGCATTGTTATCTGTTTTATTGCATTGTATGGTGTTGTGTTACATATGTTGTATTGTGTTGTCCTGTCTTAAGCTGTGATCTGTTTTATTGTGAGGAGTGACGGTACCTGGTTCCTAAATGTTCAGTGCAGTGGTACCCCAACTACTAGACTGCAGGATGGGTGAAAGGGGAATGATTGTATTTATCTTGTCTTCTGTTTCATGCACTAATTTCAGTGTTCATCCTGTCTTCTGTTTCATGCACTAATTTCAGTGTTTATCTTGTCTTTTGTTTTATGCACTAATTTCAGTGTTTATCTTGTCTTCTGTTTCATGCACTAATTTCAGTGTTTATCTTGTCTTCTGTTTCATGCACTAATTTCAGTGTTTATCTTGTCTTCTGTTTCATGCAATAATTCAGGCGTTTATCTTGTCTTCTGTTTCATGCACTTATTTCAGTGTTTATCTTGTCTTCTGTTTCATGCACTTATTTCAGTGTTTTTTCTTGTCTTTTGTTTCATGCACTAATTTCAGTGTTTATCTTGTCTTCTGTTGCATGCACTAATTTCAGTGTTCATCTTGTTTTCTGTTTCATGCACTTATTTCAGAGTTTATCTTGTCTTCTGTTGCATGCACTAATTTCAGTGTTCATCTTGTTTTCTGTTTCATGCACTAATTTCAGTGTTTATCTTGTCTTCTGTTTCATGCACTAGTTTCAGTGTTTATCTTGTCTTCTGTTTCATGCAGTAATTTCAGTGTTTATCTTGTCTTCTGTTTCATGCAATAATTCAGGGTTTATCTTGTCTTCTGTTTCATGCACTTATTCAGTGTTTATCTTGTCTTCTGTTTCATGCACTTATTTCAGTGTTTTTTCTTGTCTTTTGTTTCATGCACTAATTTCAGTGTTTATCTTGTCTTCTGTTGCATGCACTAATTTAAGTGTTCATCTTGTTTTCTGTTTCATGAACTAATTTCCGTGTTTATCTTGTCTTCTGTTGCATGCACTAATTTCAGTATTTATCTCGTCGTCTGTTTCATGCACTAATTTCAGTGTTTATCTTGTCTTCTGTTGCATGCACTGATTTCAGTGTTTATCTTGTCTTCTGTTTCATGCATAATTTCAGTGTTTATCTTGTCTTCTGTTTCATGCACTAATTTCAGTGTTTATCTTGTTTTCTGTTGCATACACTAATTTCAGTGTTTATCTTGTCTTCTGTTTTATGCAATAATTCAAGCGTTTATCTTGTCTTCTGTTTCATGCACTAATTTCAGTATCTATCTTGTCTTCTGTTTCATGCAATGATTCAAGCGTTTATCTTGTCTTCTGTTTCATGAACTAATTTCCGTGTTTATCTTGTCTTCTGTTTCATGCAATGATTCAAGCGTTTATCTTGTCTTCTGTTTTAGGCACTAACTTCAGTGTTTATCTTGTCTTCTGTTTCATGCACTAACTTCAGTGTTTATCTCGTCGTCTGTTTCAGGCACTAATTTCTGTGTTTATCTTGTCTTCTGTTTTATGCATTAATTTCAGTGTTTATCTTGTCTTCTGTTCCATGCACTAATTTCAGTGTTTATCTTGTCTCCTGTCAATTCAATGAAGGGCAAAGCCAAAACAAAATACTTTCAAGACTTGCTGTCTTCAGCCAGAATCCAAACACCATTTGGAAAGCCATTAATACCTTCACTAAAAATTCAAGACATAGCAACCAAAAAATCATAATAAAAGAAATATCAGCAGAAAACCTGAATTGTCACTTTGCAAACATTGCTGATTCTATAATACTTAATGATAAAACAAAAACAAACGAGCTCAAAGAATTAAAACAATACTGTTCATCAAAGAGCATCTCATCTGATTTCACCATACCCCCAATAACAGTAACAGAAGTGCTAAATAGCTTACTCAAATTGAAACAGTCAAGATCAAAAGACCTTGACAAAATCGATAGTAAAATATAAAAAAATCAGTGCATATGCTATAAGCTATACCCTAACGTACATATTTAACTTGTGTATTGACAAACATTATTTTCCATTGAAATTTAAACGAGCAAAAGTAATACCCTTACACAAATCAGGAGACCCTACCAATCCGTCGAACTATAGACCAATATCCATACTGTCAGTCCTATCTAAACCATTAGAAAAACATATACATTTTCACTTACATTCTCATTTTAAAATATATGATCTAATTAATGAAAACCAGTCAGTCTTCAGGCTTCGTGAAAACCACTCTTGCCATACAGCCTTAATACAACTTATTGAGCATTGTCTTTTGAATATCAATAATAATGAAATCACAGGAGTTCTTTTTCTAGACTTTGCGAAAGCCTTTGATGTTATTAGCCACTCTCTCCTCATCAAAAAATTAAAATGCCATAAAACCTCCACACAAGCATTGTCATTCTTAGACTCATTTCTCACTAATCGCCATCAACTTGTTGAAATCGGGCCTAGGAGGTCAACCTTATTACCCGTAAAATATGGAATACCACAGGGATCAATACTAGGACCACTTCTTTTCCCTATTTATATTAACGACCTACCTCTGCATATCCATTGTTCATGTCAAATGTTTGCTGATGATACATCAATTAAATGTAACAACGATGATCCAAACCAGCTTGTGAATGATATGCAGGCAGATATCAATAAACTTATCGATTGGACAGAACTCAATCACATGTCTCTTAATTCAAATAAAACAAAATGTATGTTTATAACCACTCGGCAAAAAAGACAGAAATTGCGTTCTCCATTCGGGCCAATATATATCCATGGACAACAAATTGAAGAAGTAGTCTCACACAAAGTACTAGGTGCAGTGATTGACAACGACTTGTCTTGGTCAGATCACATAGCCACATTAGGAAAACGAATCTCTGTAAGATTATATCAACTTAGAAAAATCAAGAATTTCCTAAATCTACAGTCACGAAAACTATTCTTTCACGCCCATATTCTATCTCTTATAAATTATGTTTCTACCTTATGGAACAGTGCAAGCGAAACAAACCTAAAGCATATAAACCACCTGCACAAAAGAGCTGTGAAACTAATCCGTTTGAATCTTAATACACTGACCACCATCAACTACAAAGAACTAGATATTCTTCCACTCAAAGACAGACTGCAGTTCAATAAGTATCTATGTATGTACAATATATTAAACAGGAAAGCCCCCAAGAAAATCTTGCAAAAAATTGCTGTCAATAAAAACAGGCCTACCTATAGACTGTTTTTGCCCAGGCCCCATAACAATCTCTATAAATCAAGCCTTGCTTAATCAGGAAGAACATTGTGGAATAAACTGCCTTCCTTTCTAAAAGCAGTTCCTTCAAAACAAATGTTTAAGAAACTTTTGAAGAAACATCTGATGGACAAATTATAAGTCCACCCTTATGTTTGACACATTTGGCTGCTTTGTTGTTATTCATACCCATGTGATTTTGTATTTCTATTATTTTGTATGTATGACTTGAGTATGTTACTGCTTTGAGTTGTTATCTTGTGAGATTCTGTTTGGATGAAAATCCTCATTTTATTATAGTTTTTAACCAAGGTTGATATTTGTCTTTAATTGTTTTAGAAGTCAATTTTCTTGATTTATTTGTGAGAGCAGGATGAAAAAAAGTTGTGTGAACTTAATCTTTCACCCTCAATAAAGATCATTTTGACTTGACTTGACTTGACTTCTGTTTCATGCAATAATTTAAGCGTTTATATTGTCGTCTGCTTTAGGCACTTATTTCAGTGTTTACCTTGTCTTCTGCTCCACGCACTAATTTCAGAGTTTATCTTGTCTTGTGCAGAACACGACATCGCCATACTGACCCTGGCAGAAACGCTGGACTATAACAGGTGTGTGGCCCCTATCTGCCTGGACCGTTACTTGTCCCTAACGGGGAGTACTGTGTCGCTGCGGGCTGGGGTACAACCACCTGTGAGTTCTGAGTGTTGATTGTAGTGTACTGTGTTGTGTTGTGTTGTGGTGTGTGTGTGTGGTGTGGTGTGGTGTGGTGTGGTGTGGTGTGTGTGGTGTGGTGTGGTGTGGTGTGTGTACCGCATTGCATTGTGTTGTGTTGTTCTGTACTGTATTGTGTTGTGTTGTGTTGTGTTGTACTGTGTTGTGTTTACGGTAGTGCATTGTGTTGTGTTGTACTGTATTGTGTTGTGTTGTATTGTAGTGCATTGCATTGCATTTTGTTGTGTTGTCTTGCATTGTATTGTGTTGCATTGTGTTGTGTTGTACTGTATTGTGTTGTGTTGTGTTGTACTGTGTTGTGTTGTGTTGTACTGGATTGCATTGTGTTGTGTTGTGTGGTATTGCATTGGATGGTATGGTATGGTATGGCATAAGAAGAAGAAGAAGAAGAAGAAGAAAGAAGAAGAAGAAGAAGAAGAAGAAGAAGAAGAAGAAGATTACATGGAATTTGTATAGTGCTATATCTTATAAAAACAAATCACTGGGCAATGGTATGGTATGGTATGGTATGGTATGGTATGGTATGTATGGTATGGTATGGTATGGTATGGTATGGTATGGTATGGTATGGTATACCACTTTAAGTCATGGCAGATTTCTATACTGAGAAATTCGCGCTGTTCTCCCTGGGGAGAGTGCGTCGCCACAAGAGCAGTGCCACCCATCCTTATTTCATACTTTTCCTGTCTGCATATATGTATTTGGTTTTCCTATCATAGTGGTCTTTTTCTACAGGATTTTTCCAGGGACAGCTATTGTCTTGAGGTGAGTTCTTTAACGTGCACTGTAATGAGAATTGCACACGAGGTCTGGGTTTATCGTTCTCTTCCAAAAGACTAGCACTCAGACCACCGATCACGGTCTAGTGGTTTGGGAGAAAGCGTAAGGTCCAAACGGGGATCAAACCACTACACACGCGCGCGCGTGTATGTGTGTGTCCATGCGTTTGTATGTGTCCATATGTGTGTGTCCATGCGTTTGTATGTGTCCATATGTGTGTGTCCATGCGTTTGTATGTGTCCATAAGTGTGTATATATATGTGTGTGTGATTGTTGTGTGTGTGTGTGTGTGTGTGTGTGTGGTGTGTGTGTGTGTGTGTGTGTGTGTGTGTGTGTGTGTGTGTGTGTGTGTGTGTGTGTTGTTTCTACTGGCAAAGTGTGGAGAGTGTTCAAGTGTGTGTTGCTCTCTCGTGCAGTCGAAGGCGTCTACCCTAAAGTCCTGAAGATGACCAAGCTGCAGACCTACAAGGGCTCAGAGTGCAAGAAGGCCTTTGGCTTCAACAGAAGTAACTATGTGAGGGACCCCAAGACGCAGATATGTGCTGGCTACAAGAACGGAGCAAGGGGCGCTTGTCAGGTATGTATGTGTGTGTGCGTGCGTGCGTGCGCGCGTGTGTGTGTGTGTGTGGCGCGCGCGCGCGCGCGCGCGTGCGTGTGTGTGTGTGTGTGTGTGTGTGTGTGTGAGTATGCGTGCGTGTGTGTGTGTACATGTAGTTAGCGCGCAAGCAGCAAGGCTGAAGATTGCATGCTGGGTATGTTTATGTCATCCATACCGCTGGTCATATCTGACCTACTCCCATCTGAAGGAGGGAAGTGATTTGAACATACCGGTGTGTGTGTGTGTATGTGTGTGTGTGTGTGTGTGTGTGTGTGTGTGTGTGTGTGTGTGTTGTGTGTGGTGTGTACGTAAGGCTTCCTTCTACTCTTTCCTCCAAAAGGCGGATGAAGTCAGAGCACACGGTCACTCCAGGAGAAAAATGCCTGTAAACAGACACGTCAACAGAGACTGTAACACAGACCTGTCATGAGCAGGTCTCCACACTGTAAACACGTGGCTTAGTTACTCTCTGATGCTGTTACACATTACATACAACAAAATCGAAACTGAAACTCACCAGAAGAAAAATAAATCTGAAAAGAAAACCAACCTGAATGCATTGTTGTATGTACCAGGGTGACTCTGGCGGCCCCGTGATGTGCTGGAGCAATGGCCGCTACGTGCAGGCGGGCTTATCGTCCTACAGCATGGAGTGTGGCAGGGCTAACTGGCCCTCTATTTATACCAACGTGCCCGCATACTATGACTGGATCATGAGAAACATGAACGAGCAATAGTCCTTGGCATGCCAGCTGTGCTGAGATTCATCAGTGGGTGTCACTACCTTTTTGCACCAGCTTCGTGCTTTGTAACAGCCTTCAATGTCTCTATGACTTGGTAACGGCTCTGAATATCTCTGTGACTTTGTAACAGCTTTCAATGTCTGTCTGATTTCATAACAGCTTTCAATGTCTGATTTTGTAACAGCTTTCAGAGTTTCTCTGACTTTACAACAGCTTTCATTGTCTCTCTGACTTTGTACCAGCTTTCAACATCGCTGTGACTTTGTAACAGCTTCCAGTGTCTCTCTGACTTTGTAACAGCTTTCAATATCTCTCTGACCTTGCAAAAGCTTTCAATGTCTCGCTGACTTCATAACAGCTTTCAGTGTCTCTCTGACTGTGTAAAAGTTTTCAATGTCTCTCTGACTTGGTAACAGCTTTTAGTGTCTCTCTCACTTCGTAACAGCTTTCAATGTCTCTCTCACTTCGAAACAGCTTGCAATGTCTCTCTGACTTTGTAACAGCTTTCAATATTTATCTGACTTTGAACAGCTTTCAGTGTTTCTCTCACTTCGTAACAGCTTTCAATGTCTCTCTCACTTTGTAACACCTTTCAGTGTCTCTCTGACTTTCTAACAGCTTTCAGTGTCTCTCTCACTTCGTAACAGCTTTCAATGTCTCTCTGACTTTTCAGTGTCTCTCTGACCTTCTAACAGCTTTCAGTGTCTCTCTCACTTCGTAACAGCTGTCAATGTCTCTCTCACTTCATTACAACTTTCAATGTCTCTCTGACTTTGTAACAGCTATCAATTTCTTTCTGACTATGTAACAAATTGCAATGTCTCTTTGACTTTGTAACAGCTTTCAATGCCTCTATGACTATGTAACAGCTTCTAGTGCCTTACCTTTTAGCAGCTTTCGGTGTCTCTCTAATTGGTAACAGCTTGCAATGTCTCTCTGGCTTTGTAACAGCTTTCAGTGTGTCTGATTTTGAAAAAGCGTTCGATGTCTCTCTCACTTTGTTAACAGCTGTCAGTGTCTCCCTGACTTTGTAACAGTTTTCAATGTCTCTCTGACTTAACAGCTTTCAGTGTTCTCTGAATTTTGTAACAGCTTTCAATATCTCTGTGACTTTGTAACAGCTTTGAATGTCTCTCTGACTTTTCAACAGTTTTCAATGTCTCTGTGACTTTGGAACAGCTGTCAGTGTCTGTGACTTTGTAACAGTTTTCAGAGTCTCTCTGACTAGGTAACAGCTCTCAGTGTCTCTCTGACTTAGTAACAGCTTTCAGTGTCTCTCTGACTTTGTAACAGCTTTTAATGTGTATACAACTTTTCAAGGGCATTCTCTTTTTTCTCTTATTTGTTTCATGTCCATAATATATGCCTCTCTGCATTTTCAGCAGATGTCAGTGTCTCTCTGTCTAGCTGTCATTGTTTCTAGGGCATTTTACATATGTCCATTTCACACTTACTCTGCAACAGTTTCAAGGCCCCTCTGATTTCGCACTTATTATGTTTCTCTGACATTGCAGATGTCATTTCCTCTCTAATTTTGCAGATATGAAGTCTCTCTAACTTTGTAACAGGTGTCAATGTCTCTCTGACATCACAGATGCCAACGTCTTTTTGACTGTGCATATGTCAATTGTATCTCTGACTCTATGATTATATATCTGACTGTCTGACTTGATAGTGTCAGTACCTCTCTGATTTTGCCTATGTCAATGTCTGTGTACTTTAGCAAATGTCAATATCTTTCTGGGTGCATAACAGTCTTCGGTGTCTCTATGGCTTTGCAGATATCATTGCAATAATGTTGACAATGCAGATGCTAATATCTCTCAAACATTGCAGATGTCAATTTATCTCTGACTTTGTGAAAGTCAGTGGTCCTCTGACCCAGTCCTGCCTCTCCCTTTTCTATCGCTCTCTGGAAATCAGTGAAGTGAGACTGGCAGTGCTTTTGAATGTCAAAAAGGCATGGCAATAAAATGATAACACTGAACAATTAGTTGAAGTGTTTTGATATGTGTCAATGGCTGCAAGATGTGTGTGTGTGTGTTTGTGTGTGTGTGTTTGTGTGTGTGTGTGTGTGTGTGTGTGTGTGTGTGTGTGTGTGTGTGTGTGTGTGTGTGTGTGTGTGTGTGTGTGTGTGTGTATCTGTCTGTCTGTCTGTCTGTCTGTCTGTCTGTTTGTGAACGTGGAAGTCAAAGTCATAGTTTCCTTTCTAGATCGTACATTGAATACGCAGTGCATTTGCTCGATTTTATCAAGTCGTTTATCTAGAAAAACAGCAGCAGCAGCAGCAGAAGCGTCATCGTCATCGTCATCGTCATCATCATCATCATCATCATCATCATCATCATCAATCATCATCATCATTATCATCATCATCAACAACAACAACAACAACAACAACAACAACCACATAACAAGAGCACCAAATGGAAAAACCATTTCAATAATAAAGGACTCCAAAAAGAAAGCAACACACTACAACGAAAGGAAGTCCTGTCAGGCTATGTTATCATACTGTAATGGAGCAGTACTAAGATTATCTCCCATGTAAGCAAAGACCAAGCCTGACATCGTGTTTTTAAATCGGGAGACACCAGCGAATTTTGCGAATTGTGCGAGGTTCAGTACTCATGTTAACTGTAGGAAGAGAATATTCATCAATGGGCATCGTAGTGATGACTCAAACCTAGGCTTGATCCCTAGCTGTTAAATTGTGACAGCCACGTTCTAGCCACTAGGCTATAAACCCATATATATAGTTAATCAATTTTTTAAAAGTACCCAGCACGACTTACAATGTTACAACTAATTTCGGTCTTATTCTATATAATCATGTAACTCTTTCTTGTCTTTTTTCCGTCTCCTTATTCATGCCTTTATCGTCCAGAAAGACTTAAAAGATTATTATTCTCTTTTACGCCTGATGTGCTGGGCCTGACTTGTCAGGTGCTTAACGTCAGCGCAACACATTGTCACTCATGTGACAGACAGCAATGGCTGCTCTCCAAGGAAGATTTGGAAAAGGATTGAATAAAAGCATCAAACACAGCCAACCAACTCGCGACAACAAATCAATCATATCTAGTTGCAATATCTAACCACCCCATCAACCACTTCCTTTCACCAATTTTTTTTTACATAACACAGAACAACGCACACATCTATGATTTGCACACTTACTTCCACAGTAACAGCACCATCTCTCTCTACCCCATCCCTCCCTCCATACATACTCATTACATGAAGTAAAGTATTGTAATGATATCAGTCACAACAAATTTATGATGAAATTGCACCAGAAATATTTCCAAGGGATGCCAAAAATGATGCATTTTTGGCAGGAATGATAAACTTACAATAATTCATTTCCTCAACACTTTCGTTAAATAATGTAGTTCCGGGTGTATTTTACACTAATTTTTATTTGATGAATTTTAGTCCTCTTGTGGAAACTGTTCCATAAATTAAAATCTGAATACACGATGCCTTTTTGTAGAGACTAATTCCTGGATAGTGGAAAAAAAAACCAATCATCCCATAGTTGTGTTTGTTGCTCATTGATAACGAACTATAGTATTCTTTAAATAAAAAAAAAGTAAAGGTGTCCCATAACGTAGGCGGTCGTAGGGGAGCGAGGCATCGGAGACCTCGGCTTCTCTAGGGGCCAGCATATTGAGGACGACGCCCATCACCTCTCCCTGGCTGCTTTACCTTCCCTGACCCTAAAGAGGGCAGGTACTCATTTACAGATGGGTGAACTGGGGGGGGGGGGGGGGACTGTACTGAAGCCAAGGCGCGCAAACGGTCACCCATCCAACTTGTAACCATGCTTGAAGCTGCTTAACTGACTGGGGGAAAGCGAACACTCTGACCACTTAGCTATTCCACCCCCATATTCCATAACAACATTCTGTACAAATACAACTTTATCAAAAGAGAGTTTATTGTGGAAGAGCACAATGTTTGTTTGTTTATAATCTTCAATAATCAGAGATCTTGATTTTGAACATAACAACTGTTGATGCTCTTTTAGATAAACAATGGCTGAATTTCAGGTCTGCATTACTGCAGTTATCCCGAACAGATGAAACACAGTCAAAATTATAAATTAACAAGGCAGTAAAAGACTGTTTACAAGACTGGTTATTAAGAAAATTTTAACTTTTAGATAGTTAAAGCCATCTGATAGCAGGACATTTCCTGGTGACATAATAATGCTGTCAGTCAAGGTCAAAGTTTTTCCAATAATGCCATCAAGAAATTTGTTAGAGTCAACTTATTTAACTCATCTGCTATCCATCAACAGAGATTAAAACTTAATTTTCATATTCAGTTATTTTTGTTTTGCAAATGCACACACTATAGGCCTACACTTACACATATACACGTGTACATACACACAGCAACAGACTATGTATTGTTAGTCCCCCTTTTTCTTAAACTCAGCACCAATCTTTATTCCTGATGACCAGAACATTGTAAGAATCTAGTTAATAGGTCAAACTTTCACACACATTTTAAAAACAAAAACAAAATCTCTTTTTTATCAAATTTAGAGACACTTCTTGGTAGAATTTCTGCCAGATATAGCCTTCAGCAACCTGTTAAAAAAAAATAGCCACCTAGATTTCACTAGAGAGCTTAGCCTGGCTTGAGTTACCCCTCTTATCTGCGTGAGTGTGGGTGTTTGCTTGCGTGCGTGCGTGCGTGCGTGGGCGTGTGTGTGTGTGTGTGTGTGTGTGTGTGTGTGTGTGTGTGTGTGTGTGTGTGTGTGTGTGTGTGTATTTGGTTAAGAGAGGTGCAAGTTGAACAGACAATACCATTATTCAGCCAAACACCCCCTCCCCTATCTTTGAAAAAAAAAGTGAACACACTCCCTATAGAGCAAGAAGTCGGAGAAAAAGATTAAAGACCATGAGTGCAACTCCATTGTCTTCCAACACTGATGGTTGCCAATTAATAATGGTATATGTATAAGACTTTTTTTCTTTTTTTTTTTACAAAATTACCTAATCAATGCAAAACTAATACAGCAATCATGTATAAATATCATCAGTAAAACTTTAAAGTAGAGCTCTTTCTTCATTTCAATGGATTTGGATAAGGGATTTTCTACTAACTTTTTTTTTTTTTTTTTTTTTGGGGGGGGTTGTTACCTTGAATAGCAAGGTCATGGGAATGGGATAGCTCAGTTGTCAGAGCACTCCCTTTCGCCAAAGGGTAAGGTCTAGCAGCATTGAGCGTTGTTGCCAAGTGGATGGGAGACTGTTTGCTCGCCTTGGCTTCAGTACAGTTTCCCAGTTCACCCAGCTGTAATGGGCACGTGCCCTCTTTAGGGACTGGGAAGGTAAAGCAGTGAGGGAGAGGAGATGGGTACCGCCTTCAACATGCCAGCCCCTGGAGAAGCGTGGCCTCTGATATCTCGGTCCCCAACGACAGCATGGGCTATGGGACACCTTTTTACCCAGCATAGTCAGTCTGAAATCACTGGGATTACTCTAGTTGGATTAAGGTGTGCATTAAATCATCACAAGCTGGACAAAAACAAAACAAAAACAGCCTGGCCTTCATTTTTCACAGCTGTCCTACACATTGGATATTTTGTTTCTCGTTGGATTATCGTTCTATAGTTTGAACTAGGTACCTTTACGCCAGACACTTTGACTACGTATCTATTGTTTAAAGTCATCAGTAAGTATGACTTCACACAGTGCAATGAGTCAAGCATTCTATATGGATCAAAGCTATTTTCATTGCTAATTCATTATGATCATGCCACCTGCAATCAATCAGCCCTTGTATAAGTAATAGATTTCTGAAAAAAAGAAAGAGTAACACCTTATGCCCAAACATGATAAAACGGGTAAATTAACAATATGGCACAAACGTTTGATGCCCAGTTTATTTTTCGTTCTTCAGCTAGACCTCTCAGATTCACCAATGGTGAGATTTGCATATGCCACCGTTTTTGCCTACCATGATGGTTACCACACTCTGGGGATGTATGCCGGATATGTTCATGTTTCTGTATCAACCAAGCAAATGCTGACATGAATTACGGGATCTTTAAGGTGCATAGTTGTTCGATATATATCTATATATATCATACAAAGGGAATTAAGAAGCTGACAGGTCTGAACTTGAAGGGGACCTGAAAGATCATTCAAAAAAATCCCCACGTTTTTATTCACCAGACACCACTGGGATTCGGATCTACGACTCCATGAATCCCTGGGATCAAATAAATGTGGGATTCAAACTGAGTCTTGTTGACAAAAGTATACTTAAATATCTATACGAATTCACAACCCTTATCTTACAAAGCCAGACTGAGTGATGCACCCAACTCTGAAGGTAACCACCACAACGTCCTTCCAACGACCTTCTCTGTAATCCTTCAACTTCAAACACTAAGACAGCAACTCACCACAGGCACTGATGTGTCTGGGAAACTGACACTGATCGCCACAAGTCCAGATCAGCAGGGGTCACTAAATCAAAGATCACTTCTGTTCACTGCATGATGGTCAATGAGGATGAGGATGATGACTGTCATGATGATGCTACAGAAGTGCTGTGGCTTTAAGACTACTGGACAGATCTGTACTCTAAGCTTCCTTTTCTGATAAATGCGCACATCAACCGGGCCCTAAAGTGACAGACTCCTGCAGTATTGGTCATTTTATTTGAGCAACACTCTTAAAAATGCATCTGTAAAGTGGCTGAAGCTCCGCTGTATAGTCAGTCCCCAGTGAGCCTACAGCAAATTTACTCTGAGAAATTGTATAATGGGGTACAGGATAGCATGGTGGTTACAGCCTTGCATATTGCGCTGGCGATCTGCTGACCCAGGTTCGAATCCCGTCGAGGGGATATCTTCCCCTGGAGTTACCATCAGTGCTGACTCCACTCCCCCCAAAAGTTCTTCCCATGAGACTATAAACTGAGGTTCAGTGCTCGAACGCACGCAGAATATCTTGCGCACACGTTAAAACCTGTTCTGCTTTTCCAAAGAGTGGGCCATTGTGTACCAGTCGGAAGGGATAAAATTTACAAACTGCATACACCAGGGACTGCATAAAAAAAAATCACATGAGTGCTTATGCCATTATCCTCAAAATAAAGATAATAGAGGAGCCAGAGGGAGTAAAAGAAAAACAAATCCCGGGACTCTGGAGGGATTCGAACTCAAAACCTTAAAGCTTGAATCCCTAAAAGACCACTACTGCACCTTAGCATCTTGTGTAATAGCATGGGAGCCACGTGGCACATCCCAATAAAAAAAAAATAATAAAACACCATCAAAACCTGAAGAGAGAGAGAGAGAGAGAGAGAGAGAGAGAGAGAGAGAGAGAGAGAGAGAGAGAGAGAGAGAGAGAGAGAGAGAGAGAGAGAGAGAGAGAGAGAAGAATCAAACAAAATCAAAACAAAGCACAGAAAGACCAAGCATTGACCAAGCCAGGTGTAATTGTCTTCCTTGTAGGAGGTGTTGTAAGGCTACACAGTCCATTTCCTGCTCAAAAGCACGCTCCCTGCAGGTGTTGCTAGGTCCTGAGAGAGAACTCGAACTCGAACTCGAAAGGTTTATTCATGAAAAAAGGCCATTGGCCCATACATGAAGGGGGTTGCCGAATAACGATAACGATAATTGCTTTAAGCTGACACACGAGGCTACTCCAAGCCATGGAAACCACAGCATTGATTAGTAATGTACATCGAGAGACACGAAACACTTCACTGTCCAGATATGTTACGGCATTCTGAGCCTTTCTTTCGTCCAGTCTTTGTCACACTACACACCCTTAGGTCTAGGCTAGCCAAGAAACCGTTGTAGTAGTTCTCTAAGTGTCGCTAAGTCCCTTGAAGCACTCGATAGGGTCTCCCTCCGTGTGTAGTGTGTTCTGGATTCGCTTCCCATTCCGCAAACTGGTGAGTTTGACACATTCCTCTTTTAACATGTTTTTCTCTTGCTGTTTGACAAACCAGTACACACATACTGGCTCAGTGTCTGGTTGGCATGCGTACTGGATCACAATGTCGTCTGACTCCCACGTCACAATATCTTCACCGTCTGAATGATGTAGCACAGATTTTCTAAAGTGTGTATTTCTTTGTCTGTCTCTTAGCCTTTTCTGTACGGGTCTATCAGTTAGAGTAGCCACCTACTGTTTGACATTTCCTGTGTTGAATGCACCAACAATATTATCATCGTTCACCTCAGGCTGCAAAACACACATATCAGCACACATATCAGCACAGTCACTACAATCAGACATACAGGGAGGTTCTAAATCAACCGATGATGGCAACTTAACTGATGTTTTTGTGTTGATGTCCTGTGTGTGTGTTGTTGGTAGATCTATTCCATGTGTATCTACACATGCTGTATTCCCCTGTTCTACTCCACTGTCAGGCAGACTCGAGGCACTGAGGACACAGTCACTTTCACACACAACACTTGCCTGCTTCTGTTTATGCTTTCGAACGCTCTAGTCGTCTTTGAGGTAACGATTTCTTCCTGTAGTACTGCGCTTGTGTGCTGGGATTCACTGTTGGATCCGCCATGTTGGTTGACACTGCTGTGTCCACTGGTTTCAGTTGCAAGACAAAAACCACGCTGTCCCCTTCTCCTGCCACTTTCCAGCTGGAAACTGCATTGTCAGTCAGCAGGGCGCCTAAGGTCCTCTCCACAGCCGCTGGAAGTCCAGTAACTGGCATTTTTTAATGAATTTCTAGTTTTACTGCTGCTCACAGAAAATGTACGCCCTGTCCGCTTCACTTCTCGTGACCGCCGCCTATCGGTCCTGAGAGAGAGAGAGAGAGAGAGAGAGAGAGAGAGAGAGAGAGAGAGAGAGAGAAAGTCAGGGCACAGAGAGATGGGGGGGGGGGGGGGGGGGGGTTAAATATGTCAGGGCCGTTGGCACATATGCAGGGGAGTGAACCACGTGTTATTTCATGGATATGACTCCACAGTCATAACATGCTCAATTTAAGGCAAATCCCAACACTCCCCACCCCCACCCCCACCCTCACTTAAACCCTACCCCCTCCTGCTTCCTTCTCATGTAACTGTTAATTCTGGTCAATGCAGTCATAACATCCATGCTTTTCACTGTAGCAAATCTATCTATCTATCTATCTATCTATCTATCTATCTATCTATCTATCTATCTATCTATCTATCTATCTATCTATCTATCTATCCCTTAGTCTGGCGACCTTGGGGGCACCCATGAAGACTTGACAACCAGTTCCCTCCATTCCTCTCTCTGTTCTGCCTTTCTCGGGGTTTTGTTGAGTTCTAGGCCTGTCCATTCGCTGATGTTGTCCTCCCATCTCTTCCTTTGTCTGCCTTACTCCAACTATTGTTCGAAACAACTCTCCTATGTTGCTGTTGTAGTACACTGCACTGGTGGCTTTGTTGTACAGCTCTGATGACTCTGATCAGGTTTGCATTGATGCTGTACAAATTCATGGTTGCCCACAAAGCTGCATGCCACACGCTGTCAAATGCCTTCTTAAAATCAATAAATACATGGTAGAGGTCTTATTGGTGTTGAAGGTACCGCTCACAGAGTATTCTGAGGTTGAATATCTCTTCAGTTGTGCTACGCCCTGCTCTGAAACCTGCTTGTTCGTCAGCAGTGTGTGTGTGTTTTCCAAATCGAAATCATCATTGATTCTTACTTCATATTCTTGTTTCAGAATGAGTGCCTTTTTGTAACATTACCTCAATATTGTATCTCTGTCTTATTCCTTACCTGTTGTTGTTTTTTCTCCCCTTTTATCAAAATCTTATGTTTTATGGGACTTATTTTGATGACAGATGGTGGTGGATTGATGTCTTCAGTCATTTAACCTCATCATATTCTGATGTTTGCTCTTTAATTATTGCGCTTTTTTTGTTGTTTTGTTTTGTTTTGTTTTTTGTTTGTTTTGTTTTTGTTTATTTTCCTTTATTCAAATCAAAATTATCATTGATTCTTACTTCTTTTTCGTTTCTGAATGAGTGACTTTTTATAACATTACCTTAATATTGTATCTCTGTGTTATTTCTTGCCTGTTTGATACTTGGTATGGTTCCTTACTTTTGGTATTTGGATCATTATAATTGTTGTTGTGTAGTTGTGGCTATTATTTTTTTTTTCTATCTTAATGTTATCCCTGAAAAGGGCGGGGACTGGATGTAAAAAAGCACGCGAGTGCTTATCTATTATCCTCGAATAAAAGAATTTTGCCTTGCCTTGCCTTGCCTTGCCTTGCCTTGCCTTGCCTTGCCTTGCCTTGCCTTGCCTTGCCTTGCCTTGCAGTGATGGTCTCTGCCTGTGGCTTCAGTCTGTTCAGTATAATCTTCAACATGACCTTGCTTGGATGGCATATGAGGCTGATTGTGCGGAAATTTTGGCACTGCTGAAGATTTCCTTTCTTGGGGAGGGTGATGATGAGTGACTGTGTCCATGTTGTTGGCCATTTTCCTGTCTGCCAGATCTTGTTGCAGATTTAAAGTAGAGCCTGGATCATGGCTTCCCCTCCAGCTTGAACCTCTTGAAAAACCTGCAGTGGTGCCCCAACAGTCTACTAGATCAGGAAATAGATGTGGGTGGAGGTGAAGGTGACTGGGTTGTTTTTCTGTTTGGGGGGTTTTGTGTGCGTTTTTTTTCACTGCACATGCAGGACCATCAGCCCTGAAAAGCTCCAGTAATCTGCATGTTATATTCATTTTCTTTCCCTTCTTCTTCTTCGCAATTCTTCTTCACGATTCATATTCTTCTTCTTCTTCTTCTTCTTCTTCTTCTTCTTCTTCTTCTTCTTCTTCTTCTTCTTCTTCTTCTTCTTTGCAATTTTTTGTCTTCTTTGCATTATTCTTTGCATTCTTCTTTGCATTCTTTTTCTGTTCATTCTTCTTTTTGGCATTCTATTTTGCAGTTCTTTTTTTGCAATTCTTCTTCGTCGTCTTCTTCGAATTGTCTCTCGTCTTCTTCGCATTCTTGTACTTTTTCCCATTTTTTCTTCTCATTCTTCATCTTCTGCGCATTCGTCTTCTTCGTATTCTTATTTTTCTTTTTCCTCTTCTTCGGAATTCTTAGAAACCCTCCTCCTCCTCCTCCTCCTCCTCCTCCTCCTCCTCCTTCTTCTTCTTCTTCTTCTTCTTCTTCTTCTTCTTCTTCTTCTTCTTCTTCGCAATTCTTCTTCTTCGCAATTCTTCTTCTTCGCAATTCTTCGCAATTCTTCTTCTTCGCAATTCTTCTTCTTCTTCTTCTTCTTCTTCTTCTTCTTCTTCTTCTTCTTCTTCTTCTTCTTCTTCTTCTTCGCAATTCTTCTTCTTCGCAATTCTTCTTCTTCTTCTTCTTCGCAATTCTTCTTCTTCGCAATTCTTCTTCTTCGCAATTCTTCTTCTTCGCAATTCTTCTTCTTCGCAATTCTTCTTCTTCGCAATTCTTCTTCTTCTTCTTCGCAATTCTTCTTCTTCTTCGCAATTCTTCTTCTTCTTCGCAATTCTTCTTCTTCGCAATTCTTCTTCTTCTTCTTCGCAATTCTTCTTCTTCGCAATTCTTCTTCTTCTTCTTCTTCGCAATTCTTCTTCGCAATTCTTCTTCTTCTTCTTCGCAATTGTTCTTCTTCTTCGCAATTCTTCGCAATTCTTCGCAATTCTTCTTCTTCTTCTTCTTCGCAATTCTTCGCAATTCTTCTTCTTCTTCTTCTTCTTCTTCTTCTTCTTCTTCTTCTTCTTCTTCTTCTTCTTCTTCACAATTCTTCTCCTTCTTCTTCTTCTTCTTCTTCTTCTTCTTCTTCTTCTTCTTCTTCTTCTTCTTCTTCACAATTCTTCTCCTTCTTCTTCTTCTTCTTCTTCTTCTTCTTCTTCTTCTTCTTCTTCTTCTTCTTCTTCTTCTTCTTCTTCACAATTCTTCTTCTTCACAAATCTTTTTTTTTAAATTCTTTTTCTTCGCAGTTCTTCCTTCTTCCTTTTCTTCTTTTCCCTTCCTGTCCTCCGATTTATTCTTCTCCCACTTTTCCGTTCTTTTTTTTGCACGATTGTTTCTTTTGTTTGGTAAACATGAAAAACACTTTCAATAGTGATCACCAGGTGTCTTGCTATACGCTATCGATACTTTCTTTTCAAATTTATGTCCTAATGTTTACGACTCCACAGCTGTGATAGTCGAATGCCTATTGTTGGAAGCTCTCTCTCTCTCTCTCTCTCTCTCTCTCTCTCTCTCTCTCTCTCTCTCTCTCTCTCTCTCTCTCTCTCTCTCTCTCCGGATGAGACTATAAATCGAGACCCTGTGTGTGAACGCACGCAGAACATCTTACGCACACGTTAAACCCTGTCCACGTTAAGGCCATCGTGTGCCGGTGGGAACAGATGACATTTACAAAACTGCATACACGTGGGGACTTGATGTAAAAAAGCACAAGAGTGCTTATCCCATTATCCTCGATATAAAAGATTTTTTTTAAATTAAATACTCTCTCTCCTCTCTCTCTCTCTCTCTCTCTCTCTCTCTCTCTCCTCTCTCTCTCTCTCTCTCTCTCTCTCTCTCTCTCTCTCTTCATATCATATCTAGGGGGACCGATAGCCTAGTGGTCAGAACATTGCGCTGGCAATTTGACGACCCGAGTTCGAGTCCGGTCGAGGAAATTTTTCTCCTGGAGTTAACATCAGTGCCGACTCCACTCTCCCCAAAAGTCCTTCGGATGAGACCATAAACCGAGGCCCCGTGTGCGAACGCACGCAGAACATCTTGCGCACACGTTAAATCCTGTTCCGCTTTTTGTAAGAGTAGGCCATCGTGTGCCGGTGGAAACAGATGACAATATTTACAAACACTGCATACACACGGGGACCGGATGAAAAAAAGCACATGATTGCTTATTCTGTTATCCTCGATATAAAAGAATAAATAAAATAAATAAATAAATATCTGAAGTCGAGCAAAATAACGATCTTGGGATATCTACCGTCAGAATGGTATTTAAGGGATGTAAATGATGTAATATTTTCAAAACTAGATGCGAAAGAATTCTTCGTGGTGTATGTCTTTAATGTGTGTGTGTCTTTAATTAACTCCCCTGAAACGGCGGTCCTTTATGAATTTTAGTAAGAACAAAGAAGACAACAGCGTTCTTGCTAAGGGAGGCAATTCAAAGCATGGGGCGACAATCCTTTTATGAATTTTAGTAGTTTTAAAGAGGGCAACAGTGTTTTTCATGGTCAGGGGAGGGAATTCTAGGCGTCACGCATTAGCGCAACATGGACCAATGGATATATATAGGCAAAGTAAGATAAACGAAAGGTAAGTTGTATTTTTAATATTTTTTCCTAACATAGTTTTTAAAAAATAGTTGACTGTAGATGTTCTCTGTTCGGCATAATATATTATTGCTACCCTCATCCCGATACAAATGAAAAGGGAGTGAAAGAGGCTTTGTAAATAAAACACATCTGGCACACCTTGATGTAAATCTCTCTGAAAGACAGCAGGCTATATAAATGAGCGTTAAGCCATCTGCCGGCTTGAGGCTGTTGGCAATTTAGTTTTATTTTTCTCAGGAAATGTGTGCCTTTCTTTTCTTTCTTTCTTTCTTTTTAACTGAAGGAGAGAACGTGTACCTGCAGTGACCTGTTCGTTTGCTTGCTTGTTCCTTTATCTTACTGATTGTCAGATTGTTGTTTTGTAGTTGTGCTTTTTGCGAAGGCGTTCCTTTTTGATTTGTTGATAGCGCCTAATCAGGGCAAAGGCCGGAGGAAAATAATTTATGAAAATGCTTATCTGTAACCCTTGTAAAATAAAGATCTCTCTTCTCTCTCTCTCTCTCTCTCTCTCTCTCTCTCTCTCTCTCTCTCTCTCTCTCTCTCTCTCTCTCTCTCTCTCTCTCTCTCTCTCTCTCCCTTTTATCAAAATGTTATGATTTGAATGACTTATTTTGTTATAGATGGTGGCCGATTGATGCTTTCAGTTGTTTACCTCATTATATTCTTATGTTTGCTCTTTATTGCGCTTTTTTTTTTCCAAATCAAAATCATCATTTGATTCTTACTTTTTATTTTCGTCTCTGAATGCGTGCCTTTTTTTCCTTTTTTTAAAATTATTACCTTATTAATGAATTTCGTTCTTATTTCTTGTCTGTTGTTTGCTATATGGTATGCTTTCTTGTTCTTGGTATTTGGATCATCATTATTGTTGTTGTCAGAGGGTTTTTTTATGTTGATGCATCCCTGATAAGGGCGGAGACTGGATGTAAAAAAGCACACGAGTGCTTATTCATTATCCTCGAATAAAAGAATTTGCCTTGCCTCTGCCACCCTGCCCTCTCCCATCCCCTGTAGGAATGCCAGAGGCCTGTCAATATAAACAGCATCCTCAACTTCTGGAAATTCTGTGTTAGGAATTCCCTCTTTTCTATCCATTTTGTTTCTGCCTTATTTCTGTTTGCTCCTGTCTCCTCTTTCTTGTCTATTTTCTGCCTTTCTTGGTCCATTCTCCAGACCCCCCCCCACCCCCACCCCCACCCCTCCCACCTTTCTTTTTTAGGAAGATTTTTTAGGGAGGTAGATTATTCCACAGTGTTCTTCCTGAATAAGCAAGGCTTGGCTTATACTGTTATAGAGATTATAGTGGGGCCTGGGCAAAAACGTGCGCGCGCAGTGTGTGGTGTGTGTGTGTGTGTGTGTGTGTGTGGTGTGTGTGTGTGTGTGTGTGTGTGTGTGTGTGTGTGTGTGTGTGTGTGTGTGTTGTCTGTCTGTCTGTCTGTCTGTCTGTCTGTGTCTGTCTGTCTGTCTGTGTACGTGCGCGCGCGCGCGCGGCGCGGGCGTGTGTGTGTGTGTGTGTGTGTGTGTGTGTGGTGTGTGTGTGTGTGTGTGTGTGTGTCTGTCTGTCTGTCTGTCTGTGTGCATGCGTGCGTGCGTGCGTGCGTGCGTGCGTGCACGTGTGTTTTTTCACATTATGTAAGTATGGTAGAGTGTGTTGAAAGCTGTGTTTTACCTTGATTGACTTGATCGACTTGACATTGTCAATGGTTGAGGCCTGTGAAGGCCTGTTGATTGTTCTTCACATGTATCCACTTTCTCTTGCGTGCGTGGCTAGTGCAGAAAAAGTGGCATAGATGTAATTATTTTTTTTTACCGTGCAGTGTTTGGAAAGGTAGCGAAAGTGCTACAGATGGTGAGGGTGAAAGCCTACAAGGGCACAGACTGCGTGGAAAAGTTCAAGACCTACACTGATGACTATGTGAAGGACGATAGGTCCACTGTCTGTGCCGGCAACATCAAGGGAGGAATCGGCACCTGTCACGTAGGTGTCTATAGTAGTATATATACGCTCTCAGTGTGTGTTGGGGGGGGGGAGGGGGGCAGGGGATGGTGTGTGTGTGTGTGTGTGTGTGTGTGTGTGTGTGTGTGTGGTGTGTGTGTGTGTGTGTTGTGTGTGTGTGGTGTGTGTGTGGTGTGGTATGGTGTAGTGTGGTTGGTGTGGTGTGGTGGTGGTGGTGGTGGTGTGTGTGGGGGGGGTTGTGTGTGTGTGTGTGTGTGTGTGTGTGTGTGTGTGTGTGTGTGTGTGTGTGTGTGTGTGTGTGTGTGTGTGTGTGTGTTGCTGTTGTTGTTGTTGTTGTGTTGTGCTGTGTTGCTGTTGCGTGGTGTGTGTTGTATGTTGTGTCGTGTGTGTGTTGTTGTTGTTGGGTTGGGTTGGGTTGTGCTGTGTTATGTCGTGTTTTGTCCTGAGTGTGTGTGTTTGCGCGTGCACGCACGCGCGTGCGTGCGTGCGTGTGTGTTACATCCTACTTGGGAAAAAACAACAACTCGAAATTAAATCAGAAACTCACCAGAAGAAAAAAAATCTGAAAAGATAACCAACCTGAATGCATTGTTGTATGTACCAGGGTGACTCTGGCGGCCCCCTGATGTGCAGGAGCAATGGCCGCTACATGCAGGCGGGAGTGGTGTCTTACTCTGAGGGCTGTGCCTGGTCCCCATCCCCCACAGTCTACACCAGTGTGCCCTTCTTCCACGACTGGGTCATGGACAAGATGAACCATTAGTTTTCGGGGTAATAATTTACCTGAATTTTACCTGATAATTTACTCAGCTTGTCTCCAGAGCTTTGCAACAGCTTTCGCGCTATTTTGGGATTCTTCAGCAACGTTTTATAGACTGTCTAATTTTCAGCAGCTTTTTATAATATATATTTATATATAATATTTTGCAGACTTTCTAAGTTTTCAGCAGCTTTTTACAGACTGTCTAAATGTTCAGCAGCTTTTTTTTTTTATTTTACAGACTTTCGAAGTTTTCAGCACCTTTTTACAGACTAAGTTTTCAGCAGCTTTTTACAGACTTTCTAAATGTTCAGCAGCTTTTTACACTCTCTAAATGTTCAGCAGCTTTTTACAGTCTTTCTAAGTTTTCAGCAGCTTTTTACAGACTTTCTAAATGTTCAGCAGCTTTTTACAGTATTTCTATTTCTAAATGTTCAGCAGCTTTTTACAGACTTTCTAAATTCAGCAGCTATTTACAGACTTAATTTTCAACTGTTTCTAACAATATTTCAAAATTTTCTGCACATTCTTACAGACTTTCTGTATTTTCAGCAGCTTTTGGCAGTATTTGTAAAAATTTATCAGCTTTTTTACAGTGTAACTTTTCAGCAGTTTTTTTTCCAGTCGATCTAAATTTTCAGCACCTTTGACAGCCTCTCTGACTTCGTAACAGCTTTCTAATTTTTCTCAGACTTTGGAAATGTCAATATGGCTCTGACTTTGTAGATGTCAATGTGTCTCTGAATTTATAAAAGATGTCAATGATTCTGACTTTATAATGGATGTCGATGTGTCCTTGATTATGGAAATATCAACATTTCTCTGACTGAGTAACAGATGTCAATGTCTCTCTGACCTTGTAACAAATGTTAAAATTTCTCTCTGACTCTTGTAGCAGTTTTCAGTGTCTCTCTGACCCTGTCCTCACTCCCTCTTTTCTGTCACTCTCTGGAAATCAGTGATGCGAGACTGGACAGTGCTGTTCAATATGAAAAAGCATGGCAATAAATAGCACTGTGCAATTGGTTGAAGCGTTTTGTTATCTGTCTGTGGTTGCAAGATGGGTGTGTGTGTGTGAGGAGGGGGGGGGGGGGGGGGAGTGCGTGCGTCGAAGTCAAAGTAAAAGTCAAGTCAAAATGTGTGTGTGTGCGTGCGTGCGTGCGTGTATGTATGTGAGTGAGTTCATGTGCTTACACATGGTGTGCACAAGTGCTGTATTTCACACACACACACACACACACACACACACACACACACACACACACACACACACACACACACACACACACACACACACACACTCTGTCTGTCTGTCTGTCTCTCTCTCTCACACACACACACACACACACACACACACACACACACACAACAAACACACACACACACGCACGCACGCACGCACCACCACCAAGTCTTCCAATTCACAAGATCAGCCATAACGTTACATCCAATAAATATTTATTATTCCACCATAACAGTTGTAGGACTCCAAACAATACAGTCAATCATAACAACACATCGTGTTGTTTATTTATATATATATATATATATTCACAATTCAACTGGTAACAGACTGGTAACTGAATGTACAGAAATTTTCCTTTTTAATTGGACAGGCCTTGACATGGTGTTGTTGCTGCAAAAGGCTGGAGTTAACATCAGTGCTGACTCCACTCTCCCCAAAAGTCTTTAGGATGAGACTGTAAACAGAGGCCCCGTGTGCGAACGCACGCAGAACATCTTACGCACCTGTTAAATCCTGTTCCGCTTTTCGTAAGAGTAGGCCAACGTGTGCCGGTGGGAACAGATGACAATATTTACACAACTGCATACACACGGGGACTGGATGAAAAAAAAAACATGAACGCTTATCCCATTATTCTTGATATGAAAGAATAAAATTATTATTAAAAAAATTAAGACAGATAAGTCTGGAATGAATTACCCACCAATATGTCCCACAGGTCCCTCCAACAACCGTCTTGGTCAAGGGACAACTACTTCTGGTGTTGTTGCTGCTGCTGCTGATATATAATTATGATGACGATGATGATGACGATGATATTTATATATGTGTATATGAATATATATATATATATATATATATATATATATATATATATATGTATATGAATATTATATATATATATATATATATATATATATTATATATATATATACATATACATATATATATATTTATATATGCGTGCGTGCATGCGTGCATACATGCGTGCATGCGTGCGTGCGAGCATACATGCGTGCAGGCATGTGTGTGTGTGTGTGTGTGTGTGTGTGTGTGTGTGTGTGTGTGTGTGTGTGTGTGTGTGTGTGTGTGTGTGTTGTGTGTGTTTCTACACAAAAAATGACAGAAAAAACGAATACTCTGTCAAATTTTCTCAGGAAGAACAATTACATAAAGCAAGATCTCTAAGACCAAGATCAAGAACAAAAAGAACAATAGGAACAAGAATAATAAAGAATGGCAAGAGCAGAACAGGAAGAACAACTGCAACAGGAACAAGAAGAAGAAAAACAAGGAGAAGAACAACAATCATTTTATGCAATTATCGCAAATGGATTCCATTTCCATACAAAACCTTTCAGTTAAGTACTCTGCTACATGATTCATGGCACCTGTTTGGTCTTAAGAAAAGTTCACACATTCAATGCTGGTTATTATCACAAATCCACAAGCTTTAATCTGTATGTACAATACTGAGTGAGACTGCCACTGACAAAAACAACAACACAACAGAAACCTGCAGCCTCTAATTTGAATATTCAATACTGAATGTGGACACCACCACCAACTTTGGTACAAATCCTAACCTCTCATTTAAATATCCAATACTAAGTGGTGCTGCCACTGACCTCAATGCAAATCCTAACCTCTGAGTATCTGAAACCTTTGACCTCTAATTTGAATCTTCAACACTGAGTGGGGCTACCAATGATATTGATACAAAACCTAACCTCTAATCTAAATATTTGAAACCTTAGACCTCTGATTTGAATGTTCAACATTGAGTGGGGCTACCACTGACATTGATAAATATCCTAATCTTTAATCTGAATATTTGAAACCATTAAACTTTGATTTGAATATTCAATATTGAGTGTGTCTCCCACACCTAAATGGACAAGCACTCTTTAAAAAAAAAACACCACCTCCAAACACAATTAAATGAAATAACATTGCAATTAAATAGACTAGCATTGTTTTAAAAAAAAAACCACACTTTCCAAACAAAATAACATTGCAGTTAAATGGACAAGCACTCTTAAAAAAAAAACACCACCTTCAAACACAATTAAATGAAATAACATTGCAATTAAATAGACTAGCATCGCTTTAAATAAAAAAGCCACCTTCCAAACAAAAATAAAATTGCAGTTTAACGGACAAGAATTGTTTAAAAAAAACACCTTCCAAACACAATTAAATAAAAATTACATTGCCGTTAAACATAAAAACCCTGTTTAACAAAAAGCGGAAAACCATTCTAGAAAAAAAAAAGGCATAAACAAGTATGAATGCTTTGTATGCAATAAAACTCTACAAAACAAGAAACAGTCTACATCTCTGTAAAGATCCTGTACAATCTGTTACATGCATGTACATATCATAGCATGGGGACAGGGCAGATGAGTGATTAAAGCACTTGCTCTGATCTCCCAAAGCTCCGGTTAAGCAGCATCAAGTGTGGATTACAGGGGGTGGGACTAGTACACACAAACACACACACACACACACAGTGACACACACACACACACACACACACAGTGACACACACACACACAGTGACACACACACACACAGTGACACACACACACACACACACACACACACACACACACACACACACACACACACACACAGGGACTTGGCCTGACCACAATACTAAAAAAATCACCCTGACAGCAAGTCAGGTTAACAGGGCTGCATAATGTCAGGCTCAGTCACATACAGCAGTATGTCAAAACCTAAATACAATTCATTATTCTCTACAAAGTGCAAGTGGAATTCAAATTACATTTCTCAATAGCAATGTCAATGGACTTCTACAGAAATTGGAAAATGCTGATTTTTTAAATTGTCTTGTTGATCATGATTCCATGTCTCAGAGGAAACTTCATTGCATATGATTTTGATTCATCTCCGTTTGGTTATCTGATTATTTTTTTGGTCATAGGCCAAAAAGCTTTCTCATCAAGTGAGGTATTCTGGGGGTCCAGTGTTATTGTCATGATTCGGGAGAGGGGGGGGGGGGAGTTATTGCCATGGTTAAAAAATATGTTGCAGCTTTGGTAGAACGAATGTCATGGAAATTGAACATGTCATGGTCATAAAAAATCAACTATAAGTCTATTTTGTATAAAGAGTATGCAATACCATATTGATCAGTTCCTATATTCCTCAAAATAATTCATCATACTTGGAATCTCAAGAAGGCACTTATGATACTGAAATGCTAGAACAATGCTTGTAAGACTTCAAATGAATTATATGATGATTTATATATCTTTTTTTTTTTGGCTGCCTCATCTTCTGTGACATCCCTGTACTGCTGTTCCCATGCTGCTCATTTCAATCTCCCCACCACAGCCATACCCAGATTCGTAATGTCTCATCCCCAGGATCGGCAGTCCACAGGGAGCACATCAATATTAGGCCGCCGTGGGGCCACCAGCCAGAGGGGCCCTGCACTTCTGCTGAGTCACTTTGGTGGTGTTCAGTGGTTCCTGTTCTGATTTAACATACGCAGGACGCCACCTACTAAGCCCCCTACTAACGGCAGTATTAGCTCAGCCACGGAGCCAGACTGAGTGAGTCACCCACCTGAGGTGGTGACCACTACAACATCCCTCCAATGACCCGTCTCCCCGTGAACCACCAACCTCAAAGACATTGACACAAATTCACCACAGGCATAGAAGTGTATGGGGAAACCGAATCTGAGGTCACCATGAGACCAGAGCAACGGGAGCCACCGAATCAGAGGCAATTTTTATTATTGCATGATGATCAGTGATGATGAGGATGATGTAATGATGCTGCTGTGGAAGTGCATCCACTTTGAGACTACTTGACAGGGTTGTACTCTACGCTTACAGTCATAATATATCCCAGCATCAACCGGGCCCGAGAGATACAGACACCTGCAGTGTTGGTCAGGTAATTAGAGCAACACTCTCAAATTCGCATCCGTAAAGTGGATGAAGCTCGACTGTGTGGTCCCAGTCTCCCCACTGAGCCCACAGCACACTCACTCTGGGTAGGAGCCAGCCGGAGTCTGAAAAATCCCTATAACTGTTATGGGACTCGAACCCGCTAACTTCCAGTCCAAAATCCAAGGCGCTAATCACTGCACCAAGGCGGCTGGTTATGATTTATATATCTTGCTAAATGGAGATTTAATGCAAGAGCCTCACCTTTTTTTTTTTTTTTTTTAAAGCTAGAGTTCCAAGATTCACCAATGGTAAGATTTTTGTGTCTGCAACCATTTTTGCCCATCATTAACATAGCCGCATTCCAACTTCAGGGATGAACAGCAGCTGAAAACTTCCATGTCCATGGAGATGACACTGATTTCAGATACGTTTCTTTTCCAGATGTGTCAGTTTTCCAAGTAATACACAGAATGCCAGCATCAACAAATTCTGTGAGCAGTTGGTAGAGTCATGCAGCTTTTCATGTATCATTTTAAACAGACTGAGCCCACTGAACTTTGATGACAGTGGCCAATGCGTAGTGTCATCTGAAATAAGCACCAGTGGTCATTTCACAGTTTCCTGTGACTCGTTTTAAATTCCATCTGTTAACTTCACGTCACTTGTTACTGAAAAGGTAAAAGACTGTTCAAATTCCAGTTGTCTTGAATGGAAGCAGAAATGAAGAGTGATGCAAATGATGGCTCTGGAAAGGCACAATATAGTGAACAAAATGTTACAATAGCGTCACTGGAATGAGGAGTTTGACAGTGAGGTAACCAGAATGCTAAAATCCCCCATAAAGATGTCGGGGGCCTGTCAGTACAAATAGCTTCCCACCTTCTGGAAATTATGTACTAGGAATTCCCTCTTTTCTATCCCTCTCTTTGTTTCTGCTTTGTGGCTTTCCCTCCAGTCCCTTTCTTTAAATCTATTTCCTGCCTTCTTGGCAAATGGTGTAGTCATGGTTCATAAGTCTTCTTCATGTCACAGGACAGGAAAACAAACAAAAAACAAAAATGAAAAAGTTCCACAAGCAAGTATCCAGGTAACATCATTAATTAATCTACAGACAACACTCTCCCAGTATCCAGGTAACATCATTAATTCATCCACAGACAGCACTCTCCCAGTGTCCAGGTAACATCACTTATCCACAGACAACACTCTCCCAGTATCCAGGTAACATCACTTATCCACAGACAACACTCTCCCAGTGTCCAGGTAACATCACTTCTCCACAGACAATACTCTCCCAGTGTCCAGGTATCATCACTTCTCCACAGACAATACTCTCCCAGTGTCCAGGTATCATCACTTCTCCACAGACAACACTCTCCAGTGTCCAGGTAACATCACTTATCCACAGACAACACTCTCCCAGTGTCCAGGTATCATCACTTATCCACAGACAACACTCTCCCAGTATCCAGGTAACATCACTAATTAATCCACAGACAACACTCTCCCACTATCCAGGTAACATCACTTATCCACAGACAACACTCTCCCAGTGTCCAGGTAACATCACTAATTAATCCACAGACAACACTCTCCCACTATCCAGGTAACATCACTTCTCCACAGACAACACTCTCCCAGTGTCCAGGTAACATCACTTCTCCACAGACAACACTCTCCCAGTGTCCAGGTAACATCACTTCTCCACAGACAACACTCTCCCAGTGTCCAGGTAACATCACTTATCCACAGACAACACTCTCCCAGTGTCCAGGTAACATCACTTCTCCACAGACAACACTCTCCCAGTGTCCAGGTAACATCACTTCTCCACAGACAACACTCTCCCAGTGTCCAGGTAACATCACTTCTCCACAGACAACACTCTCCCAGTGTCCAGGTAACATCACTTATCCACAGACAACACTCTCCCAGTGTCCAGGTAACATCACTTATCCACAGACAACACTCTCCCAGTGTCCAGGTAACATCACTTCTCCACAGACAACACTCTCCCAGTGTCCAGGTAACATCACTTCTCCACAGACAGCACCCTTACAGTACCTGCTCTTCCATCCAACTCCACCTCCACACCTGAAAACAAAACCAGAAAACAATGTAATGGAAGTAAGGTCAACAATTTTCTGTTCACAAACACACACAGATCACACACACACCACACAACCCCCCCCCCACACACACACATAACACCCCCCCCACACACACACACACATAACACCCCCCCCCACACACACACACACACAGAACCTCCCCCCTACACACACACATAACACACACAACCCCCCCACACACACACATAACACACACAACCCCCCCAATACACACACATAACACACACCACCCCAACCCTCACCCCCAACCCCCCCCCACACACACACACACACCCACAAACACACAAACACACTGCACATCCTGACCCACAACACAAAAACACTCCTCCCTTACTACCAAAAAAAACCACCAAAAAAGACAGGAAAAAAAGACGTGAAGGAACAAAAAAAACACCAAAAAGACAGAAAAAAAGACACAAAGAACACCAAAAAAAACAGACAAAAAAAGAAAAAACATGAAAGAAAAAAACAAACAAAAAAAACCTGAAAGAAACAAAAAAACACACAAAAAAGACAGAAAACAAAACAAAAAAAAAGACACATGAAGGAAGCCACACCGTTGCGAATGGTGAGGGTGGCGTCAGGAATGTTGACGACGCAGGGGATGCCATACTCCCTGGCCACCACTGCCCCGTGGGAAATGAGGCCGCCAATCTCCGTCACCAGCCCAGCGATGAGCGGGAAGTAAGGGGACCAGCCCACATCGGTGCTGGTCACCACCAGAACGTCCCCTGCCTGCACACAGTGGTAACTTCAGTTACCATCAGTGCTGACTCCACTCTCCCCAAAAGTCCTTCGGATGAGACTTTAAACTGAGGCCCCGTGTGCGAACGCACGCAGAACATCTTGCGTACACGTTAAATCCTGTTCCACTTTTCGTAAGAGTAGGCCATCGTGTGCCGGTGGGAACAGATGACATTTACAAAATTGTAGACACACGGGGACTGGATGTAAAAAAAGCACAAGAGTGCTTATTCCATTATCCTCGATATAAAAGAATCAATCAATCGATCAAACCAGCGAGCCAACCGCCTGTCTGAGACACCTGCCACTTTAGTCTTATTGTTTTATTTTATACTTTGGATGCGCACACGTTAAATCCTGTTCCGCTTTTCCGTAAGAGTAGGCCCTAGTGTGCTGGTGAGAATAGATAAGATTTACAAAAACTGCATACACATGGGGACTGGATGTAAAAAAAGCATAAGTGATTATTCCATGATCCTTGATATAAAAGAATAAATAGATAAATAAATATACCACTTTATGTCACAGCAGATTTCTCTACGGGGGGAAATCTGAGCTGCTCTCTCTCCATCCCTGGGGAGAACGCGTCACTACAAGTGCAGTGCCTACCCATTATTTCTTTTTTCTTTTTCCTGCATGCAACTGTATTTGTTCCCCTATCAGAGTGGCTTTTTTCTACAGAATTTTGCTATGGGCTCTTTTACGTGTGCTAAATAATAATGAGTAACACATGGGACCTCGGTTTATCGTCTCATCTGAAAGACCAGCACCCAGACCACCACTCATGGTCTAATGGATGGGTGACACTGTCATTAGGCACCTGCCCAGTCAGGCCCAGTGTATCCAGCTTCAGCATAAAAGAGGGGTTTGGGGGTTTGGTTTTGTTTTGTTTTTTAGCTGCCTCATCTTCTGGTCATGTTCCTATCCTGCTGTTCCCACACCACTCATATCAATCTCTCCATCACAGCCATACCCAGATTTGCTATGTTGCATCCTCAGGGTCGGAAGTCTACGGGTAGTTCATCAATATCAGGCATAAGAGAGAATAGGTTTCTTTTAAGTCTCCATGGAAAGGAAGGAAAAGGGACAAGGCAGAAACAAAGAGAGGGATAGAAATGAGGAAATTTCCAAACACAGAATTTTTATAAGGTGGGGATGCTATTTATACTGACAGGCCTCCGGCATTTCCACAGGGGCAGCCGGCACTCCAGATGGAGTCACGAGGAGCATGCACATAGCTGACACCCACTGTGTGGATGTCGGGAGGGGGGGGGGGGCTGTCATTATAGATATCATCCCCACCTTCTGTGAAAGTTCTGTGCCAGGAAATTCCTCTTTTCTATCCTTCTTTTTTGATGTTTCTGCCTTGTTTCTTTTCTTCCTGTCACCTCCTTCATGTCTATTTTCCATTTCTAACTTCTTGGTCCTTTCTCCTGCCTTTTTTTTCCAGCAAGGCTTAAAAGATAGAAATCCTCTTCTCTCCCATGGCGAAGTTGGATACACTGGGCCTGACTTAGTCAGGTGCTTAACAACAGTGTGATGCATTTTTGCTCTTTTCACATACAACATTAGTTGCTGTCTGAGCGTTCAATGGATGGATGGAAGAGAAAAACGCTACCCAACAGTATGGATGACTGAGAGAGTCTGTTTATGGTTCTTTATGATGGCCCAACTCTCTTCTCTATGTATGCTCCAGAGGGCCTCGAAAGTGGACTAAAATGGTAACGTTCCCTTCTCTCTGAGAATTCCATACATATAGACAGAGCAAAGGGAAACACAAGAATTAAGCATGATTCCACTTTCACTGAAAAATTTTCTTATGATAGACAGACACATGGACTGACAGACAGACAGTCAGACATGCAGGCAGAGAGACAGATAAATAAGCAGATAGGTAGGTTCCTGTAATCTTCCAATAGACAGACATGGATGGACAGACAGACAGACGTGCAGGCAGAGAGACAGACAGATAAACAGACAGGTACCTGTAATCTTCTGATTGACAGACATGGACAGACAGACAGACAGACAGACAGACAGACAGACAGACAGACAGACAGACAGATAGATGTGCAGGCAGAGAGACAGATAAATAAGCAGACAGATACCTGTAATCTTCCAATAGACAGACATGGATGGACAGACAGACACATGGACAGACAGACAGACAGACCAGGCAGAGAGACAGACAGATAAACAGACAGGTACCTGTAATCTTCCAATAGACATATGGACAGACAGACAGACAGACACATGGATAGACAGACAGATGTGCAGGCAGAGACACAGTGAATAAGCAGACAAGTACCTACAATCTTCCAATAGACAGAAAGACAGTCCAAAATGCAAACAGACAAATGAATAAGCAGATAGGTACTTGTAATCTTCCAACAGACAGACACATGGACAGACACACAGACAGACAGACATACATGCAAGCAGACAGACAGACAGATAAACAGACAGGTACCTGTCATCTTCCAACAGTCAAGACACACAGACAGCCAGACAATCAGACAAACAGGTAAACAGACAGGTACCTGGAATCTTTCAATAGACAGAAGGTCAGACATACAGACAGATGAAACAGACACGCAGACAGAGAGACGAAACAGACATGCAGACAGACAGGTAAACAGACAGGTAGGTAGGTACCTGTATAGTGTGAGCATCAGCCAGGCTAAGGACAATCCTGGCAGGTCCCCTCACCACACCCTGACTGACTGGCATTCCTGAACAGCACAGCACAGCACAACTCCATCATCTTACTGTTAATGATGCTACTGCTGCTGAAGCACGGGTATTTTTCTCCTGGAGTTAACATCAGTGCCGACTCCACTCTCCCCAAAAGTCCTTCAGATGAGATTTTAAACTGAGGCCCCGTGTGCGAACGCACGCAGAACATCTTGCGCACATGTTAAATCCTGTTCCGTTTTTCGTAAGAGTAGGCCATTGTGTGCCGGTGGGAACAGATGACAAGATTAACAAAACTGCATACACATGGGGACTGGATGTAAAAAAGCACGCGAGCGCTTATTCCATTATCCTCTAAATAAAGGAATAAATAAATAAAACTTTAAAAAAATAAATAAGCTACTGCTGTTGCTACTGCTGCTACTACTGCTGCTGCTGCTGCTACAGCTGCTACTAATGCTGCTGCTACTACTGTTACTGCTGCTGCTACTAATGCTGCTGCTACTACTCTTACTGCTGCTGCTACTAATGCTGCTGCTACTACTGTTACTGTTACTGCTGCTGCTGCTACTGCTGTTGCTACTACTGCTGCTACAGCTGCTACTATTACTGCTGCTACAGCTGCTACTAATGCTGCTGCTACTGCTGCTGCTGCTGCCACTGCTGCTACTACTACTGTTGCTGCTGCTGCTGCTGTTGCTGCTGCTACTACTGCTGCTGCTGTTGCCACTGCTACAGCTGCTACTACTGCTGCTGCTACTGCTGCTGCTGCTGCTGCTACTATACCTCTACTCATGCTACTAATACTGCTGTTGTTACTATTGCTGCTGCTGATACTACTATTCCTGCTACTGCTGCCGCTACTATCACTGTTACTGCTACTACTGCTGCTGCTGCTACTAGTATTGTTAAATCTATTATCACTACTATTGCTGCTGCTGCTATTACTGCCACTACTGCTGCTGCTACTATTATTGCTACTACTGCTGCTGCTACTATTATTGCTACTCTACTATTACTGCTGCTACTACTTCTGCTGCTGCTACTACTATCATTACTAGGCTTACTATTGCTGCTGCTACTACTTCTTCTGCTGCAACTATGACCATTACTATTACTGCTGCTACTTCTACTGCTGCTACTTCTCCTACTACTATTACTGTTCTACAAATATTACTATCTACTGCAGTCCTACTTCTACTACTATGACAACTAATGCTGCTGCTAAAGCAGCTAATGCTGCTGCTGCTATAACTACTAAAAGGATGACCAGTACTACTCCTATGATGATGATGATGATGATTACACAGACTTACTGACAACAGCCTTATTAGTAGTTGCAGTGCTCTTATGCTTGTGTTTCCGTAACCCACCAAATGCTGACAAGAATCAAGGGATCTTTAACATGCATACCTGATCTTGTGCATGTGTACATACACAAAGGGAATTTAGGCACAGGTAGGTATGCACTCGAAGTAAAATATCCCACCCATAATTCACCAGACAGCACTGAGATTCAAACCCACAACTTCATGGACCCAGGGATTGAAGTGGAACGATCTTTACCACTCAGCTATTGCGTCCATTGATCTGTTTCATAATCTTGAGCATCTTGAGAATGAGCAGATTGATGCTGTGACCTGAAGAGTTACCTAAAGTAAAGGATATTTAAACAACAAAAATTTTCTTCTTTTTCCTTCTATCAGAAAAAAGGGAAGTCTATCCACAACAATTTTCAACAAAATGTTCTTATTCTTACTATAAAAGCTAAAAGAAAGCAAGAAGAATATTGTTTTATTTTTGCTTTTAAAAAAGTAAAATACCTTTGAGAACAGAAGTCGTCTCCCCTTTGTTGTCAGTGTTGTTTCTTCTTTCAATCTGTCACAGAGAGAGATTTTTATTTATTTTTTTATATCGAGGTAACAGAATAAGCAATCATGTGCTTTTTCATCGGTCCCGTGTGCATGCAGTTTTCTAAATTTGTCATCTGTCCACCGGACACGATGGCCTATCTTACGAAAAGCGAAACAGGATTTAACGTGCGCGCAAGATGTTCTGGTGCGTTCGCACACGGGCTCGTTTAAGTCTCATCGAAGGACTTTTGAGAGAGAGGAGAGAAATGAGAGAGTCGAGGCGATAGATGTACACCAGAGAGAAGAGAGAGAGGCAGCAGACAGACATCGAACAGAGCGCAAAGACAGCAGGGGAATGTTAACAGACACTAGACAGAGAGAGACAGAGACAGAGAGAAGAGAGAGACAGAGAGACAGAGAGCAGAGACAGAGAGAGAGAGAGAGAGAGAGAGAGAGAGAGAGAGAGAGAGACAGACAGACAGACAGACAGACAGACAGACAGACAGACAGACAGACAGACAGACAGACAGAGACAGAGAGAGAGAGAGAGAGAGAGAGAGAGAGAGAGAGAGAGAGAGAGAGAGAGAGAGAGAGAGAGAGAGAGAGAGAGAGAGAGACAGAAGCATTAAGCTAAGAAAATGTTATCTGAATTGGGCATAAACATTAACAATTTCCGCACATCCGTTCTCACATAAACACACAGATTCATTGCAGGCTGTGTAACAATGCACACACAGTCGTTATTTGAGCATATGTACACCAAACACATAACACACCACACACACACTCTCACAACACACACACAACACAACAACAACACAGCACACACACAAACACCATATATATGCATACACACATTACACACACACACACACACAACACACTCACTTCTCTCTCTCTCCTCCACCTCATCTCATCATCCACTCATCTCTCTCAACCTCTCCATCTCTCTCTTGCTCTCCACCACATACCATCACAACATCCCAAAAACACATCCTATTCTTCTATCTCTCTCTCTCTCTCCTACTCTTAACACTTCCACATCTTCAGATCTTTCTCTAGTCCATCGTGTCTGCGTACTTTACTCTGCATCCGACCTATCAGCTTATTTTTATCCTCATGTCTCTATCTTAACACATAAACACACAGATTCATTGTAGGTTGCGTAACACATCATGACACAGGCATACAGTGCCACGACCACGCAGCACTCATGCTGACACACAACACACACACACACACACACACACACCATCACTACCTCACTCACCACCACACCACCCCCACACACACACTCACCCTCCCTCCCTCCCCCCCCCCACCCCCACCCCCCCCCCCCACCCCCCCCCCCCACACCCACACACCACACACACAGAACACCTACGGGGACTGGGTGACCAAAGTTGACTTTCTGGAAGCGTAATTCCATCTGTTTGGACATTACTTTCCGACGTCGCTGAGCCCTGAAGCCAAACAGCAGAAAAAAATTAATCCTCCACATCAGGACAGCATTCTGGCTAAGTACTACACTGACACTTATCACATACAGGGGGACAGGATAGCCTAGTGGTCAGAACATTGCGCTCCAATTTGACGACCTGAGTTCAATTCCTGTTGGAGGGGATTTTTCCTCTGAGTTAACATCAGTGCTGACTCCGCTCTCCCTAAAAGTCTTTTGGATGAGACTATAAACCGAGGCCCTGTGTGTGAACGCATGCAGAACATCTTGCGCACATTTAAATCCTATTCTGCTTTTCGTAAGAGTAGGCCATTGTGTGCCGGTGGGAGCAGATGACATTTACAAAACTGCATACACACAGGGACTGGATGAAAAAAAGCACATGAGTGCTTATTCCATTATCCTCAATATAAAAGAATACATAAATAAAAATAAATAAATAAATAAATAAATAAATACATATGCCATCAGTGACAGACGCTATTGTCCCTGGTAAAATTCTGGGGAAAAAAAGTTCTAATAGGAAAATAAATACACATGCAGACAGGAAAAGGAAAAATAATAAGTGACATTGCTCTTGTGGCGAGACTCTTTCCCTGGAGAAGCAGCCCAACTTTCATGCAAAGAAATCTGCCATAATTACAGTGGTATACAATACAATACAAAGCAATACAACACACAATACAATGCAATCACACACACACACATACATACACACACACACTACACACACGCTACCACAAACACACACACACACACACACAACACACACACCATACCACCACACACAAACACACGTGCACATCAACACACTACACACATCACACACACTTACTTCATGACCATATGATGCGGAGCAGAGAGTGTCCAGGACAACACCGATTTCTTCATGGGTCAGGAAATACATCAAGTCTTTGTCTGGCAACCGTCCCTACAGCATCAGCACACACATACACACACATTTCACTGACAATGACACTGTGCCCTGTTCTTACTGTTCTGCATTGTACTGGGTTGCATTGCATCTGTTGTGTTATATTGTTGTTGTGTTGTCCCTCATAGGGATGGCGGGGGCCTGTCAGCATAATCAGTATCCCCCACCTTTCAGAAATTCTGTGTTAGGGATGCCCTCTTTTCTATCCTTCTCTTTGTTTCGGCCTTGTTTGTTTCTTCCTGTCATCTCCTTCTCATCTCTTATCTGCCTTTTTTTGCAGAAAGACTTAAAAGATAACAATTCTCTCCCATGCCAAAGTCGGATGAGCTGGGCCTGACATTTTCAGGCGCTTAACAGCAGCGCAAAGCATTTTGCTCATATGACAGACAAAAATAGTTCAGTATACAACGATGTGTTGTGTTGTACTGTACTTTGTTGCATGTATCAGTTTGTGTTGTGACTGGCTGTGATGTGTTGTACTGTGTTGTTTACACTGTATCTGTTGTGTTGCTGTATATGTACTGTATTGTGTTGCGCAGCACTGCATTATTCAGCATTTAACTGTACTGTATTGTATGTATTGCATGGTATGTGCATTACATTGTGTTTTTCGCATTATATTATACAAGCATCTATACATGTACATTACAATTAAATGAAAAGCTAAAAGAAAACAGAAAGAAAACACCAAAGAAAAACCATTGAAAGCAATTACTCATTATGTGTATATCAGTCATGTTAGTTTTACTGTCAGCTGGCCAATCTTCTTAAAAAGCCTGAAAAACATTTTGAAATAAACGAAAATTGCTCCAAGACACTTGGGTGTTGTGTCTTTATTTGTCCCTATGTATAAGGAAGTACCCTTTTGAGAAAAGGAGGAACAGTATGGCTTACCTCCCTTCTTAAAAACAACATCATGAAAACATTTTTTTTTTAAATGGAAGAAATATTTAGTGGGAATACTATAAGACCTCTTATGTTCATGCTTAGAAATGACTGTGTACCTGTAGTTTCTTTTTTTGGTCCACTCCACCTTTGCTATAGTTTTTTATCACTATCTGCCTGTTTTAGTTGTGTGTGTGTGTGGAGGGGGTAGGGGTGTGTGCACACATGCACAAGCATGTATGTACATACACACACATGCACACACACACACACACTACACATCACACACTACACACCACACACTTACACACACACACACGTACACACACACACACACACACACACACTACACACACACACACACACACACACACACAACACACCACACACACACACACACACACACACACACACACACACACAAACAATAAGGGAATACTATAAGACATCTAGTCATCTAGAAATGAGTGTAACCTGTAGTTGTGTTTTTTACATTCTCATCCTTGCTAAGTGTTTATCACCATATGCCTTTGTTGAGTGTGTATTCAGTCTTGACGCAGACAGCTTTGCAACACACACCACACGCATGGGCACGAACCCTTCACGTCATCCCACAACACCACCTCTGAACCACAGATACACCTTCTTTCCCATCACAGCAACCTCCATACCTTAATGTCACATCACTAAGGAACCACTTCCGTCTTTCAACACAGAACCATTCCTCTTCACACACAGAACCCTTCCCTTCACACAGAACCCTTCCTCTTCACACACAGAACCCTTCCCCTTCCATAGAACCCTTCCTCTTCACACACAGAACCCTCCTCCCCTTCACACAGAACCCTTCCTCCTTCTCTACACAGAACCCTTCCCCTTCCACAAACCCTTCCTCTTCACGACAGAACCCTTCTCTTCTTCACACAGAACCCTTCCCCCTTCACACAGAACCCTTCTCTCTTCACAAGAACCCTTCCTACTTCACACAGAACCCTTCCTTCTTCACACAGAACCCTTCCCTTACCACACAGAACCCTTCACCTTACCCTTGCTTCCTTCACACAGAACCCTTCACAACAGAACCTTCATCTTCACACAGAACCTTTCACCTTACCCTTCACACAGAACCCTTCACACAGAACCTTCATCTTCACACAGAACCCTTACATTACACAGAACCACCTTACCCTTCTTCTAAACAGAACCCTTCACCTTTACACAGAACCCCCTTACCTCTTCAAACAGAACCCTTCACCTTCACACAGAACCCTTCACCAGACCCTTCACACAGAACCCTTACCTTCACACAGAACCCTTACTCTTCACACAGAACCCTTACCCTTCTTCTAAACAGAACCCTTACCCTTCACCAGAACCCTTACTCTTCACACAGAACCCTTACCCTTCTACACAGAACCCTTACCCTTCACACAGAACCCTTCCTCTTCACACAGAACCCTTCCTCTCTCACACATTCCCTACCCGAACCCTTCCCTTCACACAGAACCCTTACCCTTCACACAGAACCCTTCCCTTCACACAGAACCCTTCCCTTCACACATCAAGCCCAGGCTGTCAGATCTTGAGCTCAACACTCTAACCACTACACTTCCCCGCCCTCACTTTTTTCTGTGATGAATAATAAAATGAAACAACTGGCTTTGTTATTTAGCATACTGACTCAAATTCAAATTCAAAATACTTTTTTACCTCTAAAACAGAGAAATTCCATTGGGTTACAAGCCATATATAAGAACAAAAACCACGTAAAAAATATACAGATTAGCACAACACAGGTTCTGAACAGCAGCACTCACCCAACACAGCATAAGGAGCACCCACAAGTCAGCAAACCTCAGCCAGTTGTATACAAACATTCGTGTAGCACCAATATGCCCACCATCCACACACTACACATGGCTCGCACACATACACACACACATATACACACAATATTAAAAACATTCGCACACATGCGCCGCATTTTAAGACACAGACTAAATTGTTATAACACATGTATAATAAGACCAAAATACCAATTAAATTTGTACACATTTCTATTAAGATATTGGAGACAGCCTTAAAAACAACACACACACAAACACACACACCACACACACACACACACACACACACACACACATGCACGCGTACATACAAATCTTTTCTCCACACATACCTTGCCCCATTCTCGGCCTGCCACAGCCACCCAAGCTTTGGGAAGCACATACTCCAGGATTTTCCTGTAACAGATATCAACATGGGAATCTGCACTCTGCAACAGTCATCAACATGGTAAATTACACCTGCAACAGCCATTACTGTAGCAAACTACACCTGCAACAGTCATCAACATGGCAAAATACACCTGCAACAGCCATTACTGTAGCAAACTACACCTGCAACAACATGCAAACATGCAAAACCTGCAACAGCATTACTGTAGCAAACTACACCTGCAACAGTCATCATCATGGCAAACTACACCTGCAACAGCCATTACTGTAGCAAACTACACCTGCAACAGCACATCATGGCAAACTACACCTGCAACAGCATCATATGGCAAACTACACCTGCAACAGCCATTACTGTAGCAAACTACACCTGCAACAGACATCAACATGGCAAACTACACCTGCAACAGCCATTACTGTAGCAAACTACACCTGCAACAGTCATCATATGGCAAATACTACATCTGCAAACAGACATCATCACATGGCAAACTACACCTGCAACAGTCTCATTATGGCAAACTACATCTGCAACAGTACATCAACATGGCAAACTACACCTGCAACAGCCATTACTGTAACAAACTACACCTGCAACAGTCATCATCATGGAAAACTACACCTGCAACAGCATCAACATGGAAAACTACACCTGCAACAGCCATTAAACTGGAAAACTACACCTGCAACAGCCATTAACGTGGCAAACTACACCTGCAACAGCCATCAACATGGCACAAACTACTCTCTCTGAAACAAACACAGCCCTTGAAACCGAAATGACATTGTATTTTTTTTCTTTCTTCTGTTATTTTTCCCCTTCAGAACAGGTGAACAAGGAGACAAGCAAATCAAACCTCAAACCCACCTAATTCCATCAACTCAATAATCTCCCATTTTCATCTGCTGTCCTTTTCACCTATTTTGGTTTTTGCTTCTTGTTGTTGTTTTTGTTATTGTTGTTCTTGTTTCTTAGCTTAATTTGTGGATAAAAACAGTTAAGAAATGAGATTAAGCAAACAAGCTTCAAGTAAAAAAATGGAAACAAAAGATGTTTTGTTTTTTGTCCCTTCTTTCAGATGGCTACTAAAACTAAAGAATTAATTCCAGGTGCATGCAAATGCACACACACACACACACACACACACACACACACACACACACACACAACACACACACAAAGCAAATGCATTGCTTATTCAATGTACCATCTGAAAAAAAAATTTGACTTGGACACACACACACACACACACACACACACACACACACACACACACACACACACACACACACCACACCAAAATGCAAAAGCACACACAAACAGTAAGCCTTCAAAACAGCAAGCAAAGCATACACAATGAGGATTGATTACCTTTGAAGGAAAGATGTTGGTGTTTTGAGTTCTGCAATCAGTTGCTTGGCTGTCTTGATTTTCTTGGTGGTGCTCTCATAGGAGCCAGTTTTCAGGATTGTCTGTGATAAGAGCATGAAGAGGAACATGTTACAGAGCCAGTTTTCAGGATTGTCTGTGATAAGAGCATTTAGAGGAACATGTTACAGAGCCAGTTTTCAGGATTGTCTGTGATAAGAGCATTAAAGGAGCATGTTACAGAGCCAGTTTTCAGGATTGTCTGTGATAGGCATTAAATGAGCAGTTACGAGCAGTTCAGGATGTCGTGATAGAGATTAAAAAGCATGTAGAGCCAGTTTTCAGGATTGTCTGTGATAAGAGCATTAAGAGGAGCATGTTACAGAGCCAGTTTTCAGGATTGTCTGTGATAAGAGCATTTTAAATGAGCGTTACAGAGCATTAGATGTGTGTAAAGATAAGAGGAGCTGTTCACAGGAGTAGTCTGTGTTCAGTACGTTAACCCTCTTGCGTCAGATTCTCTGAACACAAATTGCCCCTAGATTTCGCATTCCATCACAAATCAAGTCAGGTACACATGCTGGCTGGCATTTTCGGGATTCACCAATGGTGAGATTTGGGTATCCAACCATCTTCTGTTGAAAATGGTTGGATACCCAAAATCACACCCACTCTTAAAAGTAGCTACCTTTCAGCTTTGAGAGATGATGTCTAAACACGACACCTGTGTCTGTGCATGGTTTCTTTTGTTTGTTCTGCAGTGCCTTCTCACAGAATCCTTGGTTTATTGTCTCGTCCGAAGAACCTGTGAGGGAGTGGAGCAGTACTGATGTTAACTCCAGGGCGAAAATCCTCTCAAACTGTAATTCGCTCAGGCCATTTATCTTATTTACTTTTTCAAAATTTTATTCTTTTATATCGAGGATGTTGCGGGCGGGACAGCTCAGTGGTCAGAGCGCTCACTTTCTCCCAGTCAAGTTAAGCAGCATCGAGCGGGGTTACCAGTTGGGTAGGTGACCGTTTGAATGCCTTGGCTTCAGTACAGTCCCCCCAGTTCACCTAGCTGTAAATGGGTACCTGCCCACTTTAGGGTCAGGGAAGGCAAAGCTGTGAGGGAGAGGAGATGGGCGCCGCCCTCAATATGCTGGCCCCTAAAGAAGCTGAGGTCTCTGAAGCCTTGCTCCCCTACGACCGCCTAGGTTATAGGACACCTTTGCCTTAATATCGAGGATAATGGAATAAGCACTCAAGGCCATCAGAACATGAGCCCATGCCAAAGTCAAATGCACTGGGCTTGACTTGTGAAGAAGCATTAAAGTGAAGACCACACATCATACTTCATTACCTTCAGGACATCAATCAGTTTTGATGGGTCTAGCTGCCAGGATTTCTCTCGCGTCTCTGCCTGAAAAATAAAATAGAATAAATAGATAAATAACAAGCCATCTTGGCGCAGTGGTTAGTAACTTGGGAAGGTCATGGGTTTGAATCCCATGAGAAGCATAGGGATTTTTTCAGACTCCGGCTGGCTCCTACCCAGAGTAAATGTGCTATGGGCTCTTTGGAAAGACTGAGACCACACAGTCAAGCTTTATCCACTTTACGAATGTGAGTTTGAGAGTGCTGCTCAAATTACCTGACCAACACTGCAGGTGTCTGTATTTCTCAGGCCTGGTGGATGCCAGGATATATTATAATAGGAAACATACAGTAGAGCCCTGTCAAGTAGTCTCAAAGCACATGCACTTCCACAGCAGCATCATTATGTCATTCTCATTATCACCGATCATCATGCAATAAAAAAAATAATTGTCTGATTTAGTGACCCCAGTTGTTCTGGTCTCATGATGACCTGTTTCAGTTTCCCCATACACTTCTGTGCCTGTGGTGAGTTTGTGTCAAGCCTTTAGGGTTGGAGTTCATGGGGAACAGTTACTGGAGGGACATTGTGGTGGTCGCCACCTTGGGTGGGCGCATCACCCAGTCTGGCTCCACGACTGAGCTAATACTGTCGTTAGTCGGGGGCTTAGTAGGTGGTGTCCTGCGAATGTCAGCTCAGAACAAGCACCACTGAACACCACCAAAGTGACCCAGCAGCAGTGCAGGGGCCCCTCTGGCTGGTGGCCCCACAGTGGCCTGACATTGATGGGCTCCCTGTGGACTTCCAATCCTGAGGATGCGACATAATGAATCTTGGGGTATAGATGACATTGAGCAATGTAGGAACAGCAAAATAGGAACGACACAGTAGATGAGGCAGCAAAAAAACCAGTGCAGGTACTACATATAGATGTTTTTCTCCACTAGTGTTCTCTCTCTCTCTCTCTCTCTCTCTCTCTCTCTCTCTCTCTCTCTCTCTCTCTCTCTCTCTCTCTCTCTCTCTCATTCATTCCAAAATGGAGTCACAAGTATGACATCTTTCTGTGAGGAAATCAGTTCGCCAAAAAAAAAAACCCGAAAAAAAAGCTAGTTGACCTCTCGGATGCATCGATGTCCATGACGTTGTAGAAACGTCTGTGTCTTCTCTTGCAACACTGGGTACTTGTCACTGTGAAGCAGATCCACACATTCCTGCCATGTATACAAAACAAGTCCTACATTATACTGCCATGCATACAACAAGTCCTACATTATGCTACCATGTATACAACAATTCCTACATTATGCTGCTATGTATACAAGTCCTACATTCCTGCCATGTATACAACAAGTCCTACATTATACTGCCATGTATACAACAAGTCCTACATTATACTGCCATGTATACAAGTCCTACATTATACTGCCATGTATACAAGTCCTACATTATACTGCCATGTATACAAGTCCTACATTATACTGCCATGTATACAACAAGTCCCACATTATACTGCCATGTATACAAGTCCTACATTCCTGCCATGTATACAAGTCCTACATTATACTGCCATGTATACAACAAGTCCTACATTATACTGCCATGTATACAAAATAAGTCCTACATTATACTGCCATGTATACAACAACAAGTCCCTTACATTATAACTGCCATGTATACAACAAGTCCTACATTATACTGCCATGTATACAACAAGTCCTACATTATACTGCCATGTATACAACAAGTCCTACATTATACTGCCATGTATACAACAAGTCCTACATTATACTGCCATGTATACAACAAGTCCTACATTATACTGCATATGCAACAAGTCCTACATTATCTGCCATGTATACAAAGTCCTACATTATACTGCCATGTATACAACAAGTCCTACATTATACTGCCATGTATACAAAATAAGTCCTACATTATACTGCCATGTATACAACAACAAGTCCTACATTATACTGCCATGTATACAACAAGTCCTACATTATACTGCCATGTATACAAAACAAGTCCTACATTATACTGCCATGTATACAAAAGTCCTATATTATACTGCCATGTATACAAACAAGTCCTACATTATACTGCTCTGTATACAACAAGTCCTACATTATACTGCCATGTTACAACAACAAGTCCTACATTATACTGCCATGTATACAACAAGTCCTACATTATACTGCCATGTATACAACAAGTCCTACATTATACTGCTCTGTATACAACAAGTCCTACATTATACTGCCATGCATACAAAAAGCCTACATTACAATGCCATGTAAACAACAAGTCCTACATTATACTGCCATGCTTACAAAAAGCCCTACATTACAATGCCATGTAAACAACAAGTCCTACATTATACTGCCATGTATACAACAAGTCCTACATTATACTGCCATGCATACAACAAGTCCTACATTATACTGCCATGCATACAACAAGTCCTACATTAAACTCCCATGTATACAACAACAAGTCCTACATTCCTGCCATGTATACAAGTCCTACATTATACTGCCATGTATACAAGTCCTACATTATATTGCCATGTATACAAGTCCCACATTATACTGCCATGTATACAAAACAAGTCCTACATTGTACTGCCATGTATACAAAACAAGTCCTACATTATACTGCCACGCATACAACAAGTCCTACATTCCTGCCATGTACACAACAAGTCCTGATACATCTTTATGAAAATTCAACAAGTCTCATCCCTGAGTAACCCTTTTAAAGGGGTTTTTTTATCCCTGGACTTAACATCAGTACCGACTCCACTCCCCTGGAAGTCCTTGGGATGAGATTATAAACAGTGGTCCCATGCATGAACGCACGCAGAGCATCTTGTGTACATGTTAAAAACCTGTTCAGCCTTTAGGGATAGTAGGCCATTTCAAGCTGACAAAGTTTTAAAAACACCTGCAGATTGGTGTCATGTTCAGATACCTACCCTTAAGTTGGAATGCAGAGAACTTAATGGTGAGTGAACAGTCACACATACAAAAAGTCTCACCTTAAGCGAACCTTGGGGCTCTAGACAATGAACACAAGAAAGAAAGAAAAAAAGATGTAAAATGTCTAAGCAGTCATACCATAAACTTATCAGTCTATACACTTTACCCTACATCTAACAAAATTACGCTGTTAACATGTCTGTACATTCTTGTCAAAAAGGTGACAAAAACCACAGAAAACATCACTGTTTTAAACACGCATGCACACACGCATGCACGCAACCACGCACGCACGCATGCCTCACCTCAGAAGTGGCAGAACAAAACTCCTCTTTCAAGCCATCGTGGGCAATCTGTTTTGCCAGGACCTGAGAAAGAAAGAAAGAAAGAAAGAAAGAATGAAAAAAAGAAAGAAAGACAGAAAGAAAGAAAGAAAGAAAGAAAGAAAGAAAGAAAGAAAGAAAGAAAAGAAAAGAAAGAAAGAAAGAAAGAAAGAAAGAAAGAAAGAAAGAAAGAAAGAAAGAAAACAAAACATACATTTCGTTTCATTCCAAACACACATGAACATTTACTTCAAGTAAAAAAAAAAAATTAATAAATAAATTAAAAAAAAAAAAAAATTCATTTCAAGTACAAACCTAAAGACTCTCAGCAGTTTGTTAAAATGATGAATACCATCAAAAATTCTCCCTGCGAGGATGCCAGGGCTGTCAGTATAAACAGCATCCCCACCTTTTGGAAACTCTGTGCTAGGAATCCCCCACTTTTCTATCCCTCTCTTTGTTTCCACCTTGTTCCTTTTCTTCCCGTCACCTCCTTTGAAGGTGAAGATAGAAAAGAGGGAATTCCAAGCACAGAATATCCAGAAAGTGGGGGGGATACTATTCACACTGACAGGCCCCCAGCATCCCTATGGGGAGGAGGGGGGGGAAAATGCACTACTAATGACACAAGAAAAAGAAGCATTAGCCACCTGGATGGAATTGGGCACCTCAGCACTGTACACATCCTGGCACTGTGAAAGCAGCAATGCAATGTCTCCAAAGTGCTCTGCCTTGCATTCTGAAAACACAGTATCCAGTCATAACGCTTCAGATAGACAGACAGACAGACAGACAAGACAAGACAAAACAAGACAAGGCAGACAGACAGACACGACAGGGAGAGACAGAGACAGAGACAGAGATAGAGACAAGAGAGAAGAAAGAAAGAAAGAAAGAAAGAAAGAAAGAAAAAGAAAGAAAGAAAGAAAGAAAGAAAGAAAGAAAAAGAAAGATAGATAGATAGATAGATAGATAGATATAGATAGATAGATAGATAGATAGATAGATAGATAGATAGATAGAAGATAGATAAGATAGATAAAGATAAGAAAGATAAGAAGATAAGATAAGATAAGATAAGATAAGATAAGATAAGATAAGATAAGATAAGATAAGATAAGATAAGATAAGATAAATAAGAAAGAAAGAAAGAAAGAAAGAAAGAAAGAAAGAAAGAAAGAAAGAAAGAAAGAAAGAAAAAGAAAGATAGAAAGAAAGAAACTAAGAAAAGAAAATAAAGATAGCTAGATAGATAGAAAGAAAGAAAAGAAAAGAAAAATAGACAGAAAGAAAGAAAGAAAGAAAGAAAGAAGGTTGACATGTAATAAAGGTAAAAGGTGAAGGTGTCCCATAACCTGTACAGTCACTGTGGAGCAAGGTGTCAGCAACCTCACCTTTTCCAGAGGCTAGTATATTAAGGGCAGCACCCACCTCCTCACCCTTGCTACTTTTACCTTCCCTGATCCTAAAGAGAGTTGGGTACCCATTTACAGCTGGGTGAACTGAATGTCAAAGTGGATGGGTGACCGTTTGCACACCTTGGCTTCAGTACAGTCCCTCAGTTCACCCAGCTGTAAATGCATACCTGCCCTCTTTGGGGTCAGGGAAGGTGAAGCAGCGAGGGAGGGGAGATGGGTGCCGCCCTCAACATGCTGGCCCCTAGAGAGGCTGATGTCTCTGAAGCCTTGCTCCCCTACGACCAACTAGAATATGGGGTGCTCCCCTACAACCAACTAGGTTATGGAACACTCCCCTACGACCAACTAGGTTATGGGATGCTCCCCTACGACCAACTAGGTTATGGAACACCTTTACCCTTTTTTTTTTGTTACTGTGACAGCCTTTACCTGCGCAGCTGCCTTTGATGATGCCCATCAGAACGCTAGCGGAGGAGCCTGACCGTGCCCCATTGATCACAGCCCAGTGCCACACCTGAAATCACCACCAGCCCCCTCTCACACTAACCTGCCCCTCCTGTCCTCCTCTCAACCACAAAACACCTGAGCCTCACACCCAGTCTCTAAGCCATGTTGACTATGGTCCTCCTTTGGCTTGAATGATGGGCGATGCGCCAATTGTGCGAAGATCACCTTTGACCTCTCTGCGGAATGCAGCGCACTGATCGCTATTTTATGCTCGTAATCTCAACGTTTAGCATTTTCCAAGATGCATTCAGAAGTAGGTCTGTTTGAAAAAAGAATCAGGCAAAGTGTCTTAGGCTGGCTGAACTGGGTGGAGCCCATCCCACTTCAAGTTTCAAAATGCATGCTGGGTATGTTTCAGTCATCCATACAACCAGCTACAGCTGGCCTACTCTTCCAAAAAGAGAAAAGGTTTACTTTGTGGTTGTTGTGAGGTTGCTTGTGTGGGGGGGGTTTCAGGGGGGAGGTTTGTTAGTTTTTTGTTGGGTTTTTTTTTTTTTTTAGGGGGGGGGGGTTTAAAAGGTGTGGGGTGGGGGTAAGGGAGGGGTGATACAAAACCATCAGTAGTGCAAAATGAAAACTGATGTTAGAACAGACTCCTGATTTTATTAATAGATTCTTCATAACATCAAGGGGAATTTAGCTTTCTGAATGAATATTTTCTTCTTGCTGGTATTTTTGGAGTGAGTGTGTGTGTGTTTATGTGTGTGAAATTATACTGATAACATGAGGCATTCAACATCAACTTAATGGTAAGACAAGCACACTGAACACATACACACACAACACACACACATACACACACATACACTAACACACCACACACACTACACACACACACACACACACACACACACACACACACACACACACTACACACACACACACACACACACACACACACACACCACACACACACACACACACACACACACACACACACACACACACACTCACATACACACACACACACACACACACACACACACACACACACACACACACACACACACACACACACACACACACACACAACACACACACACACACACAACACACACACAACACAAAAGTTATCACTCAACTATCACATAAAGTTATCCCACTCGATCATCATCAGCATACAGCTGAAGGTGATGCACTCCTTCTCCCAATGCGATAATCCTTCATCCGCTTCTCCCAAGCATCCATCATCCCACCACTCTTGTTGATAAACTGTATGTAAAAAAAACAACAAACAATCAAACAAACAAAACATCATAAGAGATTTTAGTGGACTCTGAAAATGTACACACACATGCACGGAGAAGTGAGTATGTACACGTGTACACACACACACACACACACACACACAGACAGAGACACAGAGACACACAGACACAGACACACACACACATATACACACACACACACACATACACACACACATACATACACACACACAACACCACACACACACACACACACACACACAACACACAACACAAACACAACACAGCAAACACACACACACACACACAACACACACACACACACACACACACACACACACACACACACACACACACACACACACACACACACAACACACACACACACACACAACACACACACACACACACACACACAACACACAACAACACACACACCACACACACACTCCATTGGAGGGGATTTTTCCCCTGGAGTTAACATCAGTGCTGACTCCGCTCTCCCCAAAAGTCTTTCGGATGAGACTGTAAACCGAGGCCCCATGTGCAAACACACAGAGAACATCTTGCGCACATGTTAAATCCTGTTCCACTTTTCGTAAGAGTAGTTGGCCATTGTGTGCCGGTGGGAACAGATGACAATATTTACAAAACTGCATACACATGGGGACTGGATGAAAAAAAGCACATGAGTGCTTATTCCATTATCCTCAATATAAAAGAATAAATAAATAAATAAATAAATAAATAACAAATAAACAGGGGTACAGATGCTTCAACACTGTGCAGGCATCCTAGTAAACGAAGATAATAAAAACAAGGAAGAGTTGAGAGAGAAGGTGAAGTCAGTGTCTGCACACCACGGTTCTCACTCACCCGTATCATTTTCACACCATTCCACGCACGCCTCAGATGACCCGGCCATGGCCGGCCCGAGTAGGCGCGGGCCACAGCCAGGTCAAGGTCAGGCCTGACCTCTCCCAGCAGGTTGATCTCCACTATGTCCTTGTCGGTCAGCTTCACGTCCAGCACCAACTGGTATGTCTCCTGCCCGACAAACAAGACTCGTCCACCACCACCTTCATCATCTATCATCATTATTATTATCATTATCATTATTAACATCATTATCATCATTATTATCAACATCATTACAATCATCATTATCATCATCAGTACCATCATGATCCTGGCCATCATCATTACCACTATCATTATCATCATGATCATCATTGCCATCATCATCAAATCATCATCATCATCAATATCATCATCATTACCATCATGATCATCCTCCTCATTATTATTACCGTTATCATCTTCATCATCACCACCCTCCTCCTCCTCATCATCATCATCACTGTCTTCAACATCACTATCATCATTCTCTTGACACACAAGCTCGCTAAAAAAAAAAAAAAAAAGACCAAAAACAGCAAATGCCAAAAGGGCTCAAGCTAGAAAAAAAAATGATGATTTCTTCTCAACCTCAGAAAGTGAGAGCAGTGTGCTCATGACATCTAACATGATAGGGATAGGGACGGGATAGCCTAGTGGTCAGAACATTGCGCTCGCAATTTGACAACCCGAGTTCAATTCCCCGTTGGAGGGGATTTTTCCCCTGGAGTTAACATCAATGCTGACTCTACTCTCCCCAAAAGTCTTTCGGATGAGACTGTAAAACCAGTCCCCATGTGCGAACGCATGCAGAACATCTTGTGCACATGTTAAATCCTGTTCCGCTTTTTGTAAGAGTAGGCCATCGTGTGCCGGTGGGAACAGATGACATTTACAAAACTGCATACACATGGGGACTGGATGTAAATAAGCACATGAGTGCTTATCCCATTATCCTCGATATAAAAGAATAAAGTAAAATAAAATAAATAAATAAAATAAACATTAATCAATGAGCACTGTTTTTAGCCATATTGGGTAGGATCTGCAAATCCTATAAGAGCTACAGGGTTTTTCAAACTTCATTCAGCTTACGGTGAGGTTGATGAAGAGATGGTTGCCAACAGAGGTCACAGTTTTCACGACGTCCACAACTTGCTGTCGAGCTCCGCAGGCTTGGTTAAACCGCTGCAACAGAAAAAAGGAGAAAAAGAAAAACTGCTATTTTTCTCTGGTCTACAAGCTGACTCTGACTGATTGACTGACTGACTGACTGATTGTATGTCTGTCATACTGCACACATGCCTACCTGTATGCTAAAGATATCTTGCGCGTGCGCACACACACACATACACACACACACACACACACACACACACACACACACACATACATACATACATACATACACACACATACATATAGAAACACACACACACACACACATCATCATCAAGTCAAGTCAAGTCAAGTCAAGTCAAGTCAAGTCAAGTCAAGTCAAGTCAAGTCAAGTCAAGTCAAGTCAAGTCAAGTCAAGTCAAGATCATTTTGACTTGACTTGACTTGACTTGACTTGACACACACACTCAATTTGGGGACGGGATAGCCTAGTGGTCAGAACATTGCGCTCACAATTTGATAACCCGGGTTTGATTCCTGTTTGAGGGGATTTTTCCCCTGAAGTTAACATCAGTGCTGACTCCACTCTCCCCAAAAGTCTTTTGGATGAGACAATAAACCAAGGTCCCGTGTGCGCACACGTTAAATCCTGCTCCGCTTTTCACAAGAATAGGCCATTGTGCACCAGTGGGAACAAATGACAAGATTTACAAAACTGCATACACACGGGGACTGGATGTAAAGAAGCACATGGGTGCTTATTCCATTATCCTCAATATAAAAGAATAGATAAATAAATAAATAAAATAACAAACACACACACATATATATAGAAACACACACACACACACGCGCGCGTGTGCGCACGCATGCACGCACACACGCACGCACACACACACACACACACACCCCTTGTTTTTTTCTCTATAAAAATTGATACCTGCAAGGAAGTAGCGATGGCTTTCACAAATGTGGAGAGACAGAGAGGAGTTACTGCTCCTGGCATCATTTCTCTGCAATATCACAAGTCATTAATATCAGTGCACACACACACACACACACACACACACACACACACACACACACACACACACACAGGATAGCCTAGTGGTCAGAACATTGTGCTCGCAATTTGACAACCTGAGTTCGATACCTGTTGGAGGGATTTTTCCCCTGGAGTTAACATCAGCAGTCTTTTGGATGAGACTGTAAACCAAGGCCCTGTGTGCGAACGCATGCAGAAAATCTTGCGCACACGTTAAATCCTGTTCAGCTTTTTGTAAGAGTAGGCTATTGTGTGCCGGTGGGAACAGATGACAAGATTTACAAAACTGCATACACACGGGGACTGGATTAAAAAAAGCACATGGGTGCTTATTCCATTATCCTTGATATAAAAGAATAAAATTAAAATAAAATAAATAAACACACACACACATTCAAAAAGACACACACATACACTAATGCATGTGAAAAAAATCACACACACATAGCTGGTTCACACTATTTTTACTATGTTCACTCTTAGTCATGACCCAGGATTTGCAGGGATTAAATGATTCCCTCCCCTGAATCCAGACCCAAGATTTGCTGGGATTTACACACAGTAGTTTTCCATCACACAGTGACCTTCATCAATTGCTACCACACGCCGAAGATCTATCTGGCCAGAAGCACAGAGCCTTCTATGAGTCTAGGAGTAATTATAGATGCTGGTATGTACTTAGAAGGAGGAAAAGGCAAGCAAGCATGTGTGCCTGACTTGATTTCATGATGGAATGCGAAATCTAGGCTTGGGCAATTTGTGATCAGAGAATCCGAATGCAAGATGGTTAAATGAACTGCTATAATTATACAGTTATCATCATGATTACTATCATCATCTCCATCTCATCTCCAAACTGGGTTACAAACACAAAACAAATTGTCTACAATTCACACCTACTCAACACATGTTCAACAATGAACATACAAACACTACCAGATAAATGTTAAAGTTAAAGTCTGTCCTGAGCCTAAGGCTCATCAGGCCGGTGCTTATCCCGGTTTCTGTGGCATTAAGCAACTGAGAGTCATAGACTCCCCCCTGGATAGGACGCCAGTCTATCGCAGGGTTAACCCCCAACACAAGGATGGTACCCCTTTTACACCTGGGTGGGGTGAAAAAATAACCGTAAAATGCCTTTTCCAAAGGCACAACGCCATAGCCGAAAACTGGGATCGAACCCGCAACCTTTAGATTACGAGTCCAACGCCCTAACCACTAGACTACAGCGGCGGCTACCAGATAGATCTTGCTGCTAAACAAAGGCACTGTATCAGTTCTCTAGGACCCAGACTGACATCCTAGCTGTGTACTGACCCGATGTTCCCTGTGGTGAGCCACTCGTACCCTCCAGCAAGGGGACTGTCAAACTCGTGAATCAGCTCTTCTTCGCTCTCCTGCTGAAAGGTTGTGATTGGCCGAGCCTGCACACCACAGCCACCAATCAGTGACAACATAACATGTAACTGACAGGTGGCAGGCTGCGATTGGCCGAGCCTGCACACCACAGCCACCAATCAGTGACAACATAACATGTAACTGACAGGTGGCAGGCTGTGATTGGATGAGCTTGCACACCACAGCCACCAATCAGTGACAACATAACATATGACTGACAGATGACAGGCTGTGATTGGACGAGCTTGCACACCACAACCACCAATCAGTGACAACATGACATATGACTGACAGATGACAGGCTGTGTTTGGACGAGTTTGCACACTGCCACCAATCAGTGTCAACGTGACACATGACTTCCAGTTGACCAGCTATGATTGGACAAGCCTGCACAACACCGCCACCAATCAGTGTCAACATGACACATGACTGACAGTTGAGAGGCTGTGATTGGATGAGCCTGCACACCACCGCCACCAATCAGGGACAACATGACATGTGACTGACAGCTGGTAGCTTTTCCCTAGGTCTTGCCTTCAAAGACAGTTTTTATGAGGTCTGTGTCTTGGTTTTGTAGTGCTTGGTGCACATGTCTTAAGTTTCCTTTCATTTATCAAAGGTAGAAGTTTTCTGACAGTTCCCAGTTTGTATAATAGGTTTTCATTTGTTCTTTTATCTGACCACCTGACTCTGAGTAGCTTTAAAAAATATATTTTTAAAAAACGCACCTCAGCTGATTTGATTTTTTTTTTCATCGTCTTTTCTTTGTGTCCAGGATTCACAGCCATATAATATAATGGCCATTCTAAGCATTAACTTTCATCATGCTTAAGATACAATGTAGTTCAAATGTGACAATTACAGCCCCCAAAAATGTGAAAAATACAATAAGTAAATCGAAGAGAGAAGGAAAAAAAAAGTATAACTATAGTAGTTTTGAAATATATCAACTCCAGGTGGGGGATGGGGGGGGGGGGGGGTGTCAGCCATCTTGAAGTTTCCTTGGCAACCACTGCTTGCAGAGTCTACTTTCACTTATTTTTTGCAAGTTCTGGATGATATCACAATGTCCATGTATAAAGTCACTCCCTTTTTCCACCTGACTTTGCTTCAGATATGCCTGGTGTGTCTGGCCTTTTCCATGCCTGGCCTTATCTATGTCTGGCCTTTTCTATGTCTGGCCTTCTCCATGCCTGGCCTTATCTATGTCTGGCCTTTTCTATGTGTGGCCTTTTCCACGTCTGGCCTTTTCCATGTCTGGCCTTACTACGTCTGGCCTTTTCTACATCTGGCCTTTTCCATGCCTGGCCTTTTCTATATCTGGCCTTATCTATGCCTGGCCTTTTCAATATCTGGCCTTATCTATGCCTGACTTTACTACGTCTGGCCTTACTACGTCTGGCCTTTTCTATATCTGGCCTTATCCATGTCTGGCCTTACTATGTCTGGCCTTTTCTATATCTGGCCTTTTCTATGTCTGGCCTGATCCATGTCTGGCCTTACTATGTCTGGCTTTATCTATGTCTGGCCTTTTCTATATCTGGCCTTTTCCATGCCTGGCTTTATCTATATCTGGCCTTATCTATGTATGGCCTTATCTATGTCTGGCCTTATCTATGCCTGGCCTTTTCTATATATGGCCTTACTATGTCTGGCCTTTTCTATATCTGGCCTTTTCCATGCCTGGCCTTATCTATATCTGGCCTTATCTATGTATGGCCTTATCTATGTCTGGCCTTATCTATGCCTGGACTTTTCTATATCTGGCCTTACTATGTCTGGCCATATCTATATCTGACCTTATCTATGTATGGCCTTATCTATGTCTGGCCTTTTCTATATCTGGCCTTTTCCATGCATGGCCTTTTCTATTTCTGGCCTTTTCTATATCTGGCCTTTTCTATATCTGGCCTTTTTCTATATCTGGCCTTTTCTACATCTGGCCTTTTCTATATCTGGCCTTTTCCATGCATGGC
>CM060325.1:49655831-49660831 GCA_030674155.1 Stramonita haemastoma | reverse complement strand
ATCTCACAGTGATTCCCATGTGGGGTCAACAGGAGTCAGCACATCCAGTCCCACTCTCAACAGGAATGAGCAAACCAGTTGGGTTTTGGATTTGGTTGTGGTTTTTTTTTTCATTCCTTGGCTAGAGTTCTGAGGTTCACCAGTGGTAAGATTTTGCACCTGCAACCCTTTTTTCCCCATCATGAAGGTAGCCGCATTCTCAACTTCAGGGATGCACGCTGGGTATTTTCATATCTTCCACAACATATCAACCACTGACATGAATTACGGAATCTTTACTGTGCAAATCTGACCTTGTGTATATACACAAAAGGAATCAAGGCATATGTAGGTCTGCACTTGAAGTAGACCTGGGAGACCATTAACCCTTACAGTACTTAATATCTGCTGACAATTACTTCCCCTATCCTGAATTTCTGCCCCAGCACTCTCCCCTTCAATCCTGTTAGATTCCGGTCAAGGAGATTTTTCTCCTGGAGTTAACACCAGTGCTGACTCCACTCTCCCCAAAAGTCCTTTGGATGAGACTATAAACCAAGGCCCCATGTGCGAACGCATGCAGAACATCTTGCACACATGTGAAATCCTGTTCCACTTTTTGTAAGAGTAGGCCATCATGTGCCGGTGGGAACAGATGACATTTACAAAACTGCATACACACGGGGACTGGATGAAAAAAAGCACATGAGCGTTTATTCTATTATCCTTGATATAAAAGAATAAATAAATAAATAAATAAATAAGTAAATAAATAAATAAATAAATAAGAATAATAAAATAAGAATAAAAGAGGAACTCACCAGCAGTCTCTGCGGGCACCATTTCCTGGATGACCACTCCAACCAAGGTGGACAAGGGCTGACCCTGCTGCCTGGACAACAAGGGGTGAGACACACACAGTCAGTCACCTTCACTGATGAGACACAGTCAGTCACCTTCACTGATTAGCCTTGCACTATTGTGTGTGTGTGTGTGTGTGTGTGTGTGTGTGTGTGTGTGTGTGTGTGTGTGTGTGTGTGTGTGTTCTTTTCTTTTTTCTTTTCTTTTTATTTCAAGGATAATGGAATAAGCACTCATGTGCTTTTTTACATCCAGTCCCCGTATGTATGCAGTTTTGTAAATGTCATCTGTTCCCACCGGCACACGATGGCCTACTCTTACGAAAAGCGGAGCAGGATTTAACATGTGCGCAAGGTGTTCTGCGTGTGTTCGCACATGGGGCCTTGGTTTAAAGTCTCATCTGAAGGACTTTTGGGGGGAGTGGAGTCAGCACTGAGGTTAACTCCAAGAGAAAAATCTCCTTGACTGGAATCAAACCTGGGTCATCAAATTGCCAGCGCAATGTTCTGACCACTAGGCTATACCGTCCCCTTCTGTGAGTGAGAGGGGGAAGGAAGAAATACAGACATCTATGAGCATGTGTTGCACACCCACAACACACACTTAAACACACATGCACCAGCATAATTGAATGCACATGCACGTGCACACACATACACACACACCACACACCACACCACACACACACTCACACAACACCACACCACACCACACACACACACACACACCACACACACACAAAACACACACTGACCTTCTGTATTCAACAGCCTGGTAGACTCTGGGTTGGAGTGTGCGGTGGTTCGTACCCCGTTTAGGCACAAAACTTTTCCCCATCCATTAGGCCCCGAGTGGTGGTCTGGGCAATAGTCTTTCAGATGAGACAATAAACCACGGTCCAGTGTGTTACACATCACTATTTAGCGCACGTAAAAGAACCCACGGCAACAAGGGGGTTGACCCTGGCAAAATTCTGTAGAAAAAAGCCACTCTGATAGGGAAACAAATACAGTTGCATGCAGGAAAAAAAAAAAGGTAAGCACTGTGCACTTGTGGCGACGCACTCTCCCCGAGGAGAGCAGCCTGAATTTCACGCAGAGAAATCTGCTGTGACATAAAGTGGTACCAAAAAAAAACAAATACCATTACTGACCTCCTGTATTCAACAGCCTGGTAGGCAAACGCTGAGGCCCAACACTTCTGCACAGCCTTGAACATCTGAAACACACGGCCTGTCATCTTCAGATTTTCTCCTTCGTCAAACGCTCAGACATTGCTGTCTGCTGTTATCTGTCATATAAGTGAAAATGCATTGCACTGATGTTACCGTACTGAAAGGGTTAAAGATTCTGACATTCATGTCAGCATTCAGTGGGTTACGAAAACATGAACATACCCAGTATACATCCTCAATGTCATGATAAGCAAAAATGGCCACTTACAAACAAAAAAAATCTCACCATTGGTGAACTCTGGATCTCTAGCCAAGGAACAAAACAACAATAATGATAACAACAACAACAGAAACAGCACATGGCAACACTGACAGGATAGCCTAGTGGTCAGAACACTGCGCTCGCAATTTGACGACCCGAGTTCGACTCCCGTTGGAGAGGATTTTTCCCCTGGAGTTAACATCAGTGCTGACTCCACTCTCCCCAAAAGTCTTTCGGATGAGACTATAAACCGAGGCCCCATGTGCGAATGAACACAGAACATCTTGCGCACTCGTTAAATCCTGTTCCGCTTTTCGTAAGAGTAGGCCATCGTGTGCTGGTGGGAACAGATGGCATTTACAAAACTGCAAACACAAGAGTGCTTATTCCATTATACTCGATATAAAGGAATAAAATAAATAATTTAAATAAAAAATAAACTGACCTCCTCTTCTCCCTGGATGCCCAGGAAGGTGTCCATCTGCCCTGCTGATGATGCATCACTCCCATCCTCACCTGCCATTTGAGACACAGACAGGGGGTTCACAACATTACACACACCTGGACAGGCAAGAGGGTGCCAAGATAAGAAAGATGACGAGTAAGAAAGATAAATCATGCAACATGTTGTTCATGCCAGGTGAGCTGTGCAGTGTGGTTCATAGGCGAGCTGTACAGTGTGGTTCATAGGTGGGCTGTACAGTGTGGTTCATAGGTGAGCTGTACAGTGTGATTCATAGGTGAGCTGTACAGTGTAGTTCATAGGTGAGCTGTATAGTATGGTTCATAGGTGAGCTGTACAGTGTGGTTCATAGGTGAGCTGTACAGTGTGGTTCATAGGTGAGCTGTACAGTGTGGTTCATAGGTGAGCTGTACAGTGTGGTTCATAGGTGAGCTGTATAGTGTGGTTCATAGGTGAGCTGTATAGTGTGGTTCATGCCAGGTGAACTGTATAGTGTGGTTCATGCCAGGTGAGCTGTATGGTTCATAGGTGAGCTGTATAGTGTGGTTCATGCCAGGTGAGCTGTATAGTGTGGTTCATGCCAGGTGAGCTGTATAGTGTGGTTGATAGGTGAACTGTCTAGTGTGATTCATAGGTGAGCTGTCTAGTGTGGTTCATAGGTGAGATGTACAGTGTGGTTCATAGATGAGATGTATAGTGTGGTTCATAGGTGAGCTGTATAGTGTGGTTCATGCCAGGTGAGCTGTATAGTGTGGTTCATAGGTGAGCTGTATAGTGTGGTTGATAGGTGAGCTGTATAGTGTGGTTCATAGGTGAGCAGTCTAGTGTGGTTCATAGGTGAGCTGTATAGTGTGGTTCATAGGTGAGCTGTACAGTGTGATTCATAGGTGAGCTGTACAGTGTGATTCATAGGTGAGCTGTACAGTGTGGTTCATAGTGAGCTGTACAGTGTGATTCATAGGTGAGCTGTACAGTGTGATTCATAGGTGAGCTGTATAGTGTGGTTGATAGGTGAGCTGTACAGTGTGATTCATAGGTGAGCTGTACAGTGTGATTCATAGGTGAGCTGTACAGTGTGATTCATAGGTGAAATGTATAGTGTGGTTCATAGGTGAGCTGTATAGTATGGTTCATAGGTGAGCTGTATAGTGTGGTTCATAGGTGAACTGTACAGTGTGGTTCATAGATGAGTTGTATAGTGTGGTTCATAGGTGAGCTGTACAATGTGGTTCATAGGTGAACTAGTATAAGTGTGGTTCATAGGTGAGCTGTACAGTGTGATTCATAGGTGAGCATAGGTGAGCTGTATAGTGTGATTCATAGGTGAGCTGTATAGTGTGGTTTCATAGGTGAACTGTACAGTGTGGTTCTATAGGTGAGCTGTACAATGTGGTTCATAGGTGAGCTGTACAATGTGGTTCATAGGTGAGCTGTACAGTGTGATTCATAGGTGAGCATAGGTGAGCTGTATAGTGTGATTCATAGGTGAGCTGTGTAGTGTGGTTTCATAGGTGAGTCTGTACAGTGTGGTTCATAGGTGAGCTGTACAGTGTGGTTCATAGGTGAGCTGTATAGTGTGGTTCATAGGTGAGCTGTACAGTGTGGTTCATAGGTGAACTGTACAGTGTGGTTCATAGGTGAGCTGTATAGTGTGGTTCATAGGTGAGCTGTATAGTGTAGTTCATGCCAGGTGAGCTGTATAGTGTAGTTCATGCCAAGTGAGCTGTATAGTGTGGTTCATAGGTGAACTGTATAGTGTGGTTCATAGGTGAGCTGTATAGTGTGGTTCATGCCAGGTGAGCTGTATAGTGTGGTTCATAGTTGAGCTGTCTAGCATGGTTCATAGTTGAGCTGTGTAGTGTGGCTCATAGGTGAGCTGTCTAGTGTGGTTCATAGGTGAGCTGTATAGTGTGGATCATAGGTGAGCTGTCTAGTGTGGTTGATAGGTGAGCTGTACAGTGTGATTCATAGGTGAGCTGTAACAGTGTGATTCATAGGTGAGCTGTATAGTGAGGTGAGGTATATAGTGTGGTTCATAGGTGAACTGTCTAGTTTGGTTCATGCCAGGTGAGCTGTATAGTGTGGTTCATAGGTGAGCTATATAGTGAGGTGAGGTATATAGTGTGGTTCATAGGTGAACTGTCTAGTGTGGTTCATGCCAGGTGAGCTGTACAGTGTGGTTTATACCAGGTGAGCTGTATAGTGTGGTTCATAGGTGAGCTGTACAGTGTGATTCATAGGTGAGCTGTATAGTGTGGTTG
>CM060325.1:49633331-49645831 GCA_030674155.1 Stramonita haemastoma | reverse complement strand
CTTTTATTTACATTCTCTCTCTCTCTCTCTCTCTCTTCTCTCTCTCTCTCTCTCTCTCTCTCTCTCCTCTCTCTCTCTCTCTCTTTCTCACACACACACACACACACACACACACACACACACACACACACACACACCACACACACACACACACACACACACACACCACACAACACACACACATATACACACACACACAAACGTGTGTGTGCGTGCGTGCGTGTGTGCATGCAAGGAAATGATACGCCCTGGTGGGGATTCTAGCTGTTGAAAGGTAAGGGACAGACATGACATAAAGCAGGAGGGGAAAATCTTTGACATCTTAGCTTGGAAATATGTATGCCTTTTTTTTCTTTTCTTTTTTTTTTAGATATATAGATATATGTACATGCTCAATATTTTGCATTCATTGGGTATGATGTTTGTTTTCTGGTTGTCACAACACAACTGGCTTTATGAGAGCACACACACACACAAATTAACTCATGCAATATTTTTTCTTCCTTGAACACTCAAAGTGTCTTATGTAGGTTTCTGATCAAGGCAGATCATTGAATCAATCAGCCAACTAATCAATCAATCAATCAATCAACCGTTGATCAATCAGTACACCAATCTATCAATAATCACTCAATCCATGATCTTTACATGAAATCGGTCAACCAAAGAATTAATCAATTAGTTGATGAGTCAATTAAAATAAACTTTTAAAGAATCAATCATTTAGCTAATCAAGAGACTACTTGAAACAAACTTTTAAAGAATCAATCGTTTAGCCAATCAACAGAATACTTGATTGATAAGCAATCAAACAATCAATCATTTATCAACCAGCTGACCAGCATTCACCCCCCCCCCCCTTCTCTCTCTTGTCGTGAAGCCCTAACATTAGTTAATCGTAGCTTTTGAATTAATTTGTTTGTCAGCTGATTCCGATATGTGATCAGGATTGGTTCATTTCAAGCTTTGAAATGGGTCCATTGGTCAGCGGGAATTAGATTTACTCTTTTATATCAAGGATAATGGAATAAGCACTCAAGTGCTTTTTTTCATCCAGTCCCCGTGTGTATGCAGTTTTGTAAATATCGTCATCTGTTCCCACTGGCACACAATGGCCTACTCTTACGAAAAGCGGAACAGGATTTAACGTGTGCGCAAGATGTTCCGCGTGCGTTCGCACACGGGGCCTCGGTTTAAAGTCTCATCCGAAGGACTTTAGGGGAGAGTGGAGTCAGCACTGATGTTAACTCCAGGGGAAAAACCCTCGAACGGGAGTCGAACTCAGGTCATCAAATTGCAAGCACAATGTTCTAGCCATTATGCTATCCCGTCCCCCAACAAGGGGACAGGGTGTGTGGCGTTTTCAAAGTCATTGTCTTCGTGTGCTGTTTGGTGGACGAGTCAGTGGTGACATTTTCTTCATCCAACTAGAGGGGCTGCCTGAAGTTCTATGGGATGACTTAGAATGGAAAGACAGCAAGCAGTGTTTCTTCTGCTTGAGCTACGTGTATTGTTGGTGATAGAAATAATAAATTGTGTTACTATAACACCCCTGCGTGGCCTCATATCATTCGTTTGAGTTGTCTGAGTTCTAATATCCTCTCTTTTACCCCTAAACCATCTTCCAACACTGTACTGTACTGTGCTGTGCTGTGCTGTGCTGTACTGTACTGTACTGTACTGTACTGTACTGTACTGTACTGTACTGTACTATACTATACTATACTCCAGTTCATGCCACTCCACTCTTCTGTGCTGTGCTGTGCTGCACAGCAATTTACCATACAACACTGCACGACACAAAACTACACAACACAATACTCCATCCCACTCCACCCCACTTCTTTGTGCTGTGCGGTGCTGTGCTGTGCTGCATGGCAATATACCATACAACACTGCATGACATGACACAACACGACACAACACTTCACTCCAATCCAGGTGAGAAGACATGTCACAAAGCTTGTGTGAAAAAACACACACACGCACAAAAGAAGCAGCAACAGGGAAAAAAAAAGAAAAGATGGAAGAAAATGGAGATGATATTTCTACACTGAAAATGCAAAGCCACCTTTACAACAAGCCACCTTTACAACAACGAAAACAACAAACAAGAACAACATACAAAGAAAAAATACAAAACTTCCTTAGTACCTAGGAGGCAGTGACCCAAATTCCCCACCCCCTGACCATACCATCTCCACCTTTTCTTCATCTTCCACTATCAATCTTCAGACATGACATATGATGAAAATCTAAGACCCTTTTTTTGTTTGTTTATATACAAAGAGCTTCTTGTAACACCGTGTTTCCCCAAGAGAAATGAATACACACAGGTTGCACTTTGAACTCTGGGTGGGATACACATTTTCAGCGACAAAAAACAACAAAAAACATAGCATAGTCATTCAAGACTAAGGAGGTAACCCTACTGTCATTTCACTTCAAGTGACAGAAGGCCAGTAACTCTGCTGTTATATCCATATATAAACGTGACCTGTGCGGTTATCAGGATGACAATGAATATGCACACTCAAAACTCTCAAAATGCTTTTTTTATCCATTTTAACAAGCTCAGATCAAAATTTACATTTTACATACCCTATTCACAGTACATGAATTTCATTAAAGTTTTAAGTCAGTGCAAACAAAAGTATCTTGTTTTTAAGGACTTTCAAGGCCACAAAATGGCCCTCCCCCGCCCCCCCTCCAAATGAGACCTACAGGAATCCAAGAACTGGAAGAACCCTGATAAAAATAATCCCTGGAACCCTAAAGGGCCCTGATGAACCCCTATACCCCTACCTCACTTTGAACACCCCCCCCCCACCCCCCCACCCCCTTCCCATCTGCAAAAACAAGGCCCAGCCCTAACAACCATTGTTATCGTTATCGGACGTTTTTTTCCATTTGGCAAAAACACAGCAGGCGTGGATGAGGACAACACAGCAAGCAGACGAGCCACTATTAGTACTAAACTTCAATGTACAGGCAACAGTGGATGTAACGATGAAAATCAGTCCACCTCCGCACACCTGTGACCACCACACACATCAAAAACAGGTTACAGCTGTAGAAACATCACACCAAAACACAAAAACAGGTTACAGCTGTGAAAACATCACACCACATACGTAACAAAACAGGTTATAGCTGTGAAAACATCACACCACATACGTCACAAAACATGTTACAGCTGTCAATTATCACACCACAATACATCACAAAACAGGTTACAGCTGTGAAAAATATCACACCATATACATTAAAACCAGATTACAGCTGTAGAAACATCACGCCACACACACATCACAAAACAGGTTACAGCTGTAGAAACATCACACCACATACGTCACAAAACAGGTTACAGCTGTGAAATATCACACCATATACGTTACAAAACAGGTTTAAGCTGTGAAATATCACACCATATACGTTACAAAACAGGTTACAGCTGTAGAAACATCACACCACATACATCACAAAACGGGTTACAGCTGTAGAAACATCACACCACATACGTCACAAAACAGGTTACAGCTGTAGAAACATCACACCATATACGTTACAAAACAGGTTACAGCTGTAGAAACATCACACCACATACGTTACAAAACAGGTTACAGCTGTAGAAACATCACACCACATACGTCACAAAACAGGTTACAGCTGTAGAAACATCACACCACATACATCACAAAACAGGTTACAGCTGTTAGAAACATCACACCACATACATCACAAAACAGGTTACAGCTGTAGAAACATCACACCATATACGTTTACAAAACAGGTTACAGCTGTAGAAACATCACACCACATACATCACAAAACAGGTTACAGCTGTAGAAACATCACACACACAAACATCAAAAACAGGTTACAGCTGTAGAAAACATCACACCACAAACATCAAAAACAGGTTACAGCTGTAGAAACTTCACACCACACACGTCACAAACAGGTTACAGCTGTAGAAACTTCACACCACACACGTCACAAACAGGTTACAGCTGTCAAAACATCACACCACATACGTCACAAAACATGTTACAGCTGTCAAATTATCACACCACATACATCACAAAACAGGTTACAGCTGTGAAAATATCACACCATATACATTAAAACCAGATTACAGCTGTAGAAACATCACGCCACAACACATCACAAAACAGGTTACAGCTGTAGAAACATCACACCACATACGTCACAAAACAGGTTACAGCTGTGAATATCACACCATATACGTTACAAAACAGGTTACAGCTGTAGAAACATCACACCACATACATCACAAAACAGGTTACAGCTGTAGAAACATCACACCACATACGTCACAAAACAGGTTACAGCTGTAGAAACATCACACCACATACGTCACAAAACAGGTTACAGCTGTAGAAACATCACACCATATACGTTACAAAACAGGTTACAGCTGTAGAAACATCACACCACATACATCACAAAAACAGGTTACAGCTGTAGAAACATCACACCACATACGTCACAAAACAGGTTACAGCTGTAGAAACATCACACCACATACGTCACAAAACAGGTTACAGCTGTAGAAACATCACACCACAATACATCACAGAACAGGTTACAGCTGTAGAAACATCACACCACACATATCAAAATCATATTACAGCTGTGAAATCTCACACCATATACATCAAAAACATATTACGGCTGTCGAAACTGCACACCACACACATCAAAAAGTCCAAACAGAACAAGTCAGGACAGGACAAGTCAAGTCAGGACAAGACCAGTCAGGACAAGACAAGTCAGGTCATGACAAGACAAGTCAGGACAAGACAAGTCAACACAAGTCAAGTCAGGACAAGACCAGTCAGGACAAGACCAGTCAGGACAAGACATATCAGGACAAGACCAGTCAGGACAAGACCATTCAACACAAGACAAGTCAAGTCAGGACAAGACCAGTCAGGACAAGACCAGTCAGGACAAGACCAGTCAGGACAAGACAAGACCAGTCAGGACATGACAAGTCAGGACAAGTCAAGTCAGGACAAGACAAGTCAACACAAGACATGTCAAGTCAGGAAAAGACAAGTCAGGACAAGACAAGACAAGTCAGGACAAGACAAAATCAGGACAAGACAAGTCAGGACAAGACAAGACAAGTCAGGACAAGACAAGTCAGGGGCAAGACAAGTCAGGACATGACAAGACAGGACATGTCAAGTCAGGAAAAGACAAAGTCAAGATAAGAAAATACAAGTCAATAAAAGACAAGTCAAAACAGAAAAAGACAAGACAAGTCAGGAAAAGACAAGTCAAGACAATACAAGTCAGGACAATACAAGTCAGGACAATACAAGTCAGGACAGGACAAGACAAATCAATAAAAGACAAGTCAAGTCAGGAAAAGACAAGACAAGTCAAGAATAGACAAGTCAGGACAATACAAGTCAGGACAGGACAAGACAAGTCAGAACAAAACAAGACAGGACAGGAAAAAAAACCGGGACATGACAAGACAAATCAAGACAGGACAAGACAAGACAAGTCAGGACAAGACAAGTCAGGACAAGACAAGTCAGGACAGGACAAGACAAATCAATAAAAGACAAGTCAAGTCAGGAAAAGACAAGACAAGTCAAGAATAGACAAGTCAGGACAATACAAGTCAGGACAGGACAAGACAAGTCAGAACAAAACAAGACAGGACAGGAAAAAACCAGGACATGACAAGAAAGTCAAGACAGGACAGGACAAGACAAGCCCGGACAAACAAGTCAGGACAAGACAAGTCAAACAGGACAAGACAAGTCAGGACAGGACATGTCAGGAAAGGACAAGACAAGTCAGGACAAGACAAGTCAGGACAAGACAAGTCAGGACAGGACAAGACAAGTCAAGACAATCAAATCGGGCAACACAATTGAAGAAAGACAAGATAGGAAATCAAGTCAGGACAAGAAAAAGACAGGGCAATACAAGTCAGGACAGGACAAGACAAATCAATAAAAACAAGTCAAGTCAGGAAAAGACAGACAAGTCAAGAAAAGAACAAGTCAGGACAATACAAGTCAGGACAATACAAGTCAGGACAGGACAAGACAAGTGAGAACAAAACAAGACAGGACAAGAAAAACCAGGACTGACAAGACAAGTCAAGACAGGACAAGACAAGTCAGAAAAAGACAAGTCAAGTCAAGAAAAGACCAGACCAGACAGCACAAGACAAGATGCTCACCAAAAGGGCATGTTTCTCGGCAGGTTTTTCCAGACGCAGATGTTGTGTGGGGTGTCCTTCAATGTTAACGTCCCTTCAGTTTTCCCCCCCCTGCTCGTAACGCTGCATCTCATGCTGATGGATTGAAGCACAGATGAGCATTTCTTCTTCTTCTTTATACATTATCTTCACTAAGGCTTCTCTCTTCTTCATAAAACACTTTGCTAAGGCTTCTATTTTCTTCATAAAATATCTTGACAAAGATTTCTCCCTTCTTTTTTTTTTTCTTTTTTTTTTAAAAACAAAATATTTGCCAAGAGTTCTGGCTTCTAAATAAAAAAGGGGGATAAAAGAAGCACAAAAAAGTGACAGAGAAACGAATATTTCTGACACAAAATTCCAACTGAGAATGCAGTAAACAGGGGAAACACTGATTTTAAAAGTCTACCTTTTCACCGAGGAAAAATCTGAACCATAGTGAAATCGTATACTGATTGCATAGTTGGTTAAAACCCTCCCTGGAAAACTTTTAAGCCAGTCTGTGTTATATGAAATAAAACCAACTACACAAAAATTATGACAACAAAACGTCACTTAAGGATCTTTTTATTCATCTTCTTTGTCGAACGTTCAGACAGACAGTAACTACTGACGTCTGTCATTTGAGCAAAAACTACGCCACGTTAAGCGCCTGACATGTCAGGCCCATGCATCTGACTTCAACACGGAAGAGTATTGTTATATTTTAAGTATTTCTGGAAAAAAGGCAGGAGGAATGGACCAAGAAAAGGGAAGAAAAAAAAACAAGGAGGAGGTTACAAGAAGAAAAGGGAGAAAGCAGAAACAAAGAGAGGGATAGAAAAAACAAAATTTCTAGCACAGAATTTCCCCGAAGGTGGGGGATGCTATTTATACTGAAAGACCCCCCAGCATCCCCGTGGGGGATTATTCAATCAACATAGCATGAAAAAACCTTGTAATTGATTTTCTCTTACTTTTGTTGCTCTTTTTTTATTGGATTAACATATCTTTACGTTAAAGACATAACCCTCTTTCCCAGTACACTGCCCTGTGCACATTTTATTTCCACTGTAACCAAGTAATGGGGCGATACAGAGGGAAGGGTTGGTAGATGGTTGGTTACCCTATAGTGAGTAGTTACCCTTAGGAAAAAGGGTCCAACTGTTGGAGTACCAAAAAAAAGATTCTAAAAACCTGGTTTTCTGATTGGTGAAGAGATCTTTGGTCCACCTTTCCCTTGCCATGGCATCACTGAGAAGCGAGGGGCAGACGTCTCCCTCAAGTCAAAGTCCCCCGCCCCCCCCCCCGGGAAAAATTGGGGGGTCTAAAAATAAAAGGAGGTTCAAGGAGTGTGCCACCCCTGTAAAAAATTTTGGTTAAAAAGATTAAAAACAGGGGTGGGGGTTTTTTGGCTTTTTTATTTTCTATATCGGGTAAGGGAAAAGCACTAAATTGTTCTTTTCATCCAGTCCTTTGTGTTGCAGTTTTTTTTCTTTTGTATCTTTTTCCCAAAGGACAAAATTTACCCCACTCTTACGAAAAGGGGAAACAGGTTTTTAAAGGTTGCGCAAATGTTCTGCTTTTTTAAACCTGGCCACATGGGGGCCACACTAGGGATTTTAGAAAAAAAATCACTAAAGGGAAAAGGGGGGGGAAACCCCCGAAATTTTTTTTTTTGGGGCCTTTTTTTGAAGACTGTTGCACGGACCCAACCCTGAGAGAAAACAAAAATATTTTTTCCCCTATCGGCTGACTGTTTTAGTGTGTTTGCGTGCCGTGTGCGGGCCAGCATGCTGCGTGGCGGTTTTGGTTGTGTGTACGTGCGCATGCAGTTAAAGGGGGGGGGGGAGTAGAGTACACAAATGCCGTGCTTGGGGATTTCAGAAAAACACGTAGGATGTTTCCCCAGGGGATGTTTGAGTGCTCTTTGTTTTTTAAAATACAAAAAAATTGTTTCCCGAAAGGGGGGGCTGATCTATGCTTTTTCTATTTTGGAAAAAGTTTACTTGTTTGGCTTTTTTAGCTAACTTGTAACCTGCTAATTTTTTGCAATTTTGAATGACAAATTTTAACATTCAATTCATTTCCCCCCAAATCCCTCCCATAACCACCCCCCCCAAAATCTCTCTTTTCTTCCCCTCTCTCCCCCTCTCTTTTTTCCTCTTTTCCTCCTCTCTCCCCCTTCTCTTCCCCTTCCCCCTTTTTCCCCCTCCCCTCTCTCTCTTTTAAGTTTTTTCAGAAAACCCGAAAACCCCGGGGCCCCTTTGTGTGCAGACCACCCCCGAACTTTTTTGCACAAAACCCCTTTTTTTCCCGCTCCCCTTTTCATAAAAAGTAGGCCTAAATGTGCTGGGGGAAAAGATACATTTACAAAACTGCAAAACCCCCCGGGAACTGGATGTAAAAAAAAAACAAATTTCCCTTACCCCATTATCCTTGATATAAAAAAAATAAAAAAAAATTTTTAAAATCTCTTCTCCCTCCCCCCCCCCCAAACCCCCCCCCTCCCTCCCCCTCCCCTCCCCCCTCCCCCCCCCCCCTTCAAACCCCCCCCCCTCCCCCCACCCCGAGGGGACCGCTAAAACGAAGCCCCCAAGTTTCCCTGGGGGGGAAAAAAAATTCGAACCGCGAACCCCCCGGCCCCTGAAAGGGGGGGAGGGCGTGGGTTTGGCCCCAGGGGGTCGGGGGGGGCTGGATGCCCCGGCCCAAACCCCCCCCCCCGGGATTTCAGGGTCACCCCACCCCTTTTCCGCGGCCGGGGGTCTCCCCCCCCCCAAAGGGGCCCCCCTGGGCCCCTTTTCCCCCGCTGAAAACTCCCCTTTTAGACCCCCCTCCCCCCGGGCCCGAAGAGAGAGGGGGGAAAAAAAGGGAAAGTTTTTTTTTTTTGGGGGGGGGGTTTTTTTTTGGGGTTTTTTTTTGAGGGGGGGGGGTTTTTTTCTGGGGGAAAAAAAACAAAGTTTTTTTTTTTTTTTTGTTTTTGGGTTTTTTTTTTGGGGGGAAACGGGGTGGGGGTTTTTTTTTTTTAGGGGGAAAAAGGGTTTTTTTTTGAGGGGGGGAAAAAGAGCAATTTTTTGGGGGGGTTTTTTGGGTTTGGGGGTTTTTTTTTTTTGGGGGGGGGGGGGGTTTTTTTTTTTTTTTTATTTTTTTTTTTTAAATGGGCTTTTTTTTTTTTTGGGGGGGGGGGGGGGGTTTTAAGAAGGAAGGTGGAGGATGGTTATACTTCGATCCAAAGCAAAGTGATGTTGTGTGTTCCCTTCCCCCGCTTTGCCCTTTCTTATAGTAAAAATCAAAAATGAATGTCGAAAGTCCCTTTTGGGTTTAGACTATAAAGCGAGGCCTTTGTGCGAATGCACAAGAGCACCTTTTGCACAAGTAAAAAGACCGTTTTCCTTTGGGAAGGTAGGCCATTTTTGGGGTAAAACAAGAGACATTTTCAAAAACTCATAACAGGCGTACTGTTTAGACACCATCCCCGAAGTCAAAAAGCATTACCCAAATTGGGGGGGGGGGGGGGGGGGGGGGCAGTCAACATGCAAAAATTTATATTGGGGAAAAATGGAAATTCTATCCCAAAAAACAAAAAAAAAAAACCCAAACCAAACAAAAAAAGTTGGTCTGTGACTTGGTCAAATGAAGTCATGTGGAGTGGTGCTGAGCCCTTTTGAATAACTCTTAACCGATTGAACAGAATGGCTGTAGCCTGGTATTTGTCAAACTGTTTGCTTTATATTTGAGATAAACCTTTTTTTTGAAAAATGATATTAACGTTTTTCACACCAACTTCTGACTTTGTTTTTTAACTAATTTTTTTGTTTGAGTCAGTTTTCATTTCTTTTAATAAAAAATTTTTGGGCAAAAAAAATAAAATAAAAAATAAAAAAATTAAAAATATTAAATTTTAATTAAAAAAAATAAATGAATAATAAAAATATTCTTTTTTTAATGTATGGCTTTGACAGAATGCTAAAATCTCAAAATGACTTGGATGACTTGGTATGGGAAAGTAATTAGAAATTAAATGAATGTACGTGAATTATTTCATCCTTTTAAGGCCCCCCAAAACCTCTGCTGCGAGTCCAGCATTCATTTTTAATTTTCCCATCAAACGGAAAGAAAGGGGAAAGCTGGGGTCAAACCCCAAAAATCCACGTTTTCTTTTAAAGGTGAATGTCTAAATGTTTCTTCTCACCCCGTGATGAATTGTTTGAAATTTGATAGATATAACCGAACAATTTTTAAACTGAAAAAAAACTGGAAAAAAGCAAAAAAAATTTCCCAATTTTTTTTACACCGGGGAAAAGGGAAGGAGAAAAGGATGCACGAAACCACAGTTGTGTTTTTTTTTTTAAAAAGACCCCCTGACAGAAAAAAAACAAAAAACAAAGAAAGAATCTAACACATAATTTTTGCCACCTTTTTCACAGTTTAAACCCTTAACCTTTTTCCCCGGGTAGATTAAACCCTCCACACGATCATCCCCCGGACGGGGTACGGTTAAACCCCTACCCAGCAGGTACTTTCACTTTCGCCCTCCCATTTGTTTATTTTCAATGGTCGTTTTAGTTGTTGTTTTCTGCCCCGTTGGGTCGCACATCGTTCACAGTAATTTGTATAAAAATTGGGTTGGGTTTTTTTGTTTTTTTTTTTGTTGTTTTTTGTTATTTGTTGTTTGGCTTTGGGGGAATCTCTTTTGTGGGTCGGGTTTTGGTTTTTGTTGTGTGTTGTGTTTTTTTGGGGGTTTTTGGGTTTTGGGGTGTTTTTGTTTTTTTTGGGGGAAAGGGGTGGGTGGGGGGGGGGGGGGTTTTTTGGGGAGGGGGTGGTTGGTAGTGAGTGTGTTTTTTTTTTTTGTGCCGGGTGGTGAAAATTGCGTTTTTGTGGTTTTGGTTTTTGGTGGGGGGTTTTGTTTCTTCCTGTTTTTGTGATGTGTGTTCTTTGTGGTTTTTTTGTTTTTTTTTGAGTTGGGAAAATTGTTGGGTTTTAAAATTTTTGTCCCCTTTTTTGGGGTTTGTTGTTTTTTTGTTGTTGTGTTGTTTTTGTTTGTGTTTGCCCATGTTTTTTTTTTAGGTTTTTTTTTTTTCTTTTTTGTTTTTTTGGTTTGGGATTTTTCCCCCCCTTGTTTTTTGTGGGTTTTGTTGGGTTTTTTTTGTTTCGTGTAGGGTTTTGGGCTGCGGGTGATTGGGGCAAAGTGTTGGTTTTTTTGGTTTTGTTTTTTGGGCCTTGGGTTTTTTGGGTTGGTGCATTTTTCTTTTTGGGTTTGGGTTTTTTTTCCCCTTTTTTGGGGTTTGTTTTTGGGGGGGTTTTTGTTTTTTTTTTTTTTTTGTTTGTTGTTTTTTTGGGGGGTTTGGTTTTTCCCCCCCTTTTTTTGGGGTTTGGGGTTTTTTGGTGCTGGTTTCCTTGGTTTTTTTTTCCGGTGTTTTTTGTTTTTTTTTTTGGTTTGTTTAGACTGGGGGATCCCGTGTGGGGGGAATTGTTTTTTTTTTTTTTTTAAAAAGGGGAAAAAAAAAATGGGGGCGGGGGGGTCTGAACTGGGAAAAAAAATGAGGGTGCCCCCCCGGTTTTTGGGCGGGATGTTTGTGGGGATTGGGGGTTCTTAAAAAAAAATGGTTTGTGGGGGAGGTTGTTTTCCCCCGGGGGGCTTCCTGTTTGAAAAAAAACCCCGGGGTTTTTTGGGTTGTGTCCCCCCTTTGGGTTTTTTGGGGGGGGCGCTGTTTGTTTTAAAAGGTTTGGGGGTTCTTTTTGTTGTTCTTTCCCCGTTTCCCCGGGGGGGTCCCCTTTGTGGTGATGGGGGGTAAAAAAAGGGGTTTTTTTTTAAAAGTTGCTCTTGGGGGGGCCCCCCTTGCTATTTTTTGTTCCCCGGGGGTTTTTTTTCCTTTCTGGGGTGTGTGGGGTTGGGTTTTTTGGTTTTAAACACAGAAACTGGACAGTTCCTAAAAGTAAGAATACTTCTCCTACATCAAACACTCAGCAAACTAGTGTTGTCCATCATATGAGCAAAATGCATTGTGCTGCCGTTAAGTACCTGACAAGTCAGGCCCAGCCATCCATCCAGTGTGGGAGAGAATTGTTATTGTTTAAAGTCTTTCTTGAAAAAAGGCAGGAAAAGAATCAAGAAGGCAGAAAACAGACAAGAAGGAGGTAACATGAAGACAAATGAACAAGGCAAAAAGAAAAAGAGGGATAAAAAAAAAAGAAACTCCAGCACAGAATTTCCAGAAGACGGAGATGCCATTTACGCTGACAGGACCCCAGCATCTCACAGGAAGTCATT
>CM060325.1:49628331-49630831 GCA_030674155.1 Stramonita haemastoma | reverse complement strand
ACCAGTGTCTTGCTCCGATTTGTGTACAAGTCCATGCACAAAATCAGATAAAATAATATTAAGCCTAGTGTCTACAAATTTACGTCAGCTACATACACACATGCAGAACATCCAACTATCGTTTAACTGGTGCATAACCTGTGATGTGCATAGCAACTTCATTGATCGGGGTGGTATTTTCACTTTAGTTTCATTTCGAAAATCGAAGTTTTGATTGATCACACGTTTCGATCTCGCCTTCTTTAAGTGCATTTGATCAATACCAGATTTCTGATTCTATACAATAAACATCAACAAACGCATATGCAGGAGGGAAAAACAATATCAAAACAAAAAACCAGCTACTTGAAGCAGGGTAGGCCCACACTTACCCTCCCATCTTTGCGAAGCCGCTGTCTTTATCTGCAGCTGCAGCGGGAGTCAAAGGTTACCAGGGAGGTCTTATTATCATCTTTAATTTCTAGGCTACAACAAAGCTTTTGCATGGGTAATTTTTAAATCTGGATATAAAGTTTTTGTGTAAGTAATTTCCAAATCTGAAAAAATATCTGGAAAAATTTGGGAGAAAAGAAAGGGAAAGCATCAATAAGCAATCGATCACAAGATTTTTTTTTCAGTTTCCGGTATCTACTTTCGATTTTACTAAACATTCTTAGTTCTTTCGTGACACTTGTACACCTGATGGTGTCTACAATCATGCGAGTGATGTGACGATACAGATGATCCCCAAGACAGATAATGCCTTTTCTATTTCATCAGTTCATATGGTGGATGTCTACATACACGACTGATGTTGTGATTATAATTCTTATTACGTCCCAGCGGAGATTTCCGATTTAGGGGGATTGTCGGCTACACTCCCGTATTAGCTTGCAGGCCATGTAGTATTTGTAGAGTGCAGGTCGGAAGATTTTTTGGTGATTTTCACAGACTTTTTAAAGTATAAAAAAAAAGCTCCGTGCCCTTATTCTGAGGATTGAGGACATAGAGCAATGCCAGGTAATCACAGGAAAGTTGGAAATGATTATCAACTGATAATAATAACTGTTCCTACAGGGTTGACCCAGCACATGCATATTGTGGTTAGGAAGCTAGCAGACAGCTAAGGACTGAGGGGTACAGTGTTTGCTGATTTTTGTTTTAAAGTTCAAACCTACCAAATTTGTTAAAATGACATGAGTCTTGAGTCAGAGGCTCATCTTTCAAAAAATATTTTTTTTTTTTTTTTTTTTTTTTTGGGGGGGGGGGGGGGTTGTTTTGTTTTGTTTTGTTTCAAATTTCTGTGGATGCCTTAGTACCTGCAGTATGATATTAAGAGTCAAAAAGAAAAACAGACAGAAAAGTGTGTTTTTCGAAAGGCAGTGTGTAGCCCGGGTTTTGGGCTGCATTATATTAAAGTCCCAGAGGAGATTCCCGATTTAGGGATTGTTTGGTTTTGTTTCATTAAAGTCCAAGTGGAGTTATCCATTTTAGGGACTGTACATGTCTCAGTTCAAGATGTTCTGTGTTCGCACAGGGGCCTCGGTTTATAGTCTCATCCGAAGGCTAAAATGGTATGAGCCACACACACAACACACACACACACACACACACACACACACACACACACACACACATGCACACACACACACGCACGCACGCACACACTCACACTCACGCACGGACGCACGCACACAAAAAACAAAAAAATATATTCTAAGCCACAAGACTTTATTTAGGCAAATTCACCATAACAAATATGAACCACAACACACACAACACACCAACAACAACAAAACAACCCTTCAACAACAACAGGGGCATCAGAGACATCTGCTAAACGTCCATTGCTCTGCACCATGGAGAAAGTCCTGCAACAGTTGGCAGCTTAATAATAAAATTGACACCGAAAATAATCTACCACTTTATACATATATATTGTGAAACCCCTTAATGTGGAGTTTGATAAACAGTAATACTGATAGGGGTATACGTATACGTACAGATCTACACCGTGTATACAGCATGACGGTTGGAATCAGTATGGAATAAGTAAGTGAAGATAAGGCTACATTTGTACATCATTTACAGTTACACAATCAACATTGCCAGGGTGGGGGTAGGGAGACACATAGAGGTGTTTAAGAAAAAAAAAAAGTATTGAAAAGGTCCATAACTTTGTTAAGTTTACATCAAATAACAAAAGTGTGTGTGTGTGTGTGTGTGTGTGTGTGTGTGTGTTGTGTGTTTGTGTGTGTGTGTGTGTGTGTGTGTGTGTGTAGAGTGTAAGTGTGATGTGTGTATGTGTGTAAGTGTGTGTGTAAGTGTGTGGTGTAGTGTGTGTGTGTAAGTGTGTGCGTGTTGTGTGTGTGCGTGTGTGTGTGTGTGTGGTGCTGCGTGCGCGCACTGGCTGCGGCATGCGTGTGTGTGGTGTGTGTGTGTGTGTGTGTGAAGACCAGGGCTGAATGGGATAAATGGGAAGTTTTGATATGAAATCTCATCTGATGCAAATCGCATGTAT
>CM060325.1:49558331-49623331 GCA_030674155.1 Stramonita haemastoma | reverse complement strand
CATGCAACCTTACTCTTAACTAGAAATTTGCTAAGTTTTAATGAAGTAAGTTTGTCAGAAGAGAACAAATTACAAAATGTGAACATGGATCTTGGATAGAGATATTCCTGAGGTATGACATTCTTCCGAAGCTCTGAAAACTTTGAACATTCCATTATAAAGTGAAACTCATCTCCTATGGCTTTCATGTTACATTGTTTACAAAGACGATTTTCCCCTTGAATGCCATTAACTCGTCCTGTTTCAATCGGCAAAGAATGGTTAATACACCTGAATCTAAATAATGAAATCATGTTATTATATGGCAACTCACTAAGTACAAGCGTGACTCTTGCAACAAACAAGTACAAGTCTTGCAACAAAGTACAAGAAAGAATCTTGCAACAAAAGCAAGTACAAGCATGACTGTTATTTCCAGTTTTGAGAAAATTATGTCATGATCCAAATATGAACTGTATTAAAAGTTAAGTTAAAGTCTGTCCCGAGCCTAAGGCTCATCAGGCCGGTGCTTATCCCGGTTTCTGTGGCATTAAGCGACTGAGAGTCATAGACTCCCCCCTGGATAGGCCGCCAGTCTATCGCAGGGTTAACCCCCAACACAAGGTTGGTACCCCTTTTACACCTGGATGGGGTGAGAAAATAGCCGTAAAGTGCCTTTTCCAAGGGCACAACGCCATAGCCGAAAGCTGGGATCGAACCTGCAACCTTTAGATTACGAGTCCAATTCCCTAACCACTAGACTACAGTGGCGGCTATGAACTGTATTAACTATCTATAAATGTACAATGATCTTATCTTTTTTTGTTATTGTGTACTAACAAGGCAAATCTTACATTGTTTTATTTCACTTTTATTCATGATTCTAACAGTAAACTATCTCTTCCCCCAACCCCCCCCCAACAATAACACCCCAAATATTAACAACAAAAAACCAACCACAGATAGATATCACATCTCACTTTGTGTGTGGGGTTTTTTTTCTCTTTTTTTGACGGGGGGTGTGGAGTGTATTCCAACACGCAGTTTCAAACCATCAGAATAGTTTTCACTATATGGAAAGAAGATGTGTTAAAAAAGATGATACAAGTTCAATTTCAACGCACAATCTAAAGATAAAGGGTTACAGATAAATGTTACATGTTCCATTTCATGTTTCTTTTAACAACATGAAGAATACGCATTACAGCCCAATGTTCCATGTTCAATTTCAACAAACAATAATGAAGAAAAAGTGTTTACAGACAAATGTTACATGTTCAATTTCAATGAACAATCTGAAGAAAAAATGGTACAAGCAGATGTTACATGTTTATCAATTTCAACGAACAATTTGAAAACATCCTCTAAAAGAGGACCACTGAAATGAAAGAATGGAAGGAAATGAAAGAAAAAAGAAAGAGGGGAGGGGAGGGGGGGGGGGGGGGGGGAGGTAAACACATATTGACAGCAAAAAAGCATCCTTATTTTCTTTTGAAAAAAAAATCACATCCCAACAGTAATTTTTACATACCAAATTCTGATCAAAATTTCCCTTTATACCTTGTAAACTTGTTCAATCTTAAGCATGTATATATATGCTAACATTTGTGTACACACACACACACACACACACACACACACACACACACACACACACACACACACACACACAACTCACAAGCATGCACACATGCGCGCATGCACACAGACACACAAGACACGCACACACACACACATGTATGGCACAATAATACAGCTCTCAGCCTTTGTATTCATGAGTATAAAAGTGGTCCAAGGAACTTGTGGCAGGCAAAAGGCAACATTTACATACCAGTACTGTGCGCAGCATTCATATATTGTATCACAACCCCCCACCCCAATTCCCAAACTAGCCAAACAAACAATGACATGCCAAAGACAATCAAGAACTTTAACTGTAAAATCTGATCTCAAGAAAAAGAATCCAGGAGACAAAACTATTTTTAAAATGACAAACAAACAAAAACCCCACTACAAACCCCAACCCTTATCCCCCAAAAAAAAAGAAAAAGAAAAAGAAAAGAAACTTACAAGACTTAAAAATGTGTATCATACAAGTTCAACACCAATCCAAAAATGATAAAACTGTAGAGAGACACACACAAAACAGACATGGGTAGAAAGATGGAGAGAGAAAGAGACACCAAGAGACCAGAGAAAGAGAGTGGGTGAACAACACACACACACACACACACACACACACGCACACGCACACGCACACACATACACACACTACACAAATACTGGGCATGACATCTACATTATCTTCATACAATACTGTAAGATCCATGGTAGATTACACAAAACATCCATAATCTTGTTTCTCTCTAAACAAACAAAAGAGAAAAAAAAAGATTTTTTAAAATTTTCAGTTTTAATCAAACGGTTTTGTTTATATTTTTCACAAATGAATCTTTTCAGTCATTTCTAAACAGTATCAATTCATGGAAACTACACTTGAATCAAAAGAGCAAACAAAAACAACCAAAAATAAATGAACAAAAACAAAATTTTTTTTTTTTTTGGTTCCATTTTTTTCTTCTCAAACTATCAATTAACTGAATATATCCAAAATCAAATAGAAATACTCTTGAACACTACATTACATATTGCACTTTTTCAATAAATTTTCTTTTTAAACATCACTACAGGAAGATTATTAACATCAATTTTACAGAGAATATTTAACAATACAACTTTTCCATACAATGCATTTGCAACATACAAAATGGGTTGTTCAGCTAAGGAAGACAAAAAGAGTGATGATTGTATTTGAACCAGTAAGCTGAGGTGAAATTACAGAGGTATAATAATTTCTCTTGACATAAAAATTTTTCCAATAATTTGTTTTCTCTTGTAACATGCTTCTTTGGTATGAAGTGGAAGGAAGACATCTTGACTCAAAAATTTGATTGTAATCAAATACAAAAGTTAGTGCACAGACAAAAAAAAAAAAAAAAGATGACAACCCACAAATACAACACACAAGAGGAAAAAGATTAAAGGTCAGAGAAGATCACCACCAAGAAGATGAAAAAGAAGAAGAAGAATTTCAACACAGTGTGAATTAAGTCCACTGAGTGGTCACTGACATGTTACAGAAGTCAGTTGTGATATACTGCTGGTCCATTTTGTTTTTGTGTTAACTGATGGAAGCAAAGCATAAAGTAGACACTTACAGCACCATGTGAACTGCAACAATCACATCACTATGAAACAAGTGTTTTGCAATCTTCTTTTCATGACAATTGACTACTTTTGACATATCCGGGTTAACCTGTTTTTGTTGTTTTTATTTTGTGTGCCTTTTCTTTGGGGGGGGGGGGGGAGGTTGTCAGAGATGTATATGCTCATCTACGATGATCTTTCTTAATACCCACCTTTTCGCTTTTGACTCACTGTGCCCTTAAAACAGCCACACACAAAAACAAACTACTCCCCTCCCCCAAACCCCCCTCCCCCTCACCAAATAAATAAATTTGTATGCCCTTTAAAACTTACTACGTCCTGTAAAGATGTAATAAAATGGTCTTTTTTGACTTGCTGTGCCCTTAAAGATGCAACAACAACACAATGTTGGTCTTGCTGTTCCCTTAAAAGATGCAATAAAGTTGTCCTTTTATCTTGCTGTGCCCTTTGAAAAGACAATGGCATTGTCTTTTTTGACTTGTTGTGCCCTTTAAAGATGTGATAAATTGTCTGTTTTGAATCACTGTGCCCTTTAAAATATGTAATAAATTTCCTTCCTTTTTTGTTGTTGACTTGTTGTGCCCTTTGAAGATGTAATCTAATCCAACCAATAGAAAGCTGCAGAAACATGACAGGGCGTTACTTTCACATCAGAGCAAAAGACAGTATCAGCTTTGTTACCATCATAGGGATTTTCTGTCAACATTGATTGTCTTTGAAAAGGAATACACAAATAATAAGGCATCAATTGCAACTGGTAAATCATTGGAAATTGCAATTGGTAAATCATTGGAAATTGCAATTGGTAAATCATTGGAAAACAGAGTTTTGGCGCTAGTGCAGTGAAAAAAGTGTTGAACTTCGATGTAATATTCACTTTCTAGCTGGCGGAATAGAAAACAGCAACATTCATATCAATATGCCTGTCAGTATTGTAATTGCCCTTCAGGGGATGATTAAAGTGTTTTTGACTTGACAAGAATTAAGAACTGTTAGTTATTCTAGAAATGACAATGTAGAATGCTGATCATACTCAGGATATTTCTTTAATATTTATTGATTTCGCCTAATCCAAAAGCTTCAGCAGTTACTGAAGTAAGCAAAGTGCTAAGGCCTGCACTGAAAAGTTGTTATGCTTTGTAATATTATGTTGAGAGTGCCCTCATCAATAACATTAAGCTTATCTGTAGCAAGGTGAAGTCATCTTTCACAATGTGTGTATGTGAATATGACAGGACCATCATAAATTTACTTGTTGTCCTGTCATGGTACACTTGTATTTTTGTGACAATTTTTCTTGAATAAATTCTGTTTAAACCAGTAACAAGCTCTTTGCATTTACTACTCTCCATCAAAGGACATGAAAAAAAACCTCTAAAGTCACAGTATGGCTGCCTATACCGTGAGATACTTAAAAACAGCCATACAAACCTCATCCAGTCTGTTCCTAAGGTCCAACAGTGACTGCCAGGCATGAAAGAGAGGCTGAATGCATTCTCTGGGCGACCCCTCCCTAGGTAAGCTGAAGAACGGCCAGCAGCAGCAACTTTATAAATCTAGGTTCCATTTGTCATGTTTGCGGTTTTCAGTCATTCCTATTGACTTTTCATTGGTTTATTTCTGACATTCTCCCTGTTACTGATGTTGTGTTTGTCATGTTTCAGGTTTTCAGTCATTTCTCTTTTTTTTTAATTTTTAAAAATTTTATTATTACATATTTTATTTTATATACATTCTCATGTTATAGATGTTGTGGTTGCTTCTATTTTCAAATACAGTATTTTGGTAAAGAATATTTCATGTAAGGGCTTCTGTTGCCATTTTCATTCTGACAAAGGACTGGTGCTGTTGTAATAGCAGCCATTGCTGAAACTACTTTTGACAAGTTGTAAAGTGATAAGTGTATGATTTGTGAGCAATCTTTTTAGTTTGGAATTTGTTTGGGTTGTGTTTTTTTTTAGTTTGGAATTTGGTAATTTCTGATCCCATGCTTGGAAAAAAAAAACCCATAAAAATAGTTAGTTTATAAGCATACAAAGAAACAAATATATCAGCACATTAAAACATGAGAACCCCCCCCCAAAATTTTTTTATTATTATTTTTTTTTTACTAAACTAACAGCTATTCTCCATTTAGAGATCAAACTTTTGTTACAATTACAGCTAACAATTTCAAATGGTTCAATACACATGTATATTTTCTAAGCAAAATCTGTCTTCAGAGCAAAATTGACTTGCTGATCAACAGTTAAGAACATTAAAAATTTAAACATGGAACAATATTTAACAATTTGCTTGAACGAAGCAGAAGCAACAAACCCCTTTTATCAGCATATGCAGTATAAATGCAGTGGTAATATTAGTTTTTGTTGCTGTTGTTTTTAAATACAGTGGTGTATAACAATGCACAAAGAATGTTGAATCATTGTCTGTGAGAAAGAAAAAAAAAAAATAATAAAAAACCAACTAAACAATAGATTTCTTTTGATTAGAAAGAAAACTTTGTTCTATCCAGAACAACCCCCAGTCCAACAACTATGTTCAAAGACAGGCTTAAAAGGAATCTCAATTGTCAACATCTTCACACAACAACAACCATGAAATCCCATTTTTTAATGACCAGATCACCAAAAGCCATATCAAAGGCTTGAATAAAAGCATGGACTCTGACAGGATATAAAAAAAAAAAAGCATGAAAAAGAAAATAAACATTTCAGTCTTTGGTATAAAAAAAAAAGAAGAAGAAGAGAGAGATTTGAAATGCCACATACGCAAATAACATTAACACTGTAGAATGGAGACCCCATGCCCATCCAAGTTTACAGTTTTACTACCTAGTCATCACACAAAAAACACACACACACAAAAAAAAAACAGCACTAAAACTAAAGCAAAGTATCATATAATGTATTAGGACAAAAAGTAAGATTTTCTTGAGAGAAAAAAAAAAAAAAAGGATAGAGAATGAATTGGCAAAGCAGAAGCTAAGCAAGAGGCTGAGAGGGCGGAGAGAGAAAAGGCAGAAACAAAGTGGGTGACAGAGAGGGGGAAATTTCTAGCACACAATTTGCAGAGATACTAAAATATGGACTCCAAAAGAGCCCACAGCATCTCCACAAGGGAAGATGTAGATGGAGTACTAACAAGAAGCAGGATTCTGTCACAATCCAAATGCCAGCACTTTGCTATTGTTGATGATTACCTCCCCTCCCCATGCCAACCCCCCAAAAAACTGACAAAATGTGGTAAAAAGCTTTCACTAGTGTTCATGACAACACAATAATAATGGCAGTGAAAGGGTAAAAAAAAAATAATAATAAATAAATAAAGAACCCATACCCTGTTTTACAGCAAAATATTTTTCCAGCCTGGATTTCTCACAGAGAAAACAGCCGTAACTATAACCATTACACAAAACAATACGAAACAAAACTCCATGGAACTGGACAGAAAACTAAACTGCACACTCGTGACCCTCCACAACCAAATGAGCCGCACAACACCTGGCCCACTTTCCGCCTGGAGCCATTTTAGGCAGGTGGGGGGGGGGGGGGGGTCAGACTGTCGATTTTGATTTTTCAATTGATTATAAAATCATGAGCTTTCTTCTACCTTGTACTAAACTGAAACATAAAAGCATAATCTTGTTCCCCCTTGCTTTAAAAACGTGCTTAAAAAACGCGTTTAAAAACGGCCATCCCCTAATCTCAACGACCTACTATGATGCAAAGTTCATCAGATTCTCTTTTTTTTTCACTTTCTCTCGTCTAGCGTTGCAATTAGTAATAACATTTCACAGAATTATCTGATTTTCAATCTTGGGGTTTTTTGCATTAAATAGGTGTTTTTTTAATTGCCAAGTAATCAAATATTAACAACTAAAAACTGACCTTTGGTACAATGCGACTCATTTTATGTAGTGGAGGGTGACAATTTGTCTAAAACCTGATGCAAACTTGGACCTGGCATACATGAGTGGAAAAGGTAAAAAGCAAACACTGAAAACTAACACACAAACACAGAAAACAAAAAACACAGAAAACAAACCAAAAAAATGAAAAAGTAAGCAAACAAACAACAAATTCTAAGTTTCAAACATAAGATTACGTACTACCAATCTGTTCAACCTGTTCTTGTTTTTCTGGCTGAACTTTCAAATTCAACCAATTCCTTTCATGACATTTACTCTGTGCAGAGCCAAGACATCTTTGTCAATTCAGACAATACTTTAGTTACTCAAGCATAGCTCACAGAGATATATAATGCACCAAAACTCTGTTTTAAGAGCGTGTCATGAGTATAAAAGAGTTAAGAATTTTATACTTCACAAAGACGCTTTCTTGAAAAATTGGAATGAAACAGAAAAAAAAAAATGAAACAACACAAAAATAAAAAAATAACCACCAAAAAAACTGCAGGACCATCGGTCTCTAAAAGAGCGCAGTTCACATGACATGCACAGAACCATTCTGTGTAGCGAACAGAAGAAAGACATGGAATGAATACACGCACGTGAGGAACACCACTTCACAAGACCAACAGTGGAGCAAGAATGGAGACTGGGATCAGATCCAGTCAAAGCACACTATGAAGACTGGGATCAGATCCAGTCAAAGCACACTATGGAGACTGGGATCAGATCCAGTCAAAGCACACAATGTCCTCCAGGTTGTTGACCAGGATCCTGTCCTGCGCGTCCTGAGCCATGGTGGACACCTCCTTCAGGTCGGCGCTGTCGTACAGCCGCACAGAGTGCAGCACTTTCCCCGTGGCCACGTCCATGCACTCCAGCCGCGTCAAGGTGCTCAGCACATACAGGCGTCGCAGGCCCACGCTGCAGACGCTGCGAGGAAACACCTGGCTGCTGTGTCGCCACAGGGCCGCGCCGCCCTGGTCCCAGCAGCTGACCTCCATGGTCACGGCGTCCAGGATGACGATCTTGCCGTCCTGGGTGGTGCACATGCCGTTGGGGGACTGGAAGAGCGGCTTGCCGTTGCTGTCGTTGACGATGGCCACCTTAAGACGCAGCGCGGGGCCCCCCACGTCCAGGACGTGCACGCCCAGAGAGAAGCGAGCCGCCAGGACACTGGGGGCCAGGCGAGCGATGTTGAGGTAGCCCCGGCAGGTGTTGTGGATGTGCTGCAGGCTCAGCTGCACGCTGCCCGCGCTGACCAGCTGCAGCGTCTTGGCCACGTGGCTGACCACGGCGATGGTGTCCCCGGCCATGTGGCACACGCCGTGGGGCTGGGCCAGGTCCAGCGAGGGGCACAGCCCGTCCTGCCCCTCCCGCGCCAGCACCACCACCTTCACCCGGCTGTTGGCGCGGTCGATGACCACCACGCGCCCGTGAGGCAGCACGGCAAAGTCAGAGATGATGGGGCGACGCAGGTCACCGGCAGAGGAGGGGCAGATCCGGAAGAGGCTGCGGAGCTTCTGACTCTCCGCTTTGGGGGAGGCTCCGGCAAACGCTTTGGAGGCCGCTGCGTCTGGCCCTGCTGGAGCTGCCTCGCCAGGGAGGACCGGTTTCCCAAACGCCGCTGCTTCAGTCAGTCCTGCTGTAGTGCCGTCCAATGCTGCTGCTGCTGCTGCTGCCTTCACCCCTCCTCCATTCTGCGTGGAGTCTGCTGCCTTGCTGCTGCGTGCCGTGCTGCTGGTGGTCTTGGGGGACGTCATGGTGGAGGAGCTGGTGACAGACTGTGAGATGGCGTTGGATTTCCGCGTCTGATCCGCAGCCAGTTTGAAGACCTTGGGCTGCAGTTTGACAGGGGTGGAGGTCTGACTGCTGGGGTACTGAGTATTGGTTCCTCTGGAAGACGGCAGCATGAGGTCAGCATCGGCGGCGGCAGCAGCAGCTTTAGGCAGCGCAGGTTTGGGCAGCGTGTGGGCCCCGGACATGGGGGAGGTAGAGGGCATGATGTTCAGCAGGGCGTCATCGGAGGCAGGGTCACAGGGGGCCAGCTTGGGGATGGGCTTGAACTGGCTGAAGAGGGCCGTCACGTTTTTGGCCGGCACAAACACAAAGCCTGGGTTGTCAGACCCGCCCCGCTTGGGACTGGCTTGCTTGACCGTGGAGTTGGCTGCCGTCACCACGGGGTGTTTGACGCTGAAAACGGAGGGGCCGGAAAACATTTTACGAGCTAGGCTGTTCCTCGGACGAGCAGGGGGGCGACGGGCATACTTCCTGCCTCCCGCAACAAAAGAGAACGGGTTTCTTTGGCCATCGCTGCTGTTGCCACAAGCCAGGGAACCTTCAGACGACGATGTTGATGCTGCCGATATGTCGGAAGATGTTGACAACACGGAGCGGCACGCTAATCTTTCCTGCTGCAACTGCAGAGCAAAGCTGGGCTGCCCGGAGCCGATGTGGTTCCCCACCGCAGAGATTTTAGCAGGGGTGTGCTCTGGGACATGCTCTGTGCGTACGGTGGCAGGGGCCGGGCCTGGGGAGAAAATGTCACAGGAGAACACAGTAGCACTGTCCCTTGTCAGCGACATTCTGCCCAGCAAATGCTTCACTTCTTCCAGTGTTTTCTTGGCCACCCCAGGGACATCGAATCGCATGGTGTCCACTTTAGCTAAAAAGGAGGTCGCTGCTTCCACGTCGCTCTCTGTTTCCTTCAGGTCTTGGTGAGAGACCTCCTGTAGAAGCTGAACATCTGACGTGATCAGCTGCCTTCTCTGGATCTTGGAGACATTGTCCTCCAACACTGCTATGAACACGCCGATCTGTTCTTCACAGCTGGCCAGGTGCTTCTGCGTTTTACTGATGGCTTCGTGTGTCTTCAGCATGTCATTTTTCTTCTGTTCTTTCAGACGGGTGATCAGACTGTCGTAGGCATCGTCCATTTCCCGCAGACTGGTGGTGATGTTTTTGGACAACACTTCTTTCTCCACTTTCAGTCTGGCTTGTTTTTCCTTTGCCTTGCCCAGGGTGTTGATGAGGTTTCTCTGGGAGGACTCCAGGTGCAGACGTCTGGCCGCTGCCATGGGCGTCACGGAGTTGAGCTTGCTGCACTGGCGGTGCTTCATCAGGGCACACATGGGGCACAGCAGTTCGCAGCAGTCTTCGCAAAACATCTTCAGCATCTGAAAGCAAAACAGTTGGTTTTCCAATAAAATAAAATAAAAAGATTGAATGTTTTTAAATGTTGGTTCACCAATAGTAACATATCTCACCAAAAAAAAGTAACATATCTCATCTGTCTCAAGAGCAAAATGTTTAGCTCAGGTGGCTGCTCAAAACCATGCTTGTTCCCTAAAACATTAATGATGGCCTAGGTACTGGTTTTGTCTGAATTATGAACCCAGGTCTTGTGTGCAACACACATTTAGCACAGGTAGAAAAACCCTTATCCAAAAAAAGAATATGTTCAGCAACAAAAATGAAAAAATCCCTAGTTTAACACTAAAAAAACAGCTCTTCAATGCAACTCCTCAAAGACACCTCATAACAGGTAAAATCAAGAAGTCTTTGGTTTACATCAGTACAGTGCAACCACTCTTGTACTGTTGTAGGAACAATTTGATAGAAAAGTCATTTGAATCCACAGCTTTTGCATATCATTTCTTCTTTTATCTTTCACACATGTATGTCTCTGGGTTTACTCAACTGACAGCCCCGATATGGCCTCTATGGTTGATGGGGCTAAGCAACAAGACTGGACTGGATTGGGTTTACTTAAAAGACTTGCAGTGAAGACATGTAGCTTTCTATCTTCTCTACAAGACTACATTGATACTGAATTAATACAAGGTGTGGTTTCATAACAAAACATAAGAAAACATCCAACCACCAACCCACACACTAAGCGGCCAGCCTCAAAACCAACCAACCACCCAACAGAAAAAAGGTACCAAAATCAGAGGACAAATGGCAGTTACCTCTTCCGGGTGTTCTGAACAATGCTGATGCTGCTTCTGATGCTGCTCTCGAGCTGAATGGTCGTCGATGGCAACAATGGAATGCTTCTGACAAGACGGAATGCTCATATGCACCTGTCAAGGATCAAACAATAAAAACAATAGTTTTAAAAAATCAGAACAAATCTCCAACTCATGATTCTAAATTTCAAATAAAATGTACACACCTGTCTCTTAATTCTGTACTTCTTTTCTTGGCTGACAAGTCTGGCCCAGAGTATCAAACTTTGGCATGGGAGAGAATTGTTATCGTTTAAGGCTTTCTGGGAAAAAGGTCAGAGAATGGACCAAGAAGGCAGAAAATTTACATGAAGGAGGTCACAAGCGGAAAAGGAACAAGGTAGAAAAAAGAGGGAGAGTTAAGAGGGAAATCCTAGTACAGAACTCACATAAGGTGGAGATGCTATCTATACTGAAAGACATGTCAGACAGACAGACCCACGCACACGCACATACACACACACACACACAAACACACACATACACACACACACACACACACACACACACACACACACACACACACACACACATACACATATAATAATATATACACACACACACACACACACACACACACACACACACACACACACACACACACACACACACACACACACACGTTAATTTTGTGCTGAACTCAATCTGAGTTCTGTGCTAAACAGCCTTAAGTTCTCTAGCTATGGCAGTCCTCACAAAGTGTTCTATGGCCCGCTGGCTATTGCACTGCACGTTGCCGTTTTAAGGAACTTAGTAAACAGCATTCAAAAGGAAAACAACTCAGGCTGTCAGATCAACCAATTCTCATTACTGAAGTTCTTTCCCTTTAAATGATTGGTAATAACGGGTTCATTTTTTTGTCATTATGCTACTGACAATGACAAAATTTTATCAAAATAAGATGTTAACACAAAAGAAGATCACTGATTCCACAGTAAATAAGTCAATGTTAGACTTCATAATGGATTCCTGTGGCTGAAAAAAACCTCTACCGTGTGTAGAATTAGTTGGGGGGGGGGGGGGGGGGTAATAATTTTTTTTTAAATGGTTTGATACTTACACATTGTAAAGATACTCATGAGTGTGTCAAAACCTTTTGTTTTTAGGCATTTACTGACATGAATTAAAACAATTCACAAAGACTATATTGTATATAATATACCTGCATGGAATGAACTATTTCAGTATTTGTTAACTCTAAGAACACATACAAACAAACTTTAAGTGGATTATATGCCTGGATTTATTCATTTTAATGAATGTCTACAGTACAAACAAAGGCTAAAATATGCACCACAGTACATTGAGTACACAGCTACAGTGTAAATTTAACGGACCCTCCAATGAGTTCATAGGAATACTGATCCAATAACAGCATTAACACCATAATAAAATTCAGGAATCTGACAAAGCGCTCACTCTCAGGAGAAAAAAGCTCTCCATGACACAAAATATCAAATGCCTGCACAGTGTACACATACACAGACAGGCACAGACACAGACACACACTCTCTCTCCCCCTTCTCTGTCTGTCTGTCTTGCCTCTCTTGTCTTGAAATGATGTACATCATCAGTGGCATGTCTTCATTTGCTTTAACTTTTAAGTTTACTTTTTAAAATTAAAACTCTCCTGTACCTGGAGCTGTTCTCTAATAATCTATAGATCTAGACAAATCATTATCCTGGTTTGAGCCTGCAGTGTCTACAGAATTATTTGTACTAAAAAATGACTACTTGTAAACAACACAAAACTTACAGGACTGAAAGATGTCTAATGAAAAAAACAGACATGATGAATTTCATCACTAAGAGATGCTCAACTTCACCTTAGTTGACCCCAGTTATAATAGTAAGAAACTGCTAAGCTGCACCTTTGAATCTTTGATTGACAGCTCCCGTCATGGAAGCTTTAACTTGTTTAAGTAAAAAAAAAAAAAAAAAAAAGAAATCTGCACATACACTCATGAATGTAAATGCACACAGTTGCACATGACAATAATATCAAGCACACATATATATGCATGCCTTCATTGAAGCACACAAACACACACATGCACTGTACGGTGTACCACCTGGAATGAAAGGTTTGACACTGACTTTTAAACTTTCACGCACATACACACATTATGTAACAATAACTCACAGTCTAGCCATTACATACCTGCATACACGCTTCACAGTAAGGGTGACAGCAATCCAGACAGAAATGCTCCGCCTCTTTGGGGAAAGGCATCTGCTTGGAGCAGGGAAAGCACACCTCCCCTTTCACATCCCCCTCCTCCTTGTTCTTGGACACCTCTGTCAGACAGCTGGCCAGGTCTGTCATGATGAAGTTGCTGCGGAACTGGGTGCTCCACTGTGACAAAGGCCGATAGGGGTGAGGGGGTAGATCTCCTCCCGACAGACCGGGCAGGTAAAATAGTTCTGGTTCGGCCCCATGCGGCAGTTTTCGATGTATCCGTTCAAACATTTCTGGCAGAAGGAGTGGAGGCAGGGCAGCATGCGAGGGTCGCTGTACGCCTCGAGGCAAATGGGGCATTTGATCACCGACTGGATCAGAGATTCTGCCATGCTGGCGAATGGTTTCCTTGTCAGTCTCTTGCAATTTTGGCTTTCTTGTATTGTGTCCAATTTCTGAAAGCACATTTATAAACAAGTGTCTCAGTGGGTTTGTCCACTAGGTGGTCTTGGTGTGTGTGTGTGTGTGGTGTGTGTGTGTGTGTGTGTGTGTGTGTGTGTGTGTGTGTGTGTGTGTGTGTGTGTGTGTGTGTGTGTGTGTGTGTGCACGCGCGCATGTGTGTGTACCTATATATGTCTACATGTTTTATTTTAAAATACTTTTTAAAATTTATTCTTTTAACAAGATGATAATGGAATAACTAAGTACTCAATAAGCAGGTATGTGCTTTTTTACATCCAGTCCCTGTGTGTATGCAGTTTTGTCATCCATTTCCACTGACACACAATGGCCTATTCTTCAAAAAAGGGAAATGGGTTTCACATGTGCGCAAGATGTTCTGTGTGCGTTTGCACACAGGAACTCAATTTATAGTCTCATCTGAAGGACTTTTAGGGGCAGTGGAGTCGGCACTGATGTTAAATCCAGAGGAAAAATCCTCTTGAACAAGATTTGAGCCCTGGTCAACTGATCAAGAGCACATCATTCTGACCACCAGGCTATCCCATCCCATAAGGCATAACACATACTTGTGTGTGTACACTTGTGCGTATGTTTAAGTTAAGTAAATTTAATGATCAATTGTCAGAATGTTACTTCAGAATTTTCAATAGAACTTAACACAATGGTAAGCTGTATATTACAGTAGATATGGATATTACATTGTAAACCATTTAAGTCATTACGCATCAAGTGATCAACTGCAACACACACACACACACACACACACACACACACACACACACACACACACACAAATTTAGTCGCTTAAGGTTAGTCAAGATGTAGTCACCACCACAATTAGTCATTCAAGAGTCATCAAAAGTGACTAATAACTAAATTAGTTAACATTTTCTTACGACCACATCATCTAATTCAATGAAATAATTCTTCTCTATATAGTTTTCATTGCATCTGATGTAAGAGCAGAGAGCTAGCTAGCTATCTAGCTAGAGAGAGAGAGAGAGAGAGAGAGAGAGAGAGAGAGAGAGAGAGAGAGAGAGAGAGAGAGAGAGTCTTGATTTAAAATCTCTTCCACAGTCATGATGAGCACAAATCAAAATAAATGTTCCAAAACTCCAATAATCAAAAGATATGAAACACAACCAACAAACAACAACTGCCTACAAGACATCTTCACAAGGCTGGCTACTCACAGAACTTGCACACATCAGGCTTTTCTGCACACGCAGACAAGATCATGAATAAAGAGACATCAGCTGATTTCTCCTCCAGACAATAGTCATTTTCCCGATTTTCCGTCACTCAAAAAAGCAACAATTCTAATAACTCCAAGATTTTTCTTTTCTAACAGTTGTATTAATCTTAGCAATCCATAATTCAGAATATCTTCCAAATACAAATCTACCAAGGCTGTGCGTTCCACAGATCTATATTATTACAAATCAATGACTCGTAGAATCCCAAAAGAACAAGATCAGGAAAAGGAAAGTGGGTCAACAAAAATAGCACTGTTGCCACCCTCAAGTCAAATGTTGATCTTGGTATCATTACATCATATTTATCAATGACCAATGCTCGATTATTTTACTGACTAAAGTTATTAACTTTTTATACTGTTTTATGTCGAGAAAATGCCGAAAAAAGTGCCAATGTTTACTTGGCGTACTTACCAGCAAAGAAACGTAGACGTCAAACACCAGACACGAAGGGACGCTACTCCTCCCTCACTAGGCTAGGCCTTTCTGCAGCAGAAGGCCTAATGTTCCTCCTGAAAGGGTGACCCGTAACCTGCCACCCCTGTCTGCAGACTTTTGAACTCGTCCTTTTTTGTTGATTAATGTCATATGCTCAGAAGTAAGAAGCTTATTCGATAATAATGATACAGGTATAATTTAAAAATGAAATATGGATGTAATCATCAATTATGATGCATTATTTTCTCAAAGCTAAACTGCTGAAAACTTTAAAATACCAGGCAGGAAACATGAACTGTGCCATCACGGAAGTCCAAGGTAGGTTAGCCCCCGTAGGTGTACGATCTACTTACTGGCCTTGACTGCAGATCAACAATCGCTGAGTGAGCCCTGTGGTATTTTTCTTTCAAACTACGCACAACAAACGAAAAATGGCTGATCGACAAGTGCGATTGTACTATTTCCCGACGTCCTTTTACTCCCAAATGGTAAAACATTCTGGTGAATCTTTAGGCCATGTACTTGAATTGACAGACCAAGCACCGGCTTCATTAAATTACCTAAATAATAGCCAACATGTATCTAGGGCCAACACACTAGTGACCTTGAGTTGATACAATTTTACTAGCAATGAATATTTTCAAGTATTGTTCTTTATCATGCATTTTTCGGGGGGGAAGGGGGGAGGGTCGGCTCCATAATTTGTCTACAGCTGTGTGTTATCCCAGTATATCACTGTTGTCCCAACATCAGTTGCATGTCATTTAATCAGGAGGATTTTGTTTTTATTTTTTTTATTTTTATGCAATGAACAGCTAGTAATATGTAATACCTTGGGCCAGCTACTGTTGAGGAGAAAAGCAAATTTATGCTTTGTGTATTCAGTGTACAATCTGGAAATAAAAAAACACTAAAACAGCTACATACACATGCACGTATTTGCTCACTATTGCATACCTCATATCCTAGGGGCCCTTGTGTCTTACATGGCATCTCCTTGCACCCCCACCCCCACCCCAAACCACACCCACATCACACCACGCACACACACACATGCCAACAACACACACACAACACATGCATACACATGAAACACAGAACAGACATGTGCACACTTAAATCTGTTTCGCTTTCGTAAGAGTAGGCCATAGTGTGCCGGGGGGAACAGATGATTTTACAAAACTGCTGCATACTCATGGGGACTGGATGAAAAGAAGCACATCGAGTGTTATTCCATTTCCTCGATATAAAAGAAAATTATACTATTCTTTTGAAAAATGCTTTGGATATATTTCACATGAAAAGAGATAATAAATACAGACTTCATAATTTACAATGAACTCTCTCTCTCTCTCTCTCTCTCTCTCTCTCTCTCTCTCTCTCTCTCTCTCTCTCTCTCTCTCTCTCTCTCTCTCTCTCTCTCTCTCTCTCTTTCTGTCCCGTCTTCATCTGTTTCTATCTTGTCTAGTTGCTCTCTTTCTTCTCATCACGCTTTTGACATGCTAGTTATTTCTAAATTCCTACACTTGTCTCTCTCAAACACCACACACACACTACATAAGCACACACAATTATATTCAAGTGATATACATAGTGCACACATGCGTACACACACACACACACACACACACACACACACACACACACACACAATAACACTAACATCACATGATTTTATTATAAGAATAAATCAATATGTAGGTACAACACACGCAACATACACACACACCACACACACACACACACACACACACACACACACACACACACACACACACACTATATGGCTGAGTAAAAACATCCATATGGAGACTGGATTGATAATGCACATGAGTGCGAATCCATTATCCTCAAAATAAAGATATTAAAATTCAATATGAAAGAAATGGAACTAGAAAACACACATGCACACACACACACACACACACACACCACACACACACCACACACCACACACACACCACACCACACAACACACACACACACACACACACACACACACCACACACACAGGCTTTCTCATTACCATTAGTTCAAAACCATGCAAAAAGAACAACCTAAAGACTAAAAAAAGTACTTTTGGGGGGGGAGGGGGGGGCTGCATGCATATTGCATTTTATGTAATCTTGTTTATGGTTTTATGTATTATACTATATATATATAATTATGTTTTTGGGTTGGTTTGTTGTGTTTTTTCAGGTTGTAGTAGCTTTAAAGGAAAAAGAAGTGAAGTATGAGCCCGTCATTGTGGACATTACTGCCGGGGAGCAAAACGAGGCCTGGTTCATGCGCATCAACTCATCCGGCAAGGTTCCGACCCTGCAGGATGGGGACAAGGTCATCAAGGAGAGCAAGACCATCGTCGACTACATCGACAAAGAGTTTCCTACAGGTGTGTAGCCATGGATACACTATCATGTTAACATGATGAATTAAAATAAATAAACAATAAGATAAAAGGAAAGCAAGACCATCGTCGACTACATCGACAAAGAGTTTCCTACAGGTTTGTAGCCATGGATACACTATTATGTTAACATGATGAATTAAAATAAATAAACAATAAGATAAAAGGAAAGCAAGACCATCGTCGACTACATCGACAAAGAGTTTCCTACACTACAGGTTTGTAGCCATGGATACACTATTATGTTATTAACATGATGATTTAGCGAGGACACGGTTTTCAAGCATGAGAGTCATGCTGATACTTCTGTAATGATAATAATGATAATAATAATAATAATAATGATAATGATAATAATAAATGGAATTTATATAGTGCTATATCTTGCAAAAACAAATCGGGGTATAGAGTATAGTATAGACTATTTCATTCTTTGCTCAATTGCTAGTGAATTTTTATTTTATTGTGACTGTTGCATTGTTTGCTGGTGAATTCGTGGTGACTGTTTCATTGTTTGCTGGTCTGGTGAATTCATGGTGACTCTTTCATTGTTTATTGGTGAATTTATTGTGACTATTTCATTATTTGTTCAATGTTGGTAACTTTATTGTGACTATTTCATTGTTTGTTTGTCTGGTGAATTCATGGTGACTGTTTCATTGTTTGCTTGTGAATTCATTGTGACTATTTCATTGTTTGCTAGTGAATTCATGGTTACTATTTTATTGGGGGGGGGGAGGGGGGGGAACTGGTGGTTAGAGTGATGTGCATTGTGCTTTGGATCTGCTGGCCCACGTTCAAATCTCGTTCAAGAGGATTTTTCCTTTGGAGATAACATCACTGCTGATTCCACTCCCCCCCAAAGTCCTTCCGATGAGATTATAAACCGAGGTCCCGTGTGCGAAAGCATGCAGAACATCTTGCGCACACATTAAATTCTGTTCTGCTTTTTGGTAGAGTAGGCCATTTTGTGCTGGTGAGAATAGGTGATCAAATTTACAAAACCACACACAGGGGGACTGGATGTAAAAAAAAAAAAAAAAGCCACATGAGAGCTTATTCTATTATCCTCAAAATAAAAGAATAAAAAATAAAATAGATAAAAAGATAAAAAATATTTCATCATTTGCTTGTGAGTTCATGGTGACTATTTCATTGTTGGCTTGGCTGGTACCCCTTATTTATTTATTTATTCATGTGTTCTTTTATATTGAGGATAATGGAATAAGCACTCATGTGCTTTTTTTCATCCAGTCCCTGTGTGTATGCATTTTTGTAAATATTGTCATCTGTTCCCACCGGCACACAATGGCCTACTCTTATGAAAAGCAAAACAGGATTTAACGTGTGCGCAAGGTGTTCTGCATGCTTTTGCACACGGGGCCTCAATTTACAGTTTCATCCAAAGACTTATGGAGAGTGGAGTCAGCACTGATGTTAACTCTAGGGGAAAAATCCCCTTGAACGGGAGTCGAACTCGGGTCGTCAAATTGCGAGTGTGATGTTCTGACCATTATGCTATCCCACCCCTTCAGACAGCAAGCTGGTTCCCGACATGAGCACAGAAATGGGCAAGGAGGTGTCCAAGTGGCGTGGAGTGCTGGACGAGATCAAGATCTATGCCGTGACCTTTGGCCTTATTTGTCATCCCGAACTCTCAGTTTCTGGGCTAAAAATGCCAAAGGCCGTGGTGAAAAGTAAAACAGGTGAGTTGGCACTCTCTATTAAGGTGAGACACGGGTCCAAAAGTGGCTAAAATCATGTTTTTTAGAATTAAAAATGGCTAGATACATTTATGGAAATTTCCCTGTGTGATATTAAAGAATTCAGATCATAAAATATGTTTGTAGAAACAGGTTACTCATACTTGTTGTAGATAAAAGGGTTTAAGAGTTTGAAATATTGAGTTTTGGCGGCCATATTGGATTGTTCCCATGGCAACAGTGCAGAAAACTGAGTAATTCTTTGATTTTTATGCTTTACAAGTGATGCCCTTTCAATATATGGCATAACTTTTAACATGGGCTTGCAAACAAAAATTCATCAGTTTCAACCCCAGTGTCCCACCTTAAAAAAAAGCTAGATCTAAATGCACTAGCATTTGATATACTCCCCCCTCCTTCTCCCACCTGTGGGGATGCTAGGGGTCTGTCAGTATAGTGTTCCTAGCCTCTGGAATTTCTGTGCTAGGAATTCCCTCTTTTCTATCCCACTCTTTGTTCCTTTTCTTCTTATCACATTTTTGTCTTGTCTTTTTGCTTTCTTGGACCATCCTCCTGCCGTTTTTTTCCAGACAGGCGTAATTGTAGGATAACATTTCTCTCTTGCGCCGGAGTTGAATGCGCTGGGACTGACTTGTCAGGCGCTTAATGGCAGCGCAAATCGTTTTCACTCATACGACAGACAATAATAGTTGCTGTCTGAGTGCTTAACAAAGAAGAAGAAGCACTAGGTGTAGTGGTAGATGATCACTGACTACAGTCAAAGCAACTGATTGACAAAATCTGGATCTTAGGGTGAACTAAAAACATATCAGAGCAGTTCCACACACTTAGCGAAATTTGCTGCTGAAGGTTTGAAATCTTCTCTAAAAATGCAAAGTAAACAGTGCAAGGTGCTGTTAGTTTATTGTGCTTTCCTCGGGAGACACCCACACCCACAGGCACACATGCATGCATACAGACATGTACACATACAGAAGTGCACACATGCACACGCATGCATGCACAGGTGCACACACACACACACACACACACACACACACACACACATACACTACCCACACAATCCACACACACACACCCTACCCACACAATCCACATACAACACTACCCACCCACACTACCCACACAATCCATGCATGCATGCACACACACACACACATACGCACGCGCACACACACACACACACACACACACACACACACACACACACACACACACACACACACACACACACACACACACACACCCCTCCCCACACACACACACACACACACACACACACACACACACATACACACACACACACACACCCCTCCCCACAACACACACACACACACACACAAACACACACACAACCCTACCCCACCCCCACCCACCAAACACACACACACATGAAGTTGGTTCAACCATAAGTAAGAAAAACCACTGGAAGAAAAAAACCAAACCCAACTTTTCCCCACTGCTTGCTGTGTGCAGAAATAACGGCCAAGAACCAGATTCGGGCCAGAAAAGCAGAGCAGCTGGCCGATGACCACCCAGACCTGCGTGAAGCATATGCGGCAAAGGCAGCCGAGTATGCCAAACTGCCGGAAATCCTGGCCAAGGAGAATGTGACGAAGACTTTGGACAGTCTGGAAACTGTCCTAGACCAAGTGGAGGCCCAACTGAAGAAGGTGGAAGCTGGTGAGTTTGAGGGGGGTGGTGGGGAGAGAGAGGGGGAGGGGGGGGGAGAGAGAGAGAAGGGGGGGTGGAGAGAGAGAGAAAGAGCTGTGTGTGTGAGTGATTCTACCTGTCTGTCTGTCTGTCTGTTGGTTCCTGTCTGTCTCTGTACATAACCCACTTCCGCCTTCTTTTTTGTGTGTGTGGCAGACCCGCACAAAGAGCTGTGGTTTTGCGGACAGCAGTTCACGGCGGCGGACATCAGTCTCTGCGTCCTGCTGGGCCGACTGTATTTCCTGGGGCTGAGCGAGCGCTACCACAGCGCCGAGAAACGGCCGCTGCTCAACGCCTACTGGGAGAAGGCCAAGAAGCGGCCGACCATCAGGCGCTACTGCCTGAACGCCACCCGAGACCTGGTGAAGCAGAAGCTGCTGAAGGGAGCCAAGACCGCCCTGCCCATCCTGGGCGGTCTGGTGACTCTGGGGTTGGCTGCAGGCCTGGCCTTTGCCTTTGCCCAGAGGAGGTAAGCTCGTCCCGCCTGTCAGAAGAGAAGGAGGAGGAGGGGTTTGTGAGAGAAGAGAGGAAAGAAGAGAGAGGAGTAGTGAAGAGAGAGGAGTAGTGTGCAGGTTAGCTTGTCCAGCCTGTCAGAAGAGGAGGAGGAGGGTTGTGAGAGAAGAGAAGAGAGAGAGGAGTAGTGTCTAGTAGTGTGGAAGTCTTGCAATAATGGATGACGTGGTGTGATTGTTGTTTACACATGTACAACTTTGAGCGCTTGTTAGTCGTGTTGGAAGTTTTTGAGCTACGTTTAAAAGCCAGACTGGTAGTTTATATCTTTCCGCTGTATAGCATGTATTGAGGTATATTGGTGTGGGCTCTCGTGTACCAATTTTGTTTATGAAACTTGTTATTTGCTTTAGTACGCAGTGGGTAATGTTGTGCTGTAGGTACATGGGTATGTAACATTTATCAACCGTTTCAGACCCGGTACATGTTTCACACGCGCATGCGTGCGTGCGTGCGCACACACACACACACACACACACACACACACACACACACACACACACACACACACACACACACACACACACACACACACACAAAAGATACGATGCTGAGTAAGATTACATCTAGATCTATAGGAACAGGCTTGTGTGTGGATGTATGCAGATGTACGCACACAGACGAACTAAAATGCTTCAAGGCAGATACCATATCGCAGTGACTACCTAATATTATGTTGTCTACCATAATTTCAAACATCCAACTCTGTGAACATTCCTACTAACAAGAACATAATGCTTAGAAATCATCACGTCCAATTTTTTATTTACCCAATAAACGCAATTTTCCTCACTTTAAAAAAAAATGAAAATCACATTTAGTTGTAGTTGTCACATTGAAGGGATGTTAAGTTTGCGCTAAAACTTTTGGACTAATTGACAATTTCTTTTGTTTAAAATGTCAGTGTAGAGAATGATGCGAGTTCTTGATGCACCCATGCATTGTTTTGAGAGTCTGACAGCATTACAGGGAAAAAATGATATTGCGCTTCAGTGAAATGAATCATGTATGTATGAGTTGTATGCTTTCACTTGCATTGCTCTGTGTTTGGTGTTTTTTTTAGGATAGACCATTGCCTTATATGGCTTTATTCTTTGTTTGGATAGATCTTTGCCTTTTGTATGAATTTATTCTATGTTGGATAGACCTATACCTTATATGACTTTATTCTTTGTTGGATAGACCTTTGCCTTATTTGGCTTTAATCTTTGTTGGATAGACTTGTATCTTATATGGCTTTATTCTTTGTTGGATAGAACTTTACCTTATTTGGCTTTATTCTTTGTTGAATATACTTGTATCTTATATGGCTTTATTCTTTGTTTTGATAGATCTTTGCCTTTTATATGAATTTATTCTTTGTTGGATAGACCAATACCTTATATGACTTTATTCTTTGTTGAATAGCCCTTTGCCTTATTTGGCTTTATTTTTTGTTGAATAGACCTGTACCTTATATGGCTTTATTCTTTGTTGGATTAATAAAAAATCTACTTTGGCTTGGAAAATAATTGATTTTTTTTTTAGTCATCTTTGAACTGTTTTTGACCTATCTGTTGGACTTTGGGTAGTGATTTTGTTGGTGGTGGTGGGAGTAGTTGAGAATGTTTATATGGAACTTATACTAAGTTTCGATTTTTACAGGGTATATATACGGTTTGTGATTTTAAGCCAGGAAGAATTGTGTTACACGTCTGTGATTCTTTAAACAAGTCAGTGAAAAAAAAACCTCACATGGCTCTTTAGTTGTTATGTATATATACATATATGATACCTTTGAAGCAGAGTCAAAATTTCAGTATATATTCTGGTGGTTAGAAGAGCGGTATGCTCGTTACCTGACAGCTCAGAATCAAGCCACCATTGAGGCATTTGTTAAAGTGGATTTTTCCCCTGGTTTTACATCTGTACAAACTCCACTGTCTTTGGATGAGACTATAGATAGAGGTCCTGTGTGTAAACTTTAAGGCCTGTTTCACTTTTCGGAAGAGTAGTCCTTTGCCTGTCAGTTGAGATCGATGACCAAAAAAAAAAAAAAGACAAAATTTTTGTAAATGTGTATACACTGGTGTCATGCTTAGATGTATCCTGGAAGTTGGATGCAGCTACCTTCATGGTGGGCAGTCCGTTGTATACACAAAATCACACCCTTGGTGAATCAGGGAGCTGTGACCAAGGAGCCAAATCCCCATGCAATGCAGCTTTGCACATGGCAGGTAGACTGACATTCAGCATGTGCATTCTTTTCTGTTATGTCATTTACAGCTGCTTTTGTCTTCTTCAAGGTTTTGTTAGTATGTTGTTTTTTTTCTTCTTTTTTTATTATTTATAAACCTGATTGTTGAAATGGGCTTTGGGACTTGACTTAGCATATATATATCATTTGAAAAAAGCTTTAAAGATTGTGCTAAATATGACAGTTTTCTTTTCGGTTGTTGTTTTTTTCTTTTGTAGTAAGAAATATCTGCCTTTAGTGAACAAAAGCTGGTTTGTGGAGGTGTGCCTACTTATGTTGCTACTTATTCAGTATCTTTTTGCTTTGACTTGGCACAAATTAACATATCCATTTTTATGTCTTTATTTTTTATATAGTTTTTAAAGAATATTGAACACAGTGCAGCAGTCTTCTTGTGTGTGTGTGTGTGTGTGTGTGTCGGTGCGTGGTGTGTGTGTGTGTGTGTGTGTGTGTGTTGTGTTGTGTGTGTGTTGTGTTGTGTGTGTGCGCACAACTGTTTAAAACATTTTTCTGTATTGGTTTGCTTTTTGGCTTGTTTGATTTTTTGTTTAATTAATCAAGTCTAACAGGATTATGGCAAGCTTTTGATGTGTATTGTGGATAGGTCATCTCCAGTTTGGGAATGCTTTGGGATCAGGATTGGAGTTAATCCAAAATATTGACATGATTTATGGATTGGGGGGGGGGTGTGTTTAGGTGAAGGGAGGCTTGTGTGATCTTTTTGCTTTTGCTTATGCCTCTGTTGGTGGCTGCAGTTCTTGTTTTTCTTTTTATATCTGGAATTTTAATGAACCTGTAGGAGATGGGATAGCTTTGTGGTTAGAGCGTTGAGCATAGTGCCACAGAAGCCTCCGTCAAGAGAATTTTACCTGGAGTTAACATCAGTACTAACCCCACTCCCCCAAAACGTCCATTTGGTAAGACTATAAACTGAGGCCCTGTGTGCAAACACACAGAGAACATTTCATGCACATGTCAAAACCTTGTTCTGCCTTTTGGAAGAGAATGCCATTTTGTGCCAGTGAGAATGGATGACAAAAATTTTTTTTAAACACATGTCACAGTGTTGTGTTTAGACACCATCCCCTTCAGTCAGAATACAGCTACCTTGATGGTGGGTAGAAACTGTCACATACTCAAAATCTCACCATTGGTGAGCCTCAGTGGTCTAGCCGAGGAAAAACAAAAAAAAAATCTACATCTCTCTCTCTCTCTCTCTCTCTGTCTCTGTCTTAAAATTATATTATTATTTTTTTTAATTATATATATATATATATATATATATATAGTCTCTCTCTCTCTGTCTCTCGTCTCTATATATATATTTCTCTGTCTCTCTCTTCTCTTGTTATTATATATATATATATATATATATATATATATATATATATATATATATATATATATATATATATATATATAAATATTTATATATATATATTACCACACACACACACATATAGATAGATAGATACATATACAGATAGATATATGTGTGTGTGTATGTATTTACCAGTGGTTGACAGTCTTCATTCAGACCATTACCACATCAGCACAATTTTGCACACAGTAGGTGTTCCTTGCATCCAGGCCATGAAGCATGTCTGGCCTGCCTTTCTAAGTCAGAAGTGCCTGCCTGTGTTTAACCTTTTACAGACAAAGTGCAGTACATCTTTTTTTTTGAACTTAGCAGTTATGGTGTGATACCATGAGTTTTGTTGTTGGTTTGAATTGTCTTTCAACATCACTGCATTTTGTGTGTGTGTGTTTTTGCTTTTGTGTGGGATTTTTTTTGTGTAAATATATTGTTTTTGTCAAAAGACATTCATCTTTCCCGCCTGTTGGATTTGTTTTCGGCATTTAATGTTGCTCACTTTTTTTTTCTTTTTTCTTTTGTTTTGTTTTGCCTGATTTAAAAGGCAAACAGCAAGGTTATCTATTGTTGATATTGGCTTTTCATGGCTGTAGGTGAATTCAGCAAAACAGAGAGAAATAAACAGAGAAAAAAAAAACCATAAGAAGCCGATGTCATATTCAATAACACATATCTGACCTAACTGTTTGCTGCTAGCTCTTTGTACCCATTGACAAGTATTCCTGTGTCTTATAAGGCTAAACACTGGATGGACACAGGATGTCTTTCTGCAGTTTCAGTCGCCCATATGGTATTTCATAAGTATTAATATTTGAAATGTTTATCATATCTTTCAGGCTTTTTTTTTTTTGGGGGGGGGGCAACCTGGAGATGCTTGAATCAAATGGAATGGCTGGTTATCCTCAGCACAGCTTGGTTTTTTTACCAAAAGAACAGAATAGTTGGGTACTTCATTTGATTTCTTTAAAATTTTTTGGTCAGTGATGATTATTTTTTATTGAACTGAACAGAGAAGATGACAAACATTCTTCTTTTTTTTTTTTAAATAGAAAAAAGAGGGTGATGAGAAAGAGGACATGTTTTATACAGAGGTGTCAGGGAATGGGGTGGAGATAAGTATACTGAAAGAGCAACCAGCATGTCTTTGTGAATAATGGTCCTTTGTGGTGCATATCACCTGTTTTTACTTGTGATTTTTTATTACCTTGCTGTGGTATCAGGGTTTGGGTGTTTTGTCCTTTTTCTCTAAAGGATTTTGTGATTTGCATTTACCTTGGTTTTTTAGTGATGTGCAATTCTTGTTTTTCTTCAGGTCAATTTTGTTGATTTGTAATCTGCAGTGCATTTTTTTTTATTTTAGAGATATTTTAGTTTAATTGGGTAGTTCTTGTTGTTCTTGGCTTGAACTTTTAAATATTTGTGTACATACATACTTGCATGAAGTACACACACACACACACACACACACACACACACACACACACACACGTGTGTAAATGTATTATATTAAAGTATGTACATGCTCATGCATTCATTATATATTATTTCCTGATATTAATAGCCTTAATACGCAGATTTAGAAAATTTCTTTTGCCTGGATTTGTATTGTTTGCCATTTTTGGCTGGTTGCATACCTTGGTGTACACAGAATGCATTACAATCTCTTACTAGTCTATGAGAAAGTGATTCAATTCATGGTGGAAAGATGGTTTTGTCTTACTTTCTCTTTCCTTTTTTCACTTTAAAAAAGTGTTACTCATTGGTTATTATTTTTCTTTTTTTTTTTTGATTGATATTTTTCAGGCTCTTTTCATACATGCTTGATATAAAAATAAAAATCTCCCTCCCCCCAAAAAAAACAAACAAATTAACCCACAACACAAATCACAAAAAAGGAAAAAAACTAAAACCAAAAAGCCTTAATCAAAGCAACATATTAGGGGATTTTTCAGACATAATAAAATGTAAGGTGAGGTATGAAGTAAGAAAATAAATTTGAAATGGGAGGGGGGGGGGAGGCCGTTTTTCATCTGGGGCTTCTAGGTTCACCAATGGTGAGATTTTTGCGCATGCAACTGGTTTTTTCCCTGTCAGTTAGGTATGCATTAGAATTTGGGGATTCAGTTGAGAATTGAACCCACTAATTTTGCCAAGACAGTTGGAGGTACCTCCCAGTCTCTACTCTTTTCAACTGTCATGGGTTCTTTGCGTGCACCAGTCTGCAAGAAGACTGGTCTGACTGGTTTAGAGCCTTCTCCAAAAGACTTGACATTCAGTTTGATTTTCCTGTCAAACTGGGAAGATAGAGGCAAGGCCAGAAATCAAATCCAGAAATTCAAGGTTTACTTGTTAGGCAGGTGGATGTCTAAACTGTCCTGCCACCTTTCTTCTTACTGAGAAATAAAGGGAATGGAAAACAGGTTTTCTGCTGTAGTATTTCCAGCTAAGGTTTCTAGAGTATCATGGCAGACAACCTCCCCCTTAAAAAAAAAGAGAAAAAAAAGGAAAATTTCTCTGGCCTTCTTTGTCCAAGTTGAACGAACTGGTGATAGATCAGCTACACGTGGTCAGGAAACCAAATTTGTGTGGATCTAATGACACTGAAAGCAACACATTATGTTTTAAAGTTAATTTGACTACGCAACAAAAACTGAACAATATTTGCTTGTTATGTACGTAGAACAACAGATGTTTTCACGATATGTTGCCTTTGAAGGAAGCTGTGTGTGGTATATTACGACACTTGTACAGTGAATATATAATGCTTTCTGATTTTCAAACCCACATGATGCTTGGGGTATGGTTTGCTTGTTGATCATATTCTACAGAACAAGATAGATGAGAGAAGAAAAAATCACAACAAAAGACCTCACTGTGTACTGTATTTAATAGCTGTTCACCTATCCAGTAAAGACTCTGAGATCAAAATGTGTGTCGAGTTTTGTTGAAAGCAAGTGTGTGAAAAGTCATTGTTTTGTCCTCAATGGGTTGTGAGCATACATGGAATGATTATAGTCGCATTTTCATTTGTCTTTAGTGACATTCCTGCCCTGCTGCTCCAACAAGGTTCATGACATCTCTATCTCTTCACCTCAGTCAAGCCAAGGTTCATCATATGCAGGACACTACCTACTAAGGACACCACCTATTAGTTACGTTCCCTTCTGATGACAATAGTAGCTTAGCGTGGAACCAGACTGAGAGAGACACCCACCTGGGGTGACTAGCAGCACAACATCCAGACTGACAAAGAAAAAAAAAGGGTGGCGCTGCTCTTCACTGGTGGTGATGCCCTCTCCTCAGGAAGAGCGGCACAAATTTCACAGAGCAGTCTGCCGTGACAAGTGGTATACAATACAATGCAATCTCTCCAACAACCTTCTTTCATGAATCTCCAGACCTACCGTTTTCATTCAATAGTGTGTGTATGTGGGGGGGGGGGGGGGGGATTTATGCTTGCTCACACACACGCCTCTGAATACACAGTGTGTTTTATATGTTAATGTTTGTGCTCTCTCTCTCTCTCTCTCTTCACACAAGCACAAAAGTACACACACACACACACACAGAGTACACAGCACACACACACACACACACACAAGTGCACACACACAGAAGGAAGACATATGAAGATGGTACTTAGACTGTTTTATTGCAACAACCCTTAAATGATCTGTTGAAATGATGTCACTCGGTCGCAGTCTACCGATCTGTCGTGTTGTGGTGTAAACCACTGTACCGTCACTGACACGACCCATTTCAAACAAACCGTTGCCACATCATTTTTCTCTATTTGTCAAGCCATAGTAGAATTTACCAATATGAACATGTCACCAATCATCTCCAATGGATTATGGTTCTTTTTTGCTGAGGCAAGAACAGAAACCCACCAACTTAGGACAGAAATGGAAATCATTCGCAAGCCAGAGGCAAAAAATATAACAGTAGTAATCATAACAATAATGATAATAATTATCGCCATCCGCACTCTAGCTAGTGATAGTATAATATTGTTTTGGAGCAAAACGTCCCATGCCATCTCTCTCTCTCTCTCTTAATCTCACGCAGGTCACATCACACAGTACACCGATGCTTTACTGTTACAGCCAGCGAGAAAAGCTGCTGGAAAAGGAACCGCAACTCTTGATAATGCATAAATTAAACCATGACAGAGCGAGCATGTAAGTCTGGCTTTATTCATACAGGGCAGTAAAAAAAGAGAGAAGAGGGGAAGGGGTATGACCAAAAACAGCAACAACAAAAAAAAACCCAAAATAACCTAAAAAAAAACCCAACTCAAACTAAGAAAAGCCAACTTAAATTAGAGCTCACTGGCGTGTATACTACATGCATGTCTACACACAAGTACATACACTCCCGATCTCACACACACACACACACACACACACACACACAAATATACATGTATACACACTTTTAGACACTTGACACATCGATTCCATCTACCCCTCTCCCTGCCGCACCCCAGAATATACATGATACACAATCACATCATCACATGACCTAGAGAAAATGCACCCATCCCGTGAGGGTGAAAGGGAGCAACGAGTTCTGATGCAGAATCAAAGACACTATGATGAATCCATCACATCCAAGTAGGGGGAGGGATGGTGGTAGTGGTGGTAAAGAGGCATCTGTCCTGATATCAAACTAAGAAAATTTAGTTTTCATTTTGTCATCACACATACACACTATGCACATATTTCTTTTTCTAGCCTTAAAGACAATGCTTGGGGCTGGGGTGAAAAAAAATTAGCAGAACTATCTACAGGTATATTGGAAGAACTTCAATTACATTTTTTTTTTTTAAACTGCTTTTCCCATTTTATAAGAAGAGAGAGACTATAACAAAATTCCATGCATCTTCCTATCAGTATGCTGACGTGATGTGACACTTAAGTTGACAGTACTTCAATCAACAGGCTTCGAATGCTGTTAAGAAAATAGATCAGGTTCTGAAGTTGCAGGCGGTTGCCTTAATGTTGGGCAAAAATGGTCGCATATCATATGCAAAATCTGTTTTCATTCTGTCAGCATGTTTTGAATATTGTTCATGGCCCATGGGTTTTCTTGTTTTGTTTTTTCTTTCTTTCTTTTTTTATTATTCACTTCGTTTTTTTTAAATCAAGAAATAAATTTCAGCCATGAAGGATGGAGAAAAGAAGTCTTTGTTGAAGGGAAACATTTGCTGAACACAGACCCAGGAAAATGCTGACGACTGTCAAAGCTACGGTCTGGCATTGATATTCATGTTCGTTCTTACACCACTCTCTCTCACACCCCATACCTTATAGTAACAATCATGCCAATAACAACAATGCTAATAATGATCATAATAGTAGTAATAAAAAAAGATTTTTAAAAAGTTTAAAAGGCATAGTAAAAAAAGAAAATGAAGTAGCAACAGAAAACAACCCCCCTCCCCCCAGTGACAACATAATAGTATCAAGGCAACTGCATACTAGACATAGCAAAAGTTTGCTTTCAAGTGGTTTGTTCTTGTTCCGATTCAGCAAATGATACAGACTCAAAAATACTACTTGTGTCATCAAACCACATTCCAAACAAAACTAACCCAAATCAATAAATAAACATGAGCGTGAAGAGACCTACCAACCAACACAAGCAAGCAACCAACTATTCTAGCAACCTACAGCTCTATAAAACTGAAAAAACTGTACACAACTGTCCACTGTACACCAATAATGCCTTGGATGCTGGCTGGTCACGGCAAGTCATTACCGTCAAGGGCGCAAAGTAAAAAAAAAAAAAAATCACATCCCAGTATCAAGGCCAATTATGACCCTCTACAACGAAATGAGTCACATAGCACCTGCCCCATGTTTCTGCTGGGAGTGATTTTAGGCAGGTGGAGAAAGGTCAGGTTGTTCATTTTGATTGCTTATAAAGCTACAAGCTTTCTCTTATATTGTACTGAAGTATCAAGATGAAATTTTGTTTCCTTTTGCTTTAAAACACATTTAAAAAAAAAAACTCAATTCCTCATTCTGACCACCCAGTCCCTAAATCGGAAATCTCTGCTGGGATGTTAATTTAATCACAACAACAACATTTTGACCACCTATTACGAAGCAAAATTTTTACCAATTTCTCACTTTGTCATTTCCTGGTGTGTATTATTTCAATTTGTAATAACTTTTCATAGAATTGTCCAGTTTTCAATCTTTTTTTGTATTGAATAGATTTTTTTTATTACACATTAATAAAGTATCAACATTTAAAACTGACCTCCGGTGCAATGTGACTCATTATGTGGTGGAGCGTCACAATAAATTTAAAAACACCCTCTACATTTGACAGTCATTGACAGTCCCATCATGCTGTACCATCTGTCAGTCACCACTCTTTATATCACAGAAAACTGACTTCAGACTTCATTAATTAATCCACAAAATAAAAAAAAAGGAAGAAAAAAAAAAAAAAGAGAAATGACTTCTTTCTTAATGTACAATATACATCTATGATTTCTTTATGTTACTACTTATTTTACATTTTTAGTTTATGACTTTTCCCCCAACATCTTTACAACTTTTTTCACACACAATGTATTATTTAAATTTCTCAGGAGAAAACTCAACGAAGTAATGTTAATGAAAAAATTATTAGTCTCAACAAAACATGAGAAGCAAGACCTTGTTTCTTTCATGTGAACTTGTACTTTCAATTAATGCAAGAAAAGTCTACATGCTTAAGTTAAGCGAAAATTTTTAAAAGTTTTGAGCAAATTTACAGATTGTAAACAAGACTAATTACAGTCTTTAAGAATGACTGTGTGTGTTGGTGTGTGTGTGTGTGTGTGTGTGTGTGTGTGTGTGCGTGTGCGTGTGCCTGCCTGCCTGTGTGCATGCATGTGTGCGTGCACATACAGGCATGGAATTTTGCTGAAACCAAAACTGGCAGATATCTGAGGGACAGGAATGATGCATTTGCACACAGGAAATAAACCAAAGCAGTGGACAGAAAGGGAAAAAAAAACAAACACTTTCAGCCACTGAAAACAGACATCTGGGAGGGAAAGGGTGGAAAGAGAGCAGAGTCAAATGATCATGTGAAGTGGGGAAGGAACACTGGGGAAACACACCCTTGAATAACAAATCATTTCTCTTCAAAACAAGTGACTAACAGATGTGATCAAAAGCTGTTCTTTTCAACCCTAAAACGTCCTCTGCCCTCATCAGTCTACTCTGTCAATTTCATAGGTCATCAAAATATCCTTTCAACTTCAACAGAGATGAGACAAATCCCTCCCCCCTTTCCTTACATACCATAATAAATTTGGAAAAGCACAGAATTCCTACAACAAATTCCTACATCCTGACCAGACAAGGTGGTTGGAAGAAACACACTTTAAAACATGCTTCTCAAACAATCTTTCATACATCCAGCGCTATTCACTTTTCTAGATGATGTGATTCCCATATGCTGTTTTTAAAAACTTTTTTCTCAAGCAGGGGATTATCCCCTTCCCCCCCCCCCCCCCCTCCTTCTCTAAACCCATTTAAGATATGTTACATCTGTGTATACACAAGTAATTTGGGATGCAAAACGACCATTATGATTCCACACAAATGACAGAAAATCCCATGCCCGATGTTCTCTTTGGAAAAGCAAACTCTGTGTGCGAGTGTAAAAGTATTTTCTGAAGCAACAATCTGAAAGAGACGTTCCAACATTTGAAACAATGAGTTGTTTTTGTCTTGTTTTTCTTTGAAATGCTGACTCACCAGACCTTATCACACCGAAAAATCAACAGACCAATCCACCCCCCCCCCCCACCCCCCCAGCATAAAAAACCCAAACAAATACCCAACCCTAACTAATATGCACGGATATATATATAACAACATTTCTGAGGAAATATTAAACAATATTAAACAATTCATGTTGCCTAATTAACTAATCAAAGTTGACCTTAAATGGAAAAAAGTCCTATCAAAAAAAAAAAAAAGAAAGAAAAAAGAGCAAGCTATCTTAAGCAGAGTAAGTCCAAGTATCAACAATGCAAATGGAAGCAAAAATTGCAAATAAGCACACACGTGTTTGAACCCGTTAAAGCGGAGACTCATTCACTTAGCTGAAAAGCACCTGACCACTGAATTAATTAATGAATGAAATCCTTTAAAAACGCCTACAACAGTCAGTCAGACAGAACAGCTACTCATCAAGCGCAATTTAAAACTATGAAGACAAGTTTCAAGAATGAGGCGAAACACAAACACATTCCCATTGCAGACCAGTATCAACAAAGCATGAAAAATATACCCAAGTTGATATTTTTTTTTGTTTTGTTTATAGATTATATATATACAGGTACATTTCATGGACTTTCTTTGTCATTAAATTATTGTTAATTTTTTTTTCAGTAATAATTTCTGTACAATAAAAAGATGATTCCAGACCAGGGAACAAGCAGAATTTAACAAACGTATGAATGAGGGGGGACCAAAAACACAAGAGCGAATGACTGAAATGACATAATGAACAATAACGACGACCACGACACAAGCGGTCGTCCTGAACAGCATGGAAAAGGGGTGGAAAGACTGGGGATTGGGAGAGGAGGGGGGTGTGAGGCCAGAAACACCCCCACACAGAAACGAGAGACGAACCAACAGGAATGATGGAATAGTGGAGATATATATATATACCTCCAGACTTGTGCACATCTATGACAAAAAAAGAAACGATAGGGTTGTGTATGTGTAAACAGGAGTGTTTAGCCAGAGTGTTCGAAGCAAGCGGCAGCAGATTCTCCCTTAGGCAGTATTCTGTGACAGGGGAGAGAGAACAGCCATGATGATTGTCACATGGTGCTGGCTGTCAAGCAATCTCAAGTGTCTCTTTCAAGGCTGAGCCACCTGTTGTTATTGGTTTGCTCTGAAGCTGGGGGGGGGGGGGGGGGGGGGGGGGGGATGGTGGTAGAGGTGTCAGTCGCTACATTCCGTTTCATCACGTTCTACTCCATACTGCAGTACATATGTGTAACAAGTGGTGTTATTCCTACAGGACTATTTACCATTTTTTTCTTTATTAAAACATGATCACAGAACATACAGCACAGGACATTGCACGGTGTTGTTCTGAGTATGAAAATTTCTTCCACAACCTCCCCACTGCCCAGACAATAAAATCAGACTGCTTAACTGCTGCATCTGATGTGGGTAAAAAACCTTATAGATACAGTGCAACAAGGCAGAGAAATCCGTTCCACTAAACACGCTGTACAAGCAGAATAAGTGAGTTTAGCTGTCGGTTCCAATCCAAGGCATTTCGCACTGTTACTGACTCAAGTCCTGTTGTGCAGTGTTAGTTAGTTGGCAGTCTTTACTTTTTCTCTTGTAACAATTATTGGTTGCAGCACAAGTATGGGAGTCTACCACAAAACTCATTTTAAAAAACAAACCAAACCCAAACCTGTTTAACGGGTATGTCTATGGCTTGAAAATGAAAATAAAAAATGTTCTTGTACCCTCTTTTGTGTGTGTGTGTTTTTTGTTTTTTTTCAAATTAGCCACAATTTCCTTACATCACTAAAGATGTATGTTTTCAGAAATGCCATGTTGAACACATGCAAACACCTGATGATGAATTCATCTACTTCTTCAAAAGCAAGTTTGTTAAATAAATGCATGCAAAAAAACGAAACACATGCAACAAATAATGTTTAACTGAACTGCTCCTTTCTTTGTGGCTAAAAGTGTTAAATGCAAGCAACAGATGATAAGGAATGACACTACTACCCTATAGATATATATGCTTTCAGAAATATCATGTTGAACACATGAACACACCCAACAATCCTGTGGGCCAAGGTTAGTGCCTGAACACACAACCCAGTAGGGCCAAGGTCTAGATTATGAACGCACTGACAATCCTGTAGGCCAAGGTCTAGTTAGTGCCTGAACACACAATCCTGTAGGCCAAGGTCTAGTTAGTGCCTGAACACACAATCCTGTAGGCCAAGGTCTAGTTAGTGCCTGAACACACAATCCTGTAGGCCAAGGTCTAGTTAGTGCCTGAGCACACAATCCTGTAGGCCAAGGTCTAGTTAGTGCCTGAACACACAATCCTGTAGGCCAAGGTCTAGTTAGTGCCTGAACACACAATCCTGTAGGCCAGGTCTAGTGCCTGAACACATAATCTGTAGGCCAAGGTCTAGTGCCTGAACACACAATCCTGTAGGCCAGGTCTAGTTAGTGCCTGAACACACAATCTGTAAGCCAAGGTCTAGTGCAAGGACACATGCATACACAATCCTGTAGGCCTAGGTCTAGTGCTGCATACACACATGCATACGCAATCCTGTAAACAGGCTAAATCCCATTCCATGATTCCAAGAACAGGCCTTTGTGCGCCAGTATGAATGGGCGATATACAATAACAACACACGAACAGTATGTGTTGACTTTAGACATCCTCCCCCAAAATGGAATGCTCTTACCTTTACCATGGGAATAAAATCTGTTGCATGTCCAAAAATCTATGAATAGTGAATCTTGTTAATCTAGCTAAAAGACAAAGCAGAAAAAAATGGAAGAAGATGATGAAAAGACACTTCAGATTTAACATACCAGAGGGCACATTGATAGAGAAGTCGTCGATTCAGAATCCTCAAAATTCATTCCTCCAGCCTTTTTCCTATACACTAATATATCTGGGTCTCTTCATCTACCACTCTACCACCTCTTCTCAGTAATTCTAAATTTTAAAACAGTTTATTTTTTTAACAGGTTTTTTTTTTTTACCACTCCTTGGAATTCCACATGGAATGATCTGCCAGAATGCAGCCTACTTGATATCTTTCATAAAAACTTAATTTCTACAAACAGGATGATGGTTACAATCTGTCACCTTTCTCATACAGAGAAGATCACAACAAATGGAAATATATACCACATGAAATATTAAAAGCTGAGATGTTTTTTCTCTCCTTTGGGGTGGTGGGGAGGAGACAGGTGTTGAGTAATGCAGTGAAAAAAGGCTTACAACACTTTGACCAGAACACAGCCAACACTAAAGCTGACAGTTTAAATACAGAATCTGGTCAAACTGTATGAAATATCTGTGAGGGATGTTCATCAACTCTATTTCTTTATGCTGGCTGGTTCCATCTTCAACAGGGAACATAAATGTCCTTGCTGCCAGTCAGGCCTTGCATCTTCATTGATATTCATTTAAAATGAAATCTGGCTATCTTCATGGTGGGGGAAAAATGGTGACATACACAAAATATCAAGAATCATGGACCTCGAAGTGCTAGGCGAGAAACCAAAAAAACAACAACAAAAACCCTATTTAATCCACTCTTCCCCAAGCACTGCCAGCACCCCAGGGGAAAGTCCCACTTCAAAACTGTGGAACACCTTTAGTGTCGGGTAACATGTGGTTACAATGACAGCATCCCCTTTTTACACAAACGAGACTCTCCATGAGAGTTGCTGTCTTGCATTATCAGGCTGCCCCCATGTTTTCTGCACTTAACTGTGTCACAAATGGGTAAAGTTTAAGCAAGTTATGAGTTTTTAAAGTTTGCTAAATAAATTTTGTTACATTAAGGTGTCTGCTGAGAGAGGATTGGGCATCGATAGAGCAGATTTAGAGGCGTTTTTTTCCATTAGAATATTGTTATGACTGATCCAGTTGATGGACCTGAAGCTGCTGCTGCTAAATTTAATGGAAACAACCATGATGGGTACCGACAGCTAAAATTGATGAGGTGTCATGGTTATTAATTTTTGTTGGCAAACAACAGCATTAATGCAGAAAATATCTGGTTCTAGTATTGACTCTATATAATGCAGAATGCAGCCATATCACTGTCTGCAGCTAAACAACAGTATACATATATCAATTGTTTTTTTGTTTATAACTAGGAGTTTTTTTTTAATGACTCCCATTGACTTCTGTACTCTCCAGTATGCAAGTACAGGGTGACCCCTCCTTACACAGGTTAATGCCGTGACGATCATCAAGAGTTAATGTGATGATGTCATTAAGGGCTAACATTGAATTGGGGGCAAGCTCAGACCACCTACATTTCACTTAGTCAGCTTCTGCGAGATCTTTGGTTTTGCACTGATGACTCTTTCTTTCATTCACCAACTGGTTTGAAACATTGCAGGACAACACAACACACACAGACAGACAGAAAGACAGACAGACACAAACAACTTAGAACAGTGGTGCACTTGGTTGGAGGAAAAGCAGACCTAACAGAGGCAGGCACAAGGAGTAGAATCACAAAACACAAGTTGGAGAGCTGACTGGACAGAAGTAGAACTGAAGCAGACTTGTGGTGTAGCATGGAAGAAGCAGAGTGACTCACTCCTGAACCCTAATTGCAAAGTGGTGTAGCAGCGCTTGCTGAGGGAGGCCGTAGCGATTTCTGGCCCACACATCAGCCGTCATGGAGAAGAAAACGGTCATCATCATCATCATATCATCATCGTTCAGTGTCTGAGAGAGGTTTTTTTACCTGTTTTGTTTCCTGTTCTGTTTTGGTGGATCACTGTGATCTCTGTCCAATCTCTCACCCTCCCCCTTCCCCCCCCCCCCCCCCACCCCCCCCCTACTCCAGCACATTCTTGGCCCACCCCCCACCTCCCCAACCCCCCCTCATCCACGCGGGGCGAAAGCTGCGCACATAGCCAGTCTGTAACAATGACAAGAAAGGTAAGATGATGGTAGCAGCGATGAGGATGATGGCGAAACACAGACAGGCGAAGACTGGCGCACAGGTGGATGAGTGGGAGCTGATGACGTTGCTGGTGGTCCATGGTTCGACCTCGGCCATACAGAGTTCCCTGCCCGGCCATCTCAGGACCCGGAGGCCCCTGTGTCGTTGGAGTTGGCTGTCTCGGGGACCCCTTCTTCCCCCGCAGTCGCTCCAGCTCTGCAGCAGCATCTCGTGTCACAGCAGCTTTGTCTGGTGACATAAATAACACGCAGCCCGGCTGTCAACACTCAGCAGCATTTATATACATCAGACTAGTTAAATCACTTGTAACACTAAGATTTATATCATACTCATGTTAAATGCATTTGCTTTTTTTTTTCATCAATTCTTTTATATTGAATATGGATAAGCAGCTTGTGCTTGTTACATCCAGCGTTTATGTATTTAAACCTTCATCTGTTAACCTAACGTGGCTATTACAAACTGACAGGATTTAAATATCGATCGCAGTGTTCTGCGCCTGCGTTCAACACGTGAGCTAGGTTTATAAGTCAATACCTCAGATGTTGGAAGCAGTGGCTGTCACACTGCAGATTTAATCATAAATACTCCTCAATGGTAAATTAACCTGGTGTCAAAGTGAGCAGCAATGTTCTTTCTTTTTTTTACTGTTAAATGAATTTTTTATAATACTTTATGTCACTCATGTTACTGCTGCCTTGCTGTCCAACATGCTGACAGTCCTATATATCATACCTCCCTGTTAACACGCAGCCTTGCTGTCAACACTGAGCAGATTTATAATACCATACCTCATGTTAACATGTCAGCCTGGCTGTCAACACTGAGCAGGATTTACATACCCTACCTCATGTTAACATGCAGCCTGGCAGTCAACACTGAGCAGGATTTTAATCCATACCTCATGTTAACATGCAGCCTGGCTATCAACACTGAGCAGGATTTACATCATACCTAATGCTAAAATCAAGTCTTGATATCAACACAGAGGACACAGCTGTCAGTTTCCCCCACTTTCAGCTACTCAGCTGCTATCCACTCCATCCAATCCAAGCCCAGCTGGAGCTTATTAAGCAGAACTGACAACACTTGGTAAAAGAAAGGGCATGGTCATTTCAGCAGTGCGCCCATCACTGAGTTATGCTGGATTTGGGCGCTGTGAGGATTTACATTAAACCTCATGATGATGATTACGATCTAGCCAACCCTAGAAAATCTGTTATTTCTTCCCCTAACAACATGCACACTGCAACCCCCCCCCCACCCAAACATAGTCAGAACTGACGAGGCACCTCTTTCCCTAAAAAAAACAAACAACAAAAACAATAAATAACCCCAAACCACTATCACTACTGACAACAAACACACACATCCACCCCAAACATACACCCACACACCCAAACACACGCACGCACGCATGCACACACACACATCAACACACACACACACACACACACACACATCAACACACACACACCACACAACACACACACACACACATACACACACACACACACACACACAACACACACAACACACACACACACACACACACACACACACACACACACACACACACACACACACACACACCCACAAACACACACAATCAACACACACACACACACACACACACCACATCAACACACACAACACACACACACACACACACATCACACACACACACACACACACACACACACACACACACACACACACACACACACAAACACACACACACACACACACACACACACACACACACACACACACAAACACACACACACACACACACACACACACACACACACACACACACACGCGCGCACAAACACACACACACATCAACACACACACACACACACACACACACACACACACACACACACACACACACACAACACAACACACACACACACACACACACACACACACACACACACACACACACACACACACACACACACATCAACAAACACACACACACACACACACACACACACACACACACACACAAACACACACACACACACATCAACAAACACACACACACACACACACACACACACACACACACACACACACACACACACCACACACACACACACACTGCAGTCACAGCTCACCTTTGGCTGGAACGGCGGCTCCAGTCTTTTTGTTCAGCAGACTGTTGAAGAAGTTGGCCAGCATGCCCTCTGTAGCCTGGCCCTGGGGACCCCCTGCCTTGGGCTCCTGTCACCCACACCACAACCACACTTCTTACTGCATGATGCAGGGGTCAACGTCAAATCTTCATGGTCAGGTGGACAGACACGGGGTGAGACAGAAGAGTTACTGCATGATGCAGGGGTCAACGTCAAATCTCCATGGTCAGATGGACAGACAGAGGGTGAGACAAAAGAGACCATGCTTGGTTTTTTTTTCCTGATAGTTTTTGTTGGTTTTTTTTTTGCCTGGTGTAAGAGGTGTCACTGGCTCCTGTCACCCACACCACAACCACACTTACTGCATGATGCACGGGTCAACATCAAATGTTCATGGTCACAGACAGACAGAGGGTGAGACAGAAGAGTTACTGCATGATGCATGGGTCAACGTCAAATCTTCATGGTCAGAGACAGAGGGAGGCAGGGTGAGATAGAAGAGTTACTGCATAATGCAGGGGTCAAAGTCAAATCTGCATGGTCAGATGGACAGACAGAGGCAGGGTGAGACAGAAGAGGAGACCACGCTTGGTTTTTGTTTCCTGATAGTTGTCTTTTTTTTTTTTGCCTGGCGTAAGAGGTGTCACTGGCTCCTGTCACCCACACCACAACCACTTCTTACTGCATGTTGCAGGGGTCAAAGTCAAATCTTCATGGTCAGAGACAGACAGAGGGTGAGACAGAAGAGTTACTGCATGATGGAGGGGTCAAAGTCAAATCTTCATGGTCAGAGACAGACAGAGGGTGAGACAGAAGAGTTACTGCATGATGCACGGGTCACAGTCAAATCTTCATGGTCACAGACAGACAGAGGGAGACTAAAGAGTTACTGCATGATGCGGGGGTCAAAGTCAAATCTTCATGGTCAGATGGACAGACAGACGGTGAGACAGAAGAGGAGACCACGCTTGGTTTTTGTTCCTGATAAGTTTGTTTGTTTTGTTTTTTTGCCTGGTGTAAGAGGTGTCACTGGAAAAAAATATGTCCCCCACCTCAGAGGATGTTAAAAGAATTACAGGATGGTCATTCTTTTTTGTAGTGTTACGAGCCTGCAGAGATAGAAGGTGAGTAACTTTAGAGATGTTACCAATGAAGGAGAAGACAAAAAGGGAGAAAGAGAGAAAGATAGAAAAGCTTCCACAGGAGTGAATCAGGGCATGTTGTGACTAATATAATGTTATTTTTGTTGTTGTTGCAGGGCCATCAACAACGTAACTGTAATTATTTATAAGTTACCTTTTAATGAGGAAATAACTGTCAACACTGATAAAAGACTTGGGCTGGTAAATGATAGCTCTATGTTTAACCCTCTTGCATTCAGACTCTCTGAACACAAACTGCCCCTAGATTTCGCATTACATCACAAAACCAGGTCAAGCACACATGCTCTTAGGCCTTTTTCCTCCTTCTAAGTACATACCAGCAGCTATAATTACTTCCAGACACTCCACAGGGTTTCTCCTTCTAGCCTGATAGAGCTTTGACAAGTGGTAGCAATTAGTGATGATCACAGTGTGATGGATATCTACTGTGTGTAAATCCCTGGATATATACTGTGAATAAATCCCAGCAAAGGGAGATCGGGGACTGGGAGGGGGGGGGGGGGTAATTATTCAATCCCGGCAAATCCTGGCTCGGGACTAAGAGGGTTAACCTTGGTGGCTAAATTATAAGTTCGGGGGAGTTGTAAGAAATGTTCAAGGGTGCATGAATGCATAAACTTGCCTGTGAGTGAAGTGTGAAACACAGTTTGTGACAATCATCTCAACACAAATATGGACATCAAAATATATATGTATGCTGTGTCGAACTTCACCCCCACATGGAGACTGTGCTGTGTGTACAGGCCATTCGAAACAAAATAATCATGTTTTTAACACACACGACTGAAGTCACATCAAGCACACACATATTATCTTTCCTTTTCAATGTGTGAAGAATGAAAGAGAACGAGAGGGAGCGAGTGTATGCATGACAGAGAAAAAAAGAGAGGGAAGAGAGGGAGGGGGGGAAACAGGGAAGAGAGAGAGAGGAGGGGGAGAGAGAGAGAGAGAGAGAGAAGACAGAAGAGAGAAGACAGACAGAGAGAGAAGAGAGAGAGAGAGACAGAGACAGATAAGAGAGAGAGAGACAGAGACAGAGACAGACAGACAGACAGACAGACAAAGAGACAGGACAGACAGACAGACAGACAGAGAGAGACAACAGAGAGACAGAGAGACAGAGACAGAGGAGACAGAGACACAGAGAGAGAGAGTGACAGAGACGAGAGACAGAGACAGACGAAGAGAGAGACAGAGACGAGAGACAGAGACAGACAGAGAGAAGAGAGAGAGAAGAAGACGAAGAGAGAGAGAGAGAGAGAGAGAGTAGAGAGAGAGAGAGACGAGAGAGAGAGAAGAGAGAGAGAGAGAGGAGAGAGAGAGGAGAGAGAGAGAGAGGAATGAAGAGAGACGAGAGAGAGAGAGAGAGAGAGAGAGAGAGAGAGAGACGAGACAGACGAGAAGACAGAGAGAAGAGAGGAGACAGAAGACAGGAAGACAGAGAGGACAGAAGACAGACGACAGAAGACAGAAGAAGACAGACAGACAGACAGAACAGAGAGCAGACAGACAGACAGAAGAGGGAGACTCAGGAAAAATAGATCAAACACTGTAATAAGCCAGTCCATCTACCCATGTCAAGGGGAATGATAGGAAAGGGAGGGGATTATGCCATGCAGTAATACTCATGTCACAAAAATGCTAGCACAACTTGACTAGTCATGGATGCTGGCACAACTTATAATAGTCATGTATGCTAGCACAACTTGAGTAGTAATGTAAATAATGGCTTTGCTCTACATATACATTTCAGAGGGCTAACCAAACCAATTATCCTGCTAGTATCTATGTTGGCAGCAGCATGTGTCAATAAATAATGCTGTTCTCCCCCAATACACTTCATTATCTGAAGAGAGAGAGAGAGAGAGAGAGAGAGAGAGAGAGAGGAGAGAGAGAGAGAGAGAGAGAGAGAGAGAGAGAGAGAGAGAAGAGAAGAGCAGACAGAAGACAGACAGACAGACAGACAGAGACAGAGAGAGAGAGAGAGAAGAGAGACAGAGGAGAGGGAGAGGAGAGAGAAGAGACAGAGGAGAGAGAGAGACAGAGAGACAGAGAGAAGAGAGACAGACAGACAGACAGACAGACGACAGACAGACAGACAGACAGAAAATAGAGACAGAAGAAGACGACAGGAGTGACAAGCAGATCAGAGAAGATAAGTGAGAAAGAGACAGCGAGACACAGTGAGAGAGAAAGAATTGTGTGTGTGCTATACGTGCCAATTATGTATGCATGCAAAATTGCACACCATGTGCATGTGTGTGTGTGTGTGTGTGTGTGTGTGGTGTGTGTGTGTGTGTGTGTGTTGTGTGTGTGTGTGTGTGTGTGTGTGTGTGGGTGTGCATTTCTACACAGATATGCACATGCATGCATGTATATGTCTCAGCATACAAGAAACCCATATACTTTGATGTTACAACTGTACTGTACATTAAATAAGCAGGTGCCACACACTCAAGGCCACATCAGAAAACATTTGCACTGAGAGATGCATGCTGACAACTTTGTGCATGCAAGCTCATACTTACATGCTGGACAGTCAAATCAGTGACACATGCACGTATATGCACACGTCACGATTGCCAATCATTTTTATATCAGCCATAATTATTATAACAAAATTTCAATAAACCAACACAAGGAACACAGACGCGTGACACTCGCAAAACAAACCAGAACATGACATGACATACAAAGTGCTCCTAACTAAAGTTTCTTTTGCAAGGGAAAGACATGAAAGGTGGAAATAAAGACACAGGCATCGAGAAAAATGTAAGCAAGTGAAGACAGAAGAAGTGTATGTTGTTAGGACACAAAAGACTTGTACAGACGCAATGACCACATTCTTGATCAAATCTTGCCACTTTTCAAAACACCACACTACAGACACTAGTTCCTTCATTAATACCACAAGGGGCTGTGGGGCACTGCACTGACCAGAACACCAGGTTTCTCCATTTGTGGCAATTGTGTGCCATTGCCTGGGTCTCCAGCAAAGCTCTGTTCAGTCCATTTCAGGTATATTGCCCATCCATGTCTTTCCCTGTCTGCCTCTTTTTCTACCTTCCTGGACTGTGCCTAGCGAGATGATCTTTGAAAGGCTGTCTGTTCTGGTTACATCGACTATGCCTTTTTTGTTTTCTCTTCTGGACAACTTGAGAAAGTCTTCATGGAGGCCGGTGTCTTTCTGGTAATGCTCTGCATTTACCATTCATCACATGGAGATGCCAAGAATTTTCTTCTCACTGCATTTTCACTGTCTGAATTCTTTTCTGCAAGTCTCAAAGTCCAGGACATGCATGCCTGCAGGAAGATGGAAAGAGCCAGTGTATGTAGCAGGCATTGTGCCTTCAGACCAAACGATTTTGTCTTTCACACTGTCCTCAGGATAACAGTTCTGTGCTTCATAACGGTTCCTTTGAGGCGCTCCTATAACACTGAAATCATCTCAAAGCACTGAACTTTTAACTATAAACACTCTTCAAGCAGATTTTTTTCTCCATCTGATATAGATTTTTTTTTTTAAGTTGAGTGGAATTTAACAAATAAAATATTCCACCCCCTAAATTCTCTAGAGTATCTTTAAAAAAAATTATTATTAAAGTTATTTTCAGATCAGATTTTCAGTTTCTCCATTGTGCAACTACAATGTGATAAAATCACATCTGTAGGCTAAGGAGTAATGAAGTGGGAATCTGTTTTCAGACTGCTATTGTGATGGACATAATTCTACAGTTTCATTTTGAAAAAGTTTTCATTCCACACAATTAACACTTTATTTTCCTTTCTACAGCTGTCTTTGGAATTCAGAAACAATCTACTTCAGCCTGTGTCCAATGCAATCTGAGTCCTGGAAATGCTAAGGTTAGCAAGAAACTTATAAAATGATCATATCCGCGCCTTCGATCACATCAAATCAAATTGAAATCACACAACAGAGTGCAAAGCACAACACTGTGAATTTCATCTGAAACACATCAACTGCACAAACTGAGCATTATGCAAGTAATACAGGCAGCCAGCTTGTCTGTGATAGGTGCACAGGCTAATGTTATCAGAATGGCGCTTCTCTTTATTTATATACTGTGTATATATAATTATATATCTTGCTAGCGTTACTCAACTTCTTTTTTTTTTTTTTTTTTTTAATTACACTCATGGGTAACTTGTACAGATGGTGACTGACTTGATGCAAAGAGTCTTTTGAAAAGATACATTTTCCTCACACATAGCTGGCACACTCATTTTCTACAGATGTCTTGAAAACATGCCTTCACACTCAGTTTCCGAAGCTGTCTTAAAATATAGAAAAGCTGCTTTATTTGAATGACAGTTATTTGCCAGTAACAGGAGTCAGTTCAAGGCAGCGGAACACAGAGCTGAAGAAGACAGAAACTTCAATCAGGGACAACTCTTTTAGCAGCAAGTCTTACCAGAAGCCCCTCTCCCTTCCAACAAATCCTTTGACCCCTAACTTCTACACTCTCATGGTAGACAGCTCGGTGCATTCATACTATAGACAGCTCTGGCTGTATTCATACTATAGACAGCTCTGGCTGCATTCATAATATAGACAGCTCTGGTTGTATTCATAATATAGACAGCTCTGGCTGTATTCATAATATAGACAGCTCTGGTTGAATTCATACATGATATAGACAGCTCTGGCTGCATTCATACTATAGACAGCTCTGGCTGCATTCATGATACAGACAGCTCTAGCTGAATTTATACATAATATAAACAGCTCTGGCTGCATTTATACATAATACCGACAGCTCTGGCTGCATTTATACATAATACCGACAGCTCTGGCTGCATTCATACTATAGACAGCTCTGGCTGTATTCATAATATACAGCTCTGGCTGCATTTATACATAATATAGACAGCTCTGGCTGCATTCATAATATAGACAGCTCTGGCTGCATTAATACATAATATAGACAGCTCTGGTTGCATTCATAATACAGACAGCTCTGGCTGTATTCATGATATAGACAGCTCTAGCTCTATTTATGATACATACAGCTCCGGCTGCATTTAAAATATTTGACAGCTCGCTGCATTTATACAAAATACAGACAGCTCTGGGTGCATTCATAATACAGACAGCTCTGGCTGCATTTATTACAAAATACAGACAGCTCTGCTGCATTCATAATATAGACAGCTCTGGCTGCATTTAATACAAAATACAGACAGTCTGGTGCATTCATAATACAGACAGCTCTTGGCTGCATTCATAATATAGACAGCTCTGGCTTGCATTTATCCATAATATAGACAGCTCTGGCTGTATTTATGCATAATATAGACAGCTCTGGCTGCATTCATATATAGATAGACAGCTCTGGCTGCATTCATAATATAGACAGCTCTGGCTGCATTCATGATACAGACAGCTCTGGCTGCATTTATACATATATAGACAGCTCTGGCTGTATCATAATATAGACAGCTCTGGCTGTATTTATACATAATATAGACAGCTCTGGCTGCATTCATAATATAGACAGCTCTGGCTGCATTCATGATACAGACAGCTCTGGCTGTATTTATACATAATATAGACAGCTCTGGCTGCATTCATAATATAGACAGACAGCTCTGGCTGCATTCATAATATAGACAGCTTGGCTGCATTTATCCATAATATAGACAGCTCTAGCTGCATTTATACATAATATAGACAGCTCTGGCTGCATTCATATTATAGACAGACAGCTCTGGCTGCATTTATCCATAATATAGACAGCTCTAGCTGCATTTATACATAATATAGACAGCTCTGGCTGCATTCATAATATAGACAGACAGCTCTGGCTGCATTTATCCATAATATAGACAGCTCTGGCTGCATTCATAATATAGACAGCTCTGGCTGCATTTATACATAATATAGACAGCTCTAGCTGCATTTATCCATAATATAGACAGCTGTGGCTGCATTCATAATATAGACAGCTCTGGCTGCATTTATACATAATATAGACAGCTCTGGCTGCATTAATACATAATATAGACAGCTCTGGCTGCATTCATAATATAGACAGCTCTGGCTGCATTCATATATAGACAGCTCTGGCTGCATTCATAATATAGACAGTCTTGGCTGCATTCATAATAAGACAGCTTGGTGCATTTAACATAATATAAGAAGCTCTGGCTGCATTCATAATATAGACAGCTCTGGCTGCATTTTATCCATAATATAACAGCTCTGGCTGCATAATACATAATATAGACAGCTCTGGCTGCATTCATGATACAGACAGTTCTGGCTGTATTCATGATATAGACAGCTCTAGCTGCAATCAGATACTATATGTCAGTCAGATGCATGCAGACGAGACAAAAAAGACAAAAGGTTGAAAGGAAGACACAAAATACAGAAAAATGATCACAGTCAATGAGATGAACAAAACACTACTGTGGTCAGTTTTTGGTACAAAGTGCAATCAACTAGCTCTAATGATATGATTATGTGGATGAGTGTTGTGGTATTGTATACAATCACACTAGCTCTACATGTATGATTACAGTGGATGAGTGTTGTGGTATTGTATGCAATCATGCTAGCTCTACATTACACAGGAGAGGTTATGAAATAGCTTTGTACACTGGGGTTAGTTTTGGGTATTAAATACATTTTGTTAACACCTAAGTAACACGATTTCTATAAACACACACACACACACACACACCCCACACACACACACACACACACACACACACAACACATTTATTCTCTCTCTCTCTCTCTCTCTCTCTCTCTCTCTCTCTCTCTCTCTCTCTCTCTCTCTCTCTCTCTCTCTCATACACACACACACATTCTCTCTAAAATGGTCTTACCACCAGCAAAGATTTGAAACTTTTCTCAATGGGCTTTTTGTGTGTTTGTTTCTGCTTCAACAACACAACACTACCAGTTTGTAAAAATCACACATTTACTGCATTGTAGACAAAGTTCTTGTTGTAAGATATAACCCAACCTGACATATCAGTAATTCAACATTACATCTGTCTCTTCTTTAACACCCCCAACTCTCTCCCCAACTACCACACCACCAACCACCCCCCCCCCCTCCCTTCACCAACCTATCATATCTTGGAAAACAATGGTACAAAATCTCAAAGATCAATAACCATGCATATGCAGACATTTCTTTCTGACTAACTGTGAACACTGAATGTGTGTAGCAGGAATATAATTTGAAAAGGAAAGAAGATTTATCGGATGCAGGTATGTATAACCTAGCCCTGTGGACAGGGTGTATAACCTAGCCTGATGGACAGGTGTGTTAACCTAGCCCTATGGACAGGTATGTATAACCTAGCCCTATGGACAGGTGTGTATATCCTAGCCCTATGGACAGGTGTGTATAACCTAGCCTATGGAAACTGGTGTGTATACCTAGCCCTTGGACAGGTGTTATAACCTAGCCCTATGGACAGGTGTGCATAACTAACCTGTAACATGGTGTGTATTAACCTAGCCTATGGACAGGTATGATAACCTAGCCCTATTGAACAGTATGTTTATAACTTAGCCCTGTGGACAGGAGTGTATATCTAGCCCTGTAGGACAGGTGTGCATAACTTAGTCCTATAGACAGGTGTGTATAACCTAGCCCTATGGACAGGTATATATAACTAGCCCTATCTCAACGGTGTGTGTATAACTTAGCCCTATAACAGGTGTGTATACCTAGCCCTGATGGACAGGTATGTGTATAACTTAGCCCTGTAGACAGGTATGTGTATAACTTAGCCCTGATAGACAGGTATGTGATAACTTAGCCCTATCAACAGGTGTGTGTATAAACTTACCCTATACAGGTATGTGTATAACTTAGCCCTATCAACAGGTATATGTATAACTTATCCCTATAGACAGGTGTGTGTGCGTATAAGCTAACCCTAATCACGGAAGGATCATGCGCCAGGTCACAGTATTAGTACAAAGCAGAAGCAATAAAGGCATGCGTACATGTTCGGCGGGTACCTTTCCGCGCATCGGGGATGTCTGAGCACCCCCTGCCCGCTCAGGTGTGCGCTGGGCCTGTGGTCGCGATGGCCTGGGGGTGGAGGCCTCCTGAAACCATCACACATTCCACTGCTGACATACACCACACGCCCCCCCCCCCAACAAACACGCCAAAAATGATTGATGGAAATATATTTGTTTGGAGCTATTCAAAGTCGTTAAGCGCTTTACAATATTTTACCTGATAAATATATTTGTTCGGAGCTATCCAAAGTCATTAAGCGCTTTACAATATTACCTGATAAATCTATTTGTTCAGAGCTATCCAAAGTCGTTAAGCGCTTTACAATTTACCTGATAAATACTCTTGTACTCACGCCCTCCCAACAATACACAGCAAATATCAAAGTCTGCGTTTGACAGGTGTTTAAACGTGACATCACAATACCTTCTGTTAGCATCACCAGGCACAGTGATAGCCACCTCACCCTAAGACACCGACATGATCCTACTTCTCTATGTGTTCCTATCTCTGCTGGCCCTGCTGACTTCATGGATTCTCACATCACAGGATTCGGTGATGTTGCCAATGAGAGAAGCTGGATGGTCTGCCATTTTTTCCATTTTTTTCTGTCTTGCCTTGAAAAGATGGTCTCCTTGAGGTCTGTATCTTGGTTTTGTAGTGCACAGTCTGGGTATCTTAGCTTCCTTACGTTTATAAATGTTAGAACTTTTTCTTGTTCTTCATACGTACGTATGTATGTGTGTATGTGTACCCACCATACACATGGATAGCCTAGGGTCAGAACAATGCGCTGGCAATTTGACGACCCGGGTTCGAATTCCGGTCGAGAAGATTTTTCCTGGAGTTAACATCAGTGCTGACTCCACTCTCCCCAAAAGTCCTTCGAATGAGACTGTAAACGAGGTCCCGTGTGCAAACCACACAGAAACATCTTGCACACACGTTAAATCCTGTTCCGCTTTTCGTAAGAGTAGGCCATCATGTGCGGTGGGAACAGATGACATTTACAAAACTGCATACACACAGGGACTGGATGTAAAAAAGCACAAGAGCGCTTATCCCATTATCCTGGATATAAAAGAATAATAAAAACAAAATAATAAAAAACAAACCCCGCCAGCAGGAGGCCCCCCCCCAGAGGAGGCAGCCTGTTTGGCCAGCACTGCCTGCATCTTCATCAGGAACATCTGTTCATCCTCAGCCACCACCTCCGCGTCCCTCTGTACTGGCTGTAACACACAACACCAACATGCGCGCATGTGCGCCACACACACACACACATGCGCACGTATGCACACACACACACACATGCGCCACACACACACACACACACAACACACACACACACACACACACACACACACACACACACAACACGTCTGATATCACTATATAGTGGAAGGACATTAAACTGAAGAACTAACAAACTAACACACACACACACACACACACACACACACACCACACACACACACACACACACACACACACACTCCTCTTAACAGTCTGGTCCACCATCATTCAAAAGCTGTGCATATATCTTCTACATGACAGTAAGCCTTTCCTGCTTTGTACTGGCTGTAACACCAACACCAACATGCGCACGCGCACACACACACACTAACACACACACTCCTTTAACAGCTGTCCACATCACAAAGCTGTGCAACATCTCTACATACATAAGCCATCCTGCATGTACACAACACGTAACAAAACAACACACGCACACACACACACACACACACACACACACACACACACACACACACACACACACACACACACACACCTCAACAGTCCCACCACACAAACATTGCATCTTCTAACGTCTAAGTCCACCATCTTTTCAACTTGTATACACAAGTACTGAGTAGCAAATCATCCGCTTTTCCATCCAACCACTGCATCATCATCTGTCAGTACAGCCTTTGTCAAGGTCTTTTTTGTGTGAATCTTGCAATCACACGTGTCAGGCATGTCACTATTTTCTTTTTCGCTCCAGGCAAACACACAAAAGTCTCAGTTGTGGGACAGGACATCAACACCTCCCACCGCAGTCAGTTTCCCTCCACTTTCAGCTCCTCTCAGCGGCTAATTATTTCATCCCACCCAGCCCAGATGGGGGCCAGCTGGTGCTATTTATAGCAGGAACTGACCACACTTGGACTAGGTAAAAGGAAGGGCATGCTACATTTAGCACTCTTGACTGAGTGATGTTGGATTTGTGGCTGTGCTAGCTCCCTATACAGAAGAGAAGCAGCCTAAAAAAAAAAAAAAATTAAATTAAAAAAAATTAAATAAATAAAAAAAAAGAAGAGAAGCAGCTTCACCTTGCGTAACACAGGCTTGACGATGACCTCCTCCAGGGCGTCCTCTGGTTTCACTGTGCTCATGTTTTCGTACAGTATGCTTATCTTCTTCTCGTTGTCCCACCCGCACGGCCTGCATACCACACACACACACACACACAGTGGATGATGACATTAATTATCAACCCAGGCCCTGTGTGCAAACACATGCTGAGCACCCTGCACAAATCTTAAAAGCTGTTCTGCCTTCGGGGAGTAGGCCATTTGTGCTTGAGGTGTCTCTCTCTCTCTCTCTCTCTCTCTCACACACACAAAATTAATGTCACATGGCTTGTGTTAGAAATGTTTGTATAAATTTGGGTTTGGACTAGTCTGGGAAGCACAAGTTGGAGATATACATCATTGTATTTGAATAAGCAACAGACTTATAGCACTGTTCAAACAAGACTGCTTTCTGCACCTAGAATCGTGATTTCTATAACGTGTATAATATTATCAACAATCATTGTCCAAATCACGTACTTCAGCTACATAATAATCACTATTTTTAAGAAGATTCACGATTTCAAACTTGATATCATCATTGACTTGCACTCTTCATTCAATTTAACACCAATTCCCACAACGCACAGTACTTAACTGTCCCTTTGTGATGACGACTAGAAACTTTGGTACCTTTTTGCTACGTAGCAGCGAAAGTAGCCAGTGCATTCACAACAAATCTGGTATCTACAAATTTGACAACCATGAGTAAAAAAAAAAAAGAAAAAGAAAATTTGTGATGAAAGTTGCCACTTTTGTCCACAAAGCACTTAACATTAGAAAACAGAGCTTAATGTTGTAATTACCGATTATTGGGTTTTGTTTAATGTGGTAAGTACAGAATACCGGGTTTTGTTAAATGTTGTGATTACAGAATATGTCATGATTTCTTTAACGCTGTGATTACACAATTATATGTTTTGTTTGATGTTCTAATTACGACATGTTATGTTCATCTGCTTGTAAAGGGCCAAGGCCTATACATTAAATCATTCCGAATCCGAATCCGAATCCGAATCCGAATCTCTCTCACACACACACACACACACACACACACACACACACCACACACACACACACACACACACACACACACACACACTTGCACACACACACTCACTCACTCACTCACACTCACACTCCACTCACTCACTCACTCACTCACTCACTCACTCACTCACTCACACTCTCACACACACACACACACACACACACACACACACACACACACACACACACACACACACACACAAAACAATTCTGCAAGTGGCACTTACTTCCCCGTGTACATCAAAACTTTGGACCTTTTTTTCGGTAAGAAGGAAAGGAGCCAGTACATTTACACAAAAATCTTGTCATCATTTACAAATTGTGACGACTGAGAAAAAAAAAAAGAAAAAGAAAAGCGTGCATGCGTATGTACATGCACGCTCACACTTTTACTTTAATCTTCATTGAGGACCGCTATTTATGACCATCAGCCGCCGCTGTAGTCTAGTGGTTAGGGCATTGGACTCGTAATCTACAGGTTGCGGGTTTGATCCCAGCTTTCGGCTATGGCGTTGCGCCCTTGGAAAGGCACTTTACGGCTATTTTCTCACCCCACCCAGGTGTAAAAGAGGTACCAACCTTCTGTTGGGGGTTAACCCTGCGATAGACTGGCGTCCTATCCAGGGGGGAGTCTATGACTCTCAGTCGCTTAACGCCACAGAAACCAGGATAAGCACCGGCCTGATGAGCCTTAGGCTCGGTACAGACTATTAACTTTAACTTAACTTTTATGACCATCACTACACAAAGACGCTGTCTCTCTCCACAACATATGCAGGGTGGTGAAGGGGAAGCCGTATATCCTGTGGACTAGATAGCGGTACAGCAGCTCACAATTTCTCTCATCCTTCACAGACGTGTAGAACAAACCAGCACCATCTCCCACCCGTCAAGGAAAAACACACACTCAGCAAAAACGAACAGCAACAAAAGCTATCAATGTCAACAAAGCACCACCTCTCTGCCTGCCAAGGAAAAAACCATCCATTTACAACAAAAACTTTAAAGTCAACACACAAATTAAGGAGGAAGGTGGCAGGGTCAGTTAAGATGTCCATCTGCCTAATAAGTAAACCATGAGGTTCTGAGTTTGTTTCCCTGTCTGCCTTTCTTCCCAGTTTGATGAGAATATCACACTGAATTCAAAGTACTTATGGATGAGCGTATAAACTGAGGCTCCATGTGCAAATGCATGCAGAACACCTTGCATACTCACTAAAAACCCGTTCCGCCTTTTGGAAGAGGTCATTTAGTGCAAGTAAATGGATGAGACACACCCCCCATCCCCACAAAGAAAACAGCATGCATGTAGGTGTTGTGTTTTAACACCATACCTGAAGTCAGAATGAGGCTACCTAATGGTGGTGGTGGTGGTGGGGGGGGGGGAATTGCATATGCGCAAAAATCTCACCGCTGGTGAACCTTAGAGCTCGGGCCTTGGAATGGGGACCCCCCCCCCCCCCCCTAAAAAGCCCAACAAGCAATGACCAGACCTATGTATCTCATGCTGACTTAGCCACTAAAATATCTTATCTTCTGGGTAATGCAGAATAGGATTTCAGGAGTACAGATCTCCATTCTCCATGACCAAAGTTTACAAAAAGGAACCACAACAGCTGCCACCTTTTTTTTTTAGTTACCCAGTGTGAAAACGTGTGTGTGTGTGTGGGGTGTGTGTTGTGGTGTGTGTGTGTGTGGTGCAGTGGTGTGTGTGGTTGTGTGTGGGGGGGGCATGTGTGCGTGCATGCGTGTGTGTGGAGTTGTTGAGTGCATAAGCATACAAGCATATGCAACAATCCACATGTTTGGCTTACATAACATACCAACCTTTTTTTTTTGGGGGGGGGGGGGGTAGGGGTGGAGGGTTCCATTTCTAGTTGTTTTGTTTTCTGAACAAAGGATACATTTCAAGCAAAATTTCCGAATGTACTGTTGAATGAAGTCGAAGTGTTCTTCCCTAAAGTCATGATCTTTTTCCAATGTTGATATGGCATCACACTGAAACACAGATCACAAAGGATTTTATTAAAAATATGTTTACAACATAATGGGCAATACCAACAACACACACAAATGCAAGCAAGCAAGTGAAAACAGACACATGCACGCATGTGTGCATAAACATACATGCATACACACACATGTATGCATGTACACATTTAGATAATCAGGTCATAATTCTGTTAAGTATATTATCACTAAGTCTGTCACGGTTCATCTGCATATTTGCCGGATGACAGACAAAATAAGCCAGCAGTTCATTTTTAAAGTCAACATAATAAGCAATTATTTCTGCCATTTCTCGCAGTTTCTGTTTCTCTTAGGACAATATTATCTTGAAGTTCACAAAAAAGGACCTAAACCAACATGCAGCAAAACTACACATATAATAATAAAATAGTGTTTTCATGTAACCCACACCACACAATTCTAGCTATGAAATTCAAACTGTTCTCCCAAAGAGAGTGCAATCAGCCAGTAAACCTCGGAGCTCTAACCAAGGAACAAAAAACAAAAAAAAAAAACCCTACAAAAAAAAACATCCTCAAACTAATAAACCCATCACAGTTTCACTATTAAATATAGCCAGCGATAACAATTAAAAAAAAAAAAAAAAGCAACACTACAACTAAAACCTTATTTGAATCTTGTCTTACATCTCTTAAACTTCCCCAAATGTTTCTACTGACGACACGATATTTACAGCCCAAAACAAAGAGTCAGTCACTCACCTTTGTGAGAACGACTACAATGGGAATTCCTAAATTGTGGGACAGGACGTTCTCGCCCAGTGGCAACACCACCTTCTCTTCCTCCGTCGGCAGGGCAGGGGGGTGCAAGGGGTTCGAGTCCCCGCGGGGCGGAGCCTGTGGACTGCTCTGGCTTTCCTCTGGCTCTGTGTAATCTTGGAAGAAGCGTACCACTGATGGGGAAAAAACCATGAAAAAATAGGTCAATGTCAGTGTGGAGTGAAAGGAAGAGACTCACAGCATGCAAATCCAGCATTACTCAGTCAAAGGTCGAGGGCCCAGTGCTAAAATTAGCCCCTTCCTTTTGCCAAGTCTTAAGTGTGGTCAGTTTCTGCTATAGTTAGCACCAGCTGGGATGGGATGGATAGCACCTGAGAGGAGCTGAAAGTGGGGGAAACTGACAGCTGTGGACTGTGCAGAGAATTTTTATTGTTGCTTTTTTTTTTCTTTTTAATTGAGAGAGGGTAATTAGCACATACTTTTGGGTGGTGTTTTGTTGTTTTTTTAAAATTTGTTTGCTTTTGTTTATTTGCATCCAGCCCACTGACAAAAGAAACTCGTAAAAATAAAATGTGGAAAGCAATGAACAAAATTTTTTTTTTTTTTATTTATTTATTTAGCAAAATTCTGCTTTACACAGAACAAAATGCATACATCTTCGGTGTCCATGCATAACTTAATTGCGTTTCTGCTTCAGACAGAACAAAATGCATACTGTACATCTTTCAGCCTTAACTGCCATCTCTGCTACTAAGAGAGAATTCTTTCTGATAGTTTGGGGGGGGGGGGGGGGGGTGTTGTTGTTGTTTTTTTAGATAATTCTTTTATTCCTTACTCTCTCCCAAGTGACAAATTATTTCCTTGCACAAAAAATGCACAGTATCTTTCTGCTTCTTTTTTTTTTTTTTTTTAAATAAATCTGCCCGCTTTCCCCAGCCCCCGATGACACAGTTGACTTCTGCAGCACTAGCAAGCAGTGGTGTTGCACAACAACAGTTCACATCTCAGCCAACCATCCACACCTACAGGTGCACTCGTTGATTCTACCCTCTTCTCCTCTTTCTTCCCGTCTTCTATTATATCACCATTACTGCACCAGCTTCACACAGCCCCCCACCCTCCCTCCCAATACATAATCAATATCCATACAATCCCAGCTGTGTCCTCCTCTGCCAAGCGTAGAGTTAGTGTGTCAGTGAAACATAGCGCCCCTGGACACTTTGACACACTCTGCTGACTGCTGCCTCCAGTCAATAGCCAGCCATCCCCCTGTGTTGCTAGGCTGATTATATCCATAAGCATTGTCATTGCCACAGAGCTTGGCAGGGCTTCACAACCTGACTTTTCCCTCAGAATCCTTGGAGTGTCCTTAGTACACTGCACCCAATTTGTCTGGCAATGTGTCTTTTCCCTTAGAATCTAAGTGTCCTTTGTGCACTAGCACTGCACCCAATTTGTCTGGCAATGTGTCTTTTCACTTAAATTCTTGAAGCATCCTTAGTGCACTTGCACTGACTGCACCCAATCTGTCTGGCAATGTGTCTTTTCCCTTAGAATCCTAAGTGTCCTCAGTGCACTAGCACTGCACCTAGTCTGGCAAGTGTCTTTTCCCTTAGAATCCTAAAAGTGTCCTCAGTGCACTAGCACTGCACCCAGTCTGGCAATGTGTCTTTTCCCTTAGAATCCTAAAAGTGTCCTCAGTGCACTAGCACTGCACCCAGTCAGGCAATGTGACTTCTCCCTTAGAATCCTAAAAGTGTCCTTAGTGCATTAGCACTGCACCCAGTCTGGCAATGTGACTTCTCCCTTAGAACCCTTGAAGTGTCTTTAGTGCACTAGCACTGCACCCAGTCTGGCAATGTGACTTCTCCCTTAGAACCTTGAAGTATCTTTAGTGCACTAGTACTGCACCCAGTCTGGCAATGTGACTTCTCCCTTAGAACCCTTGAATGTCTTTAGTGCACTAGCACTGCACCCAGTCTCGAAATGTGACTTCTCCCTTAGAACCTTGAAGTGTCTTTAGTGCACTAGCACTACACCCAATTTTTTCTGGCAATGTGACCTCCCTTAGAATCCTAAGCGTTCTTATTGCACTAGCACTGCCCCAAATTTGTCGGTAATGTGACCTCACAAGTTGAACACGCTGGGAGAACCTGACCCGCTGGTCACAGGGCACATCCAGAAAGTGTACATTATCCATACCACCAGTCATAACTGGCCTACTCTTCTGCAAAAAGTGCTCGGTTCTTTCTTTTTTTTTTTTTTTAGAAAGGGCACAAGATGTTCTGTATGCATAAATTGCACAGGTTCATCCACTGAACATGACTCTTTTTGTGCACAATATTTGACATATTTTTAAAACGAATTTTGCCACAGGCTTTGTCCCTTCCTTGCTCTTAGTCATATGCATGATTCAAGCTGTGTGCCAACCCCACTCTACTGGAGAAACCTTTGTGTATGCGATGCAGCAAGTAAACTTATTTACAGTGCAGCAGCTGTACCAGGATCCCCTAATAAACCCAAGACCACCACAAACACCATTCTTCTACAAAGAAAAAAAAACAACACTCTCATAATCAATAACCATCTTTTAAAAAACATTTATAAATACCTTTTAAAAAATGATACCTCATATGAACACTTTAAGCAGACTGCTAGCAAACACATAGTCCACATTGAAATTTTCTGCTTTCAACTCACCAACCATTCATAACACTGTAAAAGAACTCACAAACACGAAAACACACACACACACACACACACACACACACACACACACACACACACACACACACACACACACACACACACAACACACAACCCCCCCCCCCCCCCCCACCACACACACTCACAAACACACAAAAGACACAACATCATACATACTAAAGTACACACATACATGTACTACTCACAACTCTGCTCAAAATCTCGCATCTTTTCGGGAGGGATGCGCAGTTTGTCTATATGCTCGCTGAGCACGGTGACCCACTTGTGCAGGGTGTCGGCTACAGCCCAGGGCTGGGCCATGGACGCCACCAGGAAGAACCATGGTGTCTTCGAAATTCTCCTCCGTCAGCGCGTACTTCAGCAGCCCTGTGTGAGACTGGTCCCCGTCCAACACCCACACATTCAGCCGTGCTTGTTCTGTGGACCAAATCAAATCAAATCAAAGTCAAATCAAAATCAAATCAAATCAAATCAATCAAATTTTTATTTCCAGATGGTACATTGAATAAGCATCGATATGCTTTTTTTTTTCACCAGGGAACAGACAGTGGTCCAGGTTTGGAAGGTGGGGTTTGTTTGTTTTTGGTGTTTGGGAGTTGTTGTTTGTGTTGTTTGTTTTTTTTTGGGGGGAAATGAAGGGGGGGTGGGGGATGAAGAGGGGGGTGGGGGATTTTTTTTCTGTGTTCAGTTTTTTTTTTTCTGTGTGTGTGTGTGTGTGTGGTGTGTGTGTGTGTGTGTGTGTGTGTGTGTGTTGTGTGTGTGTGTGTGTGTGTGTGTGTGTGTGTGTGGTGAGTGAGTGAGTGAGTGAGTGGAGTGGTGGAGTGAGTGAGTGAGTGAGTGAGTGAGTGAGTGGTGAGTGGTGTGTGTGTGTGGTGTGTGTGTGTGGTGTGTGTGTGTGTGTGTGTGTGTGTGTGTGGTGTGGTGTGGTGTGTGTGGTGTGGTGTGGTGTGTGGTGTGGTGTGTGGTGTGGTGTGGTGTGGGTGTGGTGTGGTGTGGTGTGGTGTGTGTGTGCATGCATGCATGCACATGTCCATGCTTGCATGCATGCATGCCTGTGTGTGTGTGTGTGTGCATGTGTGAGTGTGCGCATGCGTGTGCATGTGTGTGTGTGTTGTTAATGTTATTGTTGATAGCAGTGGTCTGGGGTGGAGGAGGGATGCACTGGTTTGTTTTGGGATGGGTGGGTGGAGGGATTGAACAGTTTTTCTTTTTTTTCTTTCTGAGGTATGAGTGCATGTGAGTGTGTTTGTGTTATGTGTGAGTGTGTATTTAACTTTAAGCAAATGTGCATGCATGCATATGTGCATGTATGTACAGGCTTACATGCATGCATGTATGTACATGTATGAATAAAAGAAAACCTTCAAATTGTGGAAGTCAAGTCAACTCACTCACCGTCACGATATTCATCTCGGACGTCGATGTAGTAGTATTCCAGCCCTGCCCCTTTCTTTGGATCCTCCACACCTTGGAGCTTGGCTATCAGAGTTGTCTTTCCACATTCATTGTCCCCTGAGCACGCAAAGTTGTATGATTTATGACTTTTAGCTCAACGAAGAGACACAATCTGCCACAACTTACCCTTTAATCCTGCTTTAGCCTTCCAAAAGAGGCTGTTCACTGAATAAATTATGTAAAGGAAAAGAAGCATAATAAACTAGTGTTAAGTATTGACCAAACTCAAAAGAAGAAGGGGAAAAAAAAGAGATACTTTTACAGAACATAACAAAATGAAATACTTTAACAATCTGTCATCTAACAGTAACAGACAGTCTGATAATATTTTTTGATACCATGGTACAAGTACTGCACATAATGCAGAGGACCCCAGCACTGGTGAAGTGATTTACATAACTCTGCGTGTTTAAGTGTTCACAGGACATCACAGCATATACCAAATTGGCTAGTAGTTTGGACAAAGTATATATATATATTTTATAGTACATGTATACATTTATAATACAAATCAACAAATGAAAGACAACAGGTCATTTCATAAATAGTTACATGATGCAAATAACCAATCAGGTATTTTTAACTTAAATTAGGAGCCAATCAGATGCTTTCACTGAAGCTTATGCCTTCAGCAGATTGGTTATCAGCAGCATGAAGGAACATAGACAAAATAAATTATAATATAAGTTCATGCAAAATTTGTTTTTTGTATGTTGATCGTAACTTAAGATGCATGGGTCATTATTCCCACCACGCCCCATTTCCTATTGCCGTATTGGGTCTTCCTCAACTTACTGTCTATGAATTATATAATATAATACAGCATTGCAAATTTTTCAAAACTGGAAAAAAAACTTATTGGCAGTGCAAATAGCAGCCTAATTAAGAAAAAAAGCCATTATAAACACACACATTGCCCTCCAAGTTACTTTCAGACTAAAAAGACAGTGTTGATGTACTCAATGTACTACTACTACTAGGTACTAGGACTGGGGCTGTATCATTGTGCAGAACAAGAGCACACAAAAAAAGAGTGCATGCAACAGCTTATATTCATGTGACTATGTCATCCACCTCACATCGGTGCCATGTCATATTGATCAACTATAAAGTTAGAAATGCTTACCCAAAACAAGGAGTGACCTGTTTGTTGAAAGCTTGGAAGCTGATCCAGACTGTACCTCTCCCAGTATACTAGCCCTGCAACACAAAAATAATAGTAGGTTTAAAAAATAAAAATAAAAAGTTTAACAACAAGCAAAAACACAAACAAAACAGACAAATTAACAAAACCTCTGAAGACCATGTGGCCACAAATCATGGAAAGGACTTTTTTTTTTTTATTTAATGTAAATTTATACAATGCAAAAAAACCCAAACGAACAAAATCAAAACAAAACCACCTTACAACTAAAGCTTTGGATCTTTGAGAAGTTTGATTAGTTTTAGCCAAGAAATGAAATTTAATTAGGGAATATTGTATTAATCAAGTCAACACAGTAACACTAACACAACAGCATGTACCCTACCTGTACAGACAGCATATCATGGCTATTGAACGTTTCCCATTGTGTACAGACTATACTCTATAGTTCTTGTTGTGTTAATTAATAGCATTATAAATATTATAATATTAATATATCTAATCTATTGTGGTTTCATTTCTGGAATTCAACATTAAACAGCATCTTGAGATTAGGACTATTGATCACAGTAGTGTATCAGCTGAAAACAACATAAGGAAAACTAATCTTGAAGAAAATCAGATCTATACAGCTGCTCAAAATTTAAGATCAAGCTAGGACGGGTCCACATCCTACTACTTTGGCCAGTTTTCTTCATCAAGTTCATGGAAGCAAAAACAAACGACATGTATTTAATATTTGTTTTAAATGCTATGCTCCCAATTTGTACTCACTGCAGAGCCTAAATTGTAGTAACTCACTGATGGTGATACAATACATCACTATACATGATACTCATGATAAACTTACAAATATTGAATGATCAAGCATGATTTATCATTTCACTTTCAGCTCGGTTCTCACCGTACTGACTCCACTCAAAAACTCCTTTGGATAAGAGTACAAACCAAGGCCCTGTGTGTGAAGGCATGCAGAATTTCTTGCAGATATAAAACCCCCTTTTTATTTTGGCCTTTCAGAAGAAAAAGCCATTTTGTGCCTGTAGGAACTGATAACACAACCGAATGCCCCCCCCCCCCCCCCCCCCCCAAAAAAAAAAAAAAAAAAAAGAAAAGAAAAAACATACCCCCCCCTCCCAAATTAAAACACCAAAAATCCACATGTTATGTATACGTACACTGGTGTCGTGATTACTTCAAATCAGAATGTGGTTATAAATCTAAATTAATGCTGGGAAAAACAGTTACATACTAAAAAATCTCATCACCGGTCAACTTCGGAGCTCTAGCCTAAATGCATTAAAAAATAATGATAATAAAGAACCAAACCAATAAAAATAATAATAATAATAAACATTTTTTAGCAAGACAAAGATTGAAAGAAAGAATAATCTTTTCACGAACAAGTTAAAATGTCTTTTTCTGTGGGCTATCTAGTATTTTGTCCCCCTTTTCCCTTTTTTTTTTTTTTTTTTTTTTGGGGGGGGTCCTTCTTATCTTTTTGACATATGCCCTAAGGATATTAGATCTACTTAAAGACATACATCACAAAGAGAATGTCTTGACAAATACTGACTACTGTAACTTGTGTAAGCTATGCTGTATGCGTCACCTACAAAACATTATCAACCTGTCTCATATCTGGGAAAAGCTGACACACTCACAAAGTAACAGGATGTTATATTAAATGAATACAGTACATCATTACATGTGCATGCATGCATGCATTGCACTTGGAGCTATTAGTAATGGCAAATCAATCTCTGTGTGGTGTGTGTGTTGTTGTGTGTGTGTGTGTGTGTGTGTGTGTTGTGTGTGTGTGTTGTGTGTGTGTGTGTGTGTTTGTGTTGTGTGTGTGTGTTGTGTGTGTGTGTGTGTGTGTGTGTGTGTGTGTGTGTGTGTTGTGTGTGTGTGTGTGTGTGTTGTGTGTGTCGTGTGTGTGTAGTGTGTCATGTGTGTGTGTATGAGTGTGTGTGTACATTTTTGTTTAATGTGACAATGTACATGTATGTGTGTGTCTGGTGCATGCATGGTGCATGTGTGCTCTGTGGTGTGTGTGTGTGTGTAGTGTGTGTATGTTGTGTGTGTGTGTGTGTGTGTGGTGTGTGTGTGTGGTGTGTGTTGGTGCTGTGGTGGTGTGTGTGTGTGTGTGGGTTGTGCGTGCGTGCGTGCTGCGTGTGGTGGTCGTGTCACTGTGTGTGTGTGTGTCACTGTGTGTGTGTGTGGTGTGCCTGTGTGTGTGTGTGTGTGTGTGTGTGTGTGTGTGTGTGTGTGTGTGTCTATGTGTGTGTGTGTTGTGTGTGAGAGAGGAAATGTGTGAGAGAGGAGAGGGAGGATCGGAGGAGAGGATGAGGAGTAGAGGGAGAGAGATGAAGTTCATCTTAAATTTAATACTAATAATAGGTTCTATAAGTGTGTGAATTAATTATTTATTACCAAGTGATTATCACCATGGCAGATATAAATTGAGTGTATTAAAAGAGCAGGACTCCCTAGTATCCCTTTATAATGCAGGCATGCATTCATGAACTCCTATTCTCATGTGTGCAAATTATGTATTCACTGTAAGTGTAACATAAGTTCTAATAAAACCCAGCGGCCCTAACTCCAGAATATTTTATTATAACATGGTCCACTAGTCACGAGTTAGTAGTAAGTGATTTGGGGGGGCTTTGGGGGGACGACTTTAAGTTTAAAAGAAATAGAAATTAAGATAAAAAAAAGAAGGAAGTTTTTAAAAGTAATATAAGCACAGTGGAAATAATAATGGACACTTGGTTAGTTAACACTTGACAGAGAAAACAAAAATGGACTGCATAGGCCATACCTGAACATAATACTTGACATAAAATGATACTATATATTAAAAAAATATTTTTATTATATACAATAAAAAAATAAATAAATAAAAATAACATCAAGTAGTGCTACATGTGTGTGTAACTGAAAGCTCACTCCATTCACACTGTTTCAGTCAGTGCTACATGTGTGTGTAACTGAAAGCTCACTCCATTCACACTGTTTCAGTCAGTGCTACATGTGTGTGTAACTGAAAGCTCACTCCACGCACACTGTTTCAGTCAGTCTCATGGCCGATGAGTCATGCATTCAAAATGAAAAGCCCTACTGTAAAGGTGGAACTGGCCACACTGGTGTGACACCATGTTAGGTGATTTACTGCTAGCTAGTCTACACTCTACAGGTATAAAAATAATGCTCAGTAGCTCTGGCAGTCAACAACTGTTAATGCCTACATGATGTACTGCGTCATGTCTTCAGGCTTTGTTTAACTTTAATTTTAAATGATCATTGTCGACATGACTTCTTCAGTTCAAGTTGTTGCAGTGTTTACTAGAACTAAATTAAATTAAAAGACTAAATTAAAAGACTTATCTATAGATCATACAACTTTACAAGTAGCCTAAATCTTTTGATGCCACTGCTAACTCCCAATCACATGTCTTGAGATGACACAAGGTCACCACTGGCACTGCTAGCAGTAGTACTAGTAGTAGTAGTGGTAAGTACTGCTAGTACGAGTGCTACACAAGCCTACAGGTACTGGAACTTGTGGAAGTGATGGTGCTTGTCAACTAGATCAATCTAATTTTCATAAGAAGAAGTAAAATTAAAATAATAAACATCATATCACACTGCATCCGGTGTCTGTCCTGAACTGTCCTTTTTTTTGTCTCTCAATTTTGGCATGCTGCTTAAACTTTAAGACACTTTTGCGCATTGATCATGTGACCTTTGATGAAACCCCACAAAGAAGGCAGAATGCAGTATACTTTACAAAGCTGTAAAAGATCATAGATTTATAGACCTCTTTTCTCCGTCTTATAGAACATAAATGATCTATACAACTCACAGTGCTATTCCTTGGCAGTTAGCCATGTTATGATGTATACATCTTGGATGGAAAATATTTCTTTGTGCTATTTTGATTTTCAGTGCATTTAAACAAAATTAATTTTCTGTTCTGTCTAGTACATTATGTCTATTACAGTATTAGAAAAACTAAAGACAAAG